>LQNS02276883.1:29421666-29438178 GCA_001587735.2 Parhyale hawaiensis | reverse complement strand
TCTTTTGTTCTGAAGATGTCACTGCATTTCCTCAGACATCGCACTGCACTGGCTGGTGCTTTCGAAGCAGGATATTCTCTTCGAAAAATGAATTCAGAGCAGAGATGCCAATACTATTAGTTTTCTTTATACAGGGCGTATTTTGGCTACGCCGCAGACCCTATGAGTAATGCCATCCGCTACCAGCAAAGCGAGTAAAATTTTTGTAAGGAAAACGAAAGCGTAGATATGATACGATAGAAATGAACTCAAGTCTCTAATTTACGCCTATCTATTTGTGAAGAGCGTGACACCCACACACACACACACACACACACGTAGATACAAGCGTATTAATATATAGATTTTCTTGAAATGGCATTATGATGTCATTTATACGTTTGGATAATCCGGTATCATAGTTACACAAACTTATGATAAAGCCTCAGGAATCAAATTTACCAGCTTTGAGCCTCCCACATGATGAGCAGTGAAACGCGCGTCGTGGGTAACATTATTTTTTAAACTGTTTCTCATCGAATTCTACGTTATGTATATCAATGCATATCCAATTTTTCAGGTAGAAGTTAAATTTTCATTTCGGAACAGCTCTAAAGAGTAAAAAAAGAAGACAGCGGGGTTTTGGTAAAGTACTCATTTCCATTCTATATTTAATGACGAGTGCTGTTCAGATTAATTGAAGAAACAGAGAGCATTTATCTCTTCGAGAATTTGAGTAGGCCGTTGTGGCATAGGCACCCTCCCTTCAAAAGCAGTAACGAAACTGTCATCAGTGAAGAAGGCTCATCAGAAATGCTTCACTGTCATTTGTAACAGCGTGGGTACTCTACCATTTATATATTATATCCTTCATATCACGCTTTTAATGAAATAAATAGGCGAGAAAAAGGTCATATTGCAGAATTTGTAATTATGTTGCGTTTTGATGGAGTTAGTTCAGCGAAAATTAGACCAGGTTGCCGAAAATGGCCATAGGTGTATAACAATGAGAGACGTTGGCTGCATTCATCTGTCCCTGCCCTCAAGGTCTTTGGGAGAAATACACGTGCTGCGGCTCAGGCGCACCCTTTCACTCTGGTAGCTGTTAGGTACTACCAGTTTCGGTCTGAAATTCATTGTCGCAATGAGCTGCCTTAACCGCAGACGGTTAAGGCAGCTGTTATAAGTGGCTTGCTGTTGGATTTCCCTTAGCAGCGTTTCGGGCTTTTTGGTGTTGTATAATGCTTCATTTGGGTTGACTTAACTATCTGTTGTAGCCCAAGCGTGAGGTTTTAATAATAAAAGTAAAATACTTATCCCTATAAATGAATGCACTGCTTGCTCAGTCAACGTTGAAATCTAATTTAAAGTTTCCCATAGCGCTCTCATGTCGTCTGATTTTTAACACTTTCTCCATACATTGAAACAATATTCGTTCTTAGTTGACGACGTACAGCTTGTTTATATGATTAAAAAGCAGAGGAGAAGCGATTTTTCTAGGTGCAGTAGGCGGAGCATTAATTTTTTCAGGCTTACTTTCTTCCTATGGCGAAGTAGTTTTCGCTCGAGAGTAAATATTTCAAGTTGTATCACAGCGTATACAAGATACGCGGCGGGGAATTTAATGGTGCTCTCTGCTTGCTAGTATAAACGGATTTTCTTTGCATGTCAAAACGGAAAAGGAGTGTGCCGCTCAGATGAATTAAAGCTGAGGGCATTCATCTCATATGACAAGTTGGGCTGGCTGTCGTAGCACTTCCTTCAGAACCATACTAGTGACAAAAGCACTTATGATCAGTGATCAGTGTGGAAGGGTCATCACCAATTTCTCGCTGTTGTTTTTGACAGCGTGGGCACCCTACGTTGTAGAAGAAATAAAACATAGTGTCCCAATCTGAAGGAACGCTGACACTTGCTACTACAGAAATATTTAATTTATAGCAACGATGAACTAGTAAAATACTGCATTCTCGTCCGAAGAACGTTACAGTCGCTTCCTGGTGTGGTGCCGACTTCGAACTACATTTTCTGATAGCCAAGAAATATTTCTGAAAAGAAACCAAAGGGACAGGATCAGAGGGGTAAGTTTCTTGTTTGGAATACATTTGCATGTTGTAGGGAGGAATAAATGGACACTTTAAAATACTTTAGTTCATTTTAAATTTCACAAGTTGAGCTCCAACCAAATCAGCTTTTCGGTCTCGTGTCGATGTCAGTTCGGAATGTTGTAGCTGTCCGAAGAGCAGGTGTGGATCTTCAGCGTTTTAGACTTCAAACCAATATAAAAGGATTTTATAGCTGCCTATAGACCAGTTAAGGGGTCTTATTCTTTTCATACCTCGAACCCATAGAGAAAGAATTATATAGCTGTCCATAGACCGATTTTGGATCTTACTTTTTTTATGCCTTGAGCCCCTAAAGTGGAATCTTGTAGATTTCCATGAAAAATTTGTGGGTCCTACTTTTTTATACAATAAAGAATTATTTAGCTGCCCATGGAGCGAGTGTGGATCTTATTCTTTTTATACCTCACGCCCATAAAAAGGAAACCTCTAGCTATCAATAAACCAGCTTTGGGTTATTTTTTATGTTTGAAACCCATAGAAAAGAATCTCATAGCTGTTCATAACCCAGTTGTGGGTCTTATTCTTCTTATACCTCATATCCAGAGCAAAGAATGCTACAGCTGTTCAAAGACTAGCTGCGGGTCCATAGCTCTTTTATAACGAAAACGAAACAATACGATGTGGAATACTGGAGAATTAGCCTTAAGCAAAATATCAGGTTTGTAAGCAAATAATGCGAAACATCCATCTTGAGTTCAACGATAGCAAATACTTTACTTACTGTAGGTACATTGTATCTGATAACAAAGAGTAATGTCTTACTCCGCAGCAATTTCCAAAGTTCCGTGAAGACGAGAGAAAGATGACCCATAGGCCTGACTGATGAGGAGGTAATCTACGGTATCAGTGTCGTAGCTCTCCATTATGTTGCTCTTGCCGCTGAATATCGCTATATTATGTAGGTCCCATTGCCTGCTGTTTATAATGATATTGAATGCATTCTACATCCTAAACTGACAACACATGTAGATATCTTCCAAGTATTTATATATAGATATTCGATATGATAAATTAGTGTTTAGGAAAGTGAGAAGATTAGGAATTTTTCCCAAGCACATCATGGGCAAAAATTCCTTTAAGAGCTGTGGCAATTTTTCAACCGAACTGAATTTAAATAGAATAGGTAACAGGCCCTACACTCCAGCTACTAAACCAAAATGCACTAGTTCGTGTTACAGATAAATCCCTCTAGGGCCCAGAGTAGCGTACGGCTGCAGTCGATCAGAGATTGTTTAAGCTATGACAGAAATGCTGACGCAGCATTGTCGAGCAGTAAGACTTTCCTGCTTGGCTTGCGAATAGAAAGTATAATTTTCTTGACAACGAGCAATGCAGCACCCTAACTACTGCTCCTTTTAGGTGGCAGTTTATGTATTTATAAAATTTTATGGGGTCTATCGTAATTATGCCAACACAATTTTGAGACAATGGTAAAAGTGTTTACTGTATTTCCAAGAATTAGTTTATACTTCAGTGTGTACCTCCTCATGTCTATTTTACAGTTCCGAAGTATGAATGTATCAGAACTCAAGTAAACAATGGTTGTTGATAGAAACGCAATTGCATTATTTATAGGAAAGTAATTCGAACGTTGGAAAAGTACTGCACTTTCGTTGGGCAACAGTTGAAAAAAAAGTCGTAAAAATGCGAAGAAAGTCGTGAAAATGTAAAGAAAGTCGTAAAAATGTGAAGAAAGTGGTAAAATCGTTCAGGGCAGGGAAGAAATCTGTCTGTTCGAATTCAACGTCTCGGCGAAGCCACACGAGAAACACTGAAAAGGAGTCGGCGCCCTGCTGCTGTAAAATTAACCACAGAATCAAGAGTCCGTCAGATTTTAGCCCGTTGAGTCCTTAAAAAGATCTCCATGCATATTCTAACAAGATGCAGAAAAGAGAAAAGACGCGAACTTTCGGCAACTCATGCATGGACGTACGGATGAGATTTGACACCAAGTCGATACATCCTCAACACCTTGGAAGATAGCATTATGCCCAAACACCTTAGTCGCCATAATTGCAGTCAACCTTGTACTTTTGAACTGCCGTTTTCACGATCAGTGGTTGTAAAAAATTTACATAATGATTATAACTAGAGCATTCTGAGAGCGCATACCTCCGCCAGGCAAGCTAACTCCAAGGAAAAAAAATAAGTTGATTCTGAAACCATGATTTTCTTTGTACAAGCAGCAGAACCAAATCATTTGTGCATTTTGATAGTGTAATTTTCGTGATGATCCGTTCACATCATTTTGAGTTGTGCTGCTAACAAACATTTTAATAAACAAAAGTCACACACACAAGCGGGCAAGCCGATCATCACCAAAATTTAATCAATTATGGCTTTTTACATGACTAACAATTCCTAAAAATTTCATCAAGTTCCATCCATAATTTTTGAGTTATTGCGCTAACAAGCATTAGTCCAACACACAAACAGAGCTACCGATCATCACCGAAATTTAATCAATTATGTCTTTTTTACCAATACTAAAAATACCTGAAAATTTTATACCGATTCATTCATAATTTTTTGAGCTATTGCGCTAACAAGCATAAAATCAAACACAGTGACAATCAAACGAACGAACAGATCATCACAAAAATTGGATCATTTACTCTCTGTAATAAACCCAACAACTCATGCAAATTTTATAAAAGTCTGTTCAATTCATTACTTTTCAAGTTATGGTATTGACGAAAAATAAGCAGACAAACAAACAAACGGATGGATAAATCTTCACCAAAAGTTAATCATCTGTTCCTCCTAACATACCTAACAATCCAAGTAAGTTTTGTCGAAATCCGTCCATAACTTTTTGAGTTATTTTGGTAACAGACTGACAGACAGACAGACAGAATATCAGACAGACAGAGAGACAGACGGACACAGAGACAGACAAACCTGACGAAAACATAACCTCCTTGGCGGAGGTAATTATAATTCATACAATTGTAACTCCTCCAAGCAGTTAATGATCTAATTACTTCCTCCATATTAATTAAGCATCTGCTTTTGAACTTCTAGCATTATACGCAAGGTATCGAATTTTTTTTTGCTCTTTCTTTGGTAAAGTAAATATAGCTCATAAGTAGAGCCCAGATTTATTGCGCTTAAGATATTGCAGTTATATAGCTCCTAAAAATAGCTCTAATTGCACCTAAAATTTGCTGTTATTGCACCTAAGTAATAAAGGTGGGAAAAAGAGGAAACAAGGAAAAGACAAATCCAACAAAAAATCGAACGGACCAAAAAAAGCCGGATAGAAAACGAGAATAGCATGACAGTGGATCAACGGACACTTATATTAGTTCCACATACCAATTGTTAGCATACATTGCGCTTATACTAATTGACAATTCTTCTCAATGGCGAGAATATCTATACAAAGAAAATTATGATTTCAGAGCCAATTTGAATATTTTGCTACCGTTGCCTCGCTTGGCGGAGATATGTGCTCTCAGAGTGCTCTAGTTGTTCAATGTTTTTGTTGGGGTAAAAATATAATTGAGTTGCAAAATCTCTAAATCTGACTATTAAATTTTTAAAACTTTTTCTTTAGAATGTCCCGCTTTACATTTTCCCATGATGTATCCTCCAACGAAAAAGTTATAAAAATTTAATAGTCAGATTTAGAGATTTTGCAACTCAATTATATTTTAACTCTAATATAAACATTGAACAACTAGAGCACTCTGAGAGCACATACCTCCGCCAAGCGAGGCAACGGTAGCAAAATATTCAAATTGGCTCTGAAATCCTAATTTACTTTGTATAAACTCCAAAGTCTAATCATTTGTGCTTATTGATAGTAATAACAACTTGTGCAATTTTCTTCAAGATCCGTTCATAACTTTTTGAGTCATACTGTTAACAAACCTTATGACAAACATGAGTCAAACATACAAACGAACCAACCGATCTGCACTAAAATTTAACCATTTATGTCTTTTAATATTACTAACAACCCCTATAAATTTCATAGAGATCCATTCATTATTTTTTGAGTTATTGTGCTAAAAATGAACACGAGCTATGAGTCAACTTTTTCTGCGTCTTTCCACACGTACATAGAAGTGTACTTCATTCAAATGAAGGATGCCTTGCGTTCAGTTATGATACCGTTTATTTACATTTTCGCTTATATTTCGCATAGGTTTGTAGTCACATTCGTATCCCATAATCTTATAGCCTAATTTTGATAGGAACATCCTATTCCAAAATATTTAAGGCCTGATAAACAGATAGAAGAGAAATCAGTGCGCAGAGCAATCATTTGAGCTTCCAAATCTAAGATGGCGTGCGATTTCTTACAACCTTTTCAGATTTTCTAGTTTTCTTGCCTTAAACGGGAGTACGGTGATTCTGATCATTAAAGTGATGATAAAAAAGAACATTTTTTGTCAATTTCTCCAAGCTTTATGAACGCTACAGAGGATAACTTTAGTTTATATTGGGTCTGTTTACTGAATATGAATGACGTAGAGCTTTCAAAAAAGGTTATGTTTCATCCTTTAGCCTACCGACTTTGCTGCAGCTGCTTCTATCAAATCAACGTGATGCGTCTATCAGTTTGAGTGAACGCGTTACGATGAGGGACGTGTGAACACGGCCTAATATACTGCATTTATAGCTTTCATTGCAGCTATTGTGCTTTAGCATTTATTGCACTAACGCCGTCAACTGCAAGAAATGCTGGCTCTACTCATAAGATTACCAGATGTTTGGCCTTTAACTCGCTAACTTCTCAACGGTTTAAGTTCACCAGCCGAGCATCCAAGGCCACGTTGATCTATTAAATTATTCAATGTATAGTCAGATTCACTAGGAAAATATAGTATAATTTAAGCATGTGATTAATTACACAATAGAGCAATAGCTTGCCTCTTGATGTGTTTACAATTAAAATCTTCTTGTTAGAGTGACACTCTTCATCGAAAACAGAATGCGCTGTACGGAATAATTTTCTGCTGAAGCTTGGAAACTTTAATTCCTGATTAAAATTAAAAATTCTATGCATACGAGATAGGATTTGTGGAGGCTTTCTCTAGTGCTAAAGAGCAAAAGAAATCTCGCTTAATTATCGGCCTTGGAATGAACTGCAAATAGGGATGACCTAAATTCTTGCATTATATTCGCCACACTTCTATTTTTCTTCTTAGTATAGTACCAAGTGGGCTGAAACTCAGGGCAGTTTTTGCCAGAATTAAAACTTTAGATTACACAGCAAGTAAATTTCTAAGAAAGCGGATTTTCGATAAATTCTTTGTTCATAAAATTAAATGCTGCCACGAAAGTTGATTATGAATAAAGGGAAAGTTACTTCAATCGTACACCCCAACTAGAAAACCCACGTGAACTTGTTCGTGCTGCAGATACATCTTCTTTACGGTCAAGAGCAGTGTAAGGCTGCAGTCGACCACAGATTGTCTCAGCTACTGCGCCATAGACGGAAGGCTTATATGACAACTGTGACCCCCAACGGTAATGTCAGTATTCCTTCCAGTAGACTGTCAGTGACTTAAAAACCGCCTCCGTATTGTTGAAGACCAAGACTTATCTTCCAATTTTGAATGGTACTACAATAGCTTATTTAGAATTACCAAAAGCATTCAACATGATATTTGGCCAAGAATCCAGAACATAGACGAGTTCTCAGCAAGAATAAGTTTTCGAGATAAATTTTTCATTCTAAAAGGCAACAGTTTTACTTGAAGAGCCAAATCAAGAAGGCGGGTAAGGGCATGTTCGAGTGGGCGCCAAAGTTAAGCTGGCGAGGCTTGACTTGTTCGAAACTTCAGGCGGGTGCGCTGTCTACAACCTGCTGAATTGAGTTTCTGAGAATGACCTTCACTTGGTTACCCTTGAGACGTTCAGAAACTCAGTCTTACACCGTAAAATGGTGCTCTCAACGGTTCAACGTCTCGGCGTTGCTTTTACTCAAGCAACTCAATTCCCAGAGACAAAATCAAAGCTTCTATAAGAAGTTTCTGCAAAGTCAAGCATTGAAGGCTCAATTTTGTTGTCTAAATGAACATGCCCTGACTACTTAAGACTTAAGTTTTTTTGAGAATGACTCTGTGATCAAATACCCTTTATTGGGTAGACATAGAGACGTGGTACACGTGCACAGGGCTCTGCTTAATATTAGAGTTACCTACATTCGATAAAAAGAACGGGTAATGCTATCATTACAAAATGCACTGAATTGCGGTCCATTGTTTTACCCCGGTTTGGTAACAGTGTTGTGCTGTTGGTTGCCAACGTCAAGGTCCACCATTGCCAGCTTGGGGAGTAGGCTCCGGAGGGGGCCTAGGCCTAGGAGGGGAAAAGTCGAAGAGAGGAAGAGAAGTGAAGAAACGCGCAGCCCCGAGCGGCCCTGCCAGAGACTGCTCACCGAAAGATCAGTGGGTGGGGTCATTCCTTTGGTAAGAGTATACGGTGCCATCGGCTGCACATGTTCGATAATAGTTTGTCAGTCAGTGAATGGGGTCCCGGGGTCATGTGAAGCCCATTATGCCGCTACTATGAACTGTTTTGCCGATGATCATCATAAAGGTTACGCTGTTGGGATCCTTGATAATCTGGCTCCCTCTAAGGAACAATGCATTGCATATGAGAAAGAAGTTTGTCTACGGATCACCTTATGTAAGGTGTTATCAGATTTTTCTATTCTGAGCTGGAGACTGAGAGCGCATATTCTTGTCTTAACCTTGAAGCAATCAGTATACTTTTGAGCAAATATCACGCTTGCACTTGCCGAAATACGTCATTATAAGCTACACGTAGGCGTCCAATAGACTTCTGCTTAAATTCGACCAAAGCGAGTTACAGAACAGGGGATAGCAATAGCTCCGAAACAGCTAGCATTTGACCTCTTCTGAGCAGTACCCAAACTTTCTTATCAGCATGTTGCTTACTGCGTGGAGCTTTCTTATTTCTTTCTCCATATCTTGGTTATCGCGACAGTCATTGGTGATTTTATGACCCAGCTAAGAGAAACTGTCCACATAAGTGAGATCCACACTATTAAGACGAGTGGCTTTATAGGGGGGCAACTTATTTCTCCTAGGTTTAATGGCAATGCAGACAGTTTTAACAGTTTATGTTTAATACACAGTTTACTAGCTTCGTTCTCACAAATTGAGAACAGTGTTTGCAGGCCAATGGACTGGGAAGAAGCAAAGACCATGTCATCAGCATAGCTGAGCGTATTTACTGCATTACCATTAATATGGCACCCCACTCCAGCTGAGTTCAGATGGGTGTGGATACTATCAATGCAGATATTGAAGAGAATTGGGCAGAGTGAGCCTCCTTGTCGTATGCCGTTATAGTCATGCCAAAAGCCGATAACAATGCCGCTTCCCATTTTACAAAGCACTTTTGAGTTTGAAACCAACACTTAACAATATAAGGAAGTATTTGTTTCTCAAGCATATACTTGAATAGAGTGTAATGGTGAACTCGGTCAAATGCAGCGCTAGCAATGAGAAAGCGCAGGTACATTGGAGATCCACCTTCGATGAAATGATTTATGACCAATTTGAGAGTGAATACAGTCATTTCCGGTTCATGTTGGGCTTCGAAGCCAAAGCGGTTGTTTACCGTCATCATGTATGGTGACATTCGTTCTTTAAGCATTAGTTCTACCACTTTCGCGAGCAACTTATCACTGCTATAGGGCGATATTTGCTCTTGTCTGTAAAACATTTTGCTTTGTTTTTTACAATTGGTGTTATTATATCCTTCATCAGGTCACCTGGGAGGAATCCTAGAGTAAGGCACCCGGTGAGAAAAACTACGAGGAGTGCTACCAGTCTAGGGGGGCTATATTTATAGGCCTAAGCTGGGATATGGTCAGCACCGGACGCTTTGCTATTCTTTAGTCTTTTTTAGAGCTAGGCAAATCTCGATCTCAGATGCAATGCATTGTTCGTTAGAGGGAGCCAGATTATCAAGGATGCCAACAGCGTAGCCTTTATGATGATCATCGGCAAAACAGTTCATAATAGCGGCATAATGGGCTTTCCATGACCGCTTGACCCCATTCACTGACTGAGCAACGGTATGTACATTCGGTTTCAGAGTTTATCTTTTTCAAAAAATCAGTGGATCTATTTTGCGTAATCATGCTACATACCTCTTGTGTTTTAATCTCGTGTCCACGTTCACGTACTTGCTTGAGAGCAACGCGTCACAGATAATACAGTCTATTCTTTTCCTGCCATATATGACCTGTGCGTGGCCTAGTGGCCTAGTTATTGCTCAGCTTCAGGCCACCACAAATTTATTTTAATTGGTTGTCCATAAAATACATCATTTTCCAAAGTCTCGCACCATAACCAGGCAATCACTAAGTGCCGCCTTGTCCGTTGTCTGCGAGCCTTGGTCTGCATATTCGTAAGCCACCACCAGATATTGGCTCGCATGAGCGCAAGTTAGACACTGCATGATATCATTGGCGTCCGACACAGGCATCCCATTTACATACAAACACCCACTCGACACGGCGTACAAACACCGGCTGGATCTGGTCCTGTTAATGTCGTGCCTGGCATGGTGCAGTTGATGGCCATCATAGGTTGTGTTGCAATAACAGAAGAGAAATTAAGCTTTACTTATGCTGTTTGAGAAGAGACATGAAAACGAGTTTACGAATGTGCTTGGTATGGTCTTGTTAATAGTAAATTTGAGATTTGTGGCTGTGAACAATACGGGCCGTCGTTTATAGAAATTATGACATCATTCTTGCCGTAATATTTGAAGAAGTATCAAGACACTGATATTATAAATTTGGAACTTCAAACTATGATAATATATACCTACTATTGTTTCGCTCATGAAGAGGCTAATACAAAAATTTTTTTGTAAGATTTAATGTAGGTTCACACTATAATTTTGCTCTCCCCGTACGCAAAATAAAGCTTCCAAATGTTTTATTAGTTTTCGTAAACAGTAGAACAGCGTTCGAATTCTCTGTCACTGCAAAATTGAAGAGACACTAGAAAATTTATTAGTGACGCATACACAGCCAAATGAAGTGTTGGCTGACATTTTATTTAATGATTAATGCAGTTGTAGTTGCGAGTCAGCAAGTAAACGTTCGAACACCTTGTAGTGCTTACGAGGAACAAACGACCGTAGTGTGAAACCGCCTTTACGTGTCGCTATCAAAGTATGTACGTTGTTGACAAGAATCCAGCAAATTTTATTATTCCATAACTTTCATAGCCGTGGTATTTTGAATATGCAGCAGTATTTTGTTGAACAGCCTTGCTCCCCGTACAGTGAAGCAATTGGAACATTTTGTCGCTAAGGCCTCGTCACCATCTCTGCTCTGAATGCGTATATCAGAAGTCTTTCCAGTCCTTGCTGCATGACTGGCTTGAAGTCTCTACGTCAGCGAAAGCATACAAAAGTAGGGAACTTTGTAAACTAAAGCATTATATACTTTATTATTTCACGTTTGTATCATACAATTTGCACTCCTATGCCTTCCGCATGCAGTCACGAGCTTCCTTCACCAAAAAGTACATAAAATTTAGGCAATACTGTATAGATTTTTTTAAGCTGTCGTTTCCAAGTTTCAGCCACGTGTGCTTCTTCCACTTTCCTAGAATCCAGTATATATAATAATTAACGTAATATTTTTATTTCTTTATAAATATATTTATGACTTTCCTGTCACGTTCTATAGGAATAAGATAGGGACAAATTCAAAAGCTGACAAGCGCCGTACGGTATCTATTGATGATACGTCGTAGAAAAATTGGGCAAATTAAAAATATATATACATGGCCCTGAGCTCGGCTGCATTAACGTGTTTGTAAATGTAGAGGTGCTACTACAAATGCAATTGGACTACGTAAAACATATTTTTGCTTACAGGCATAGTGTTGAAGTTTCCTAAGAGGGGTACTTTGAAAGGTTGACGGTAGAATGAAAATGGGGCTTTTCTTGACGTATACTTTTTGCCGTAACTTTTATGATGGTGCGGGCCACTAATTACTTCGTAACATCCATTTTTAATTAAGAAAGTTTGGTGCTTTAGCTAACACGGTACAACGTAGATTTTATTTGTCCTTTTGCTCAATCATTTTGCGTTTGTAGGCTCATGTCCAGTACCTTCACAATTTACTACACGAATTTTCATCTAATCCACTATTAAGACAACGTGCAACGTTGGGTAACATTGTAATACGTATACCTAAAACTCTTCAGTGCCTTTGATAGTTTTCTGCCTTCAGGCTCACGTACGAGGGGCTTCGGAAAAGTTAACTCAACTAGGCAACAAAAATATATGTAATTGAGATGCATATTTATTGAGCCTCGCACTACTTCAACACACACTCCTCCAAGGCATACGTATTTCAGGAACCGTACTATTCGCTCTGCAAAACAAGCACCGAAGCATTCTTTCTTCTGGCCATGTTTTACACCCTTTGGCAACAGTTACTGAGGAAATAACCAAAAGTCACATCGTGCCAGGTCAGGACTGTAAAANTCGGTTCATAACTTTTTGAGTTATCCTGGTGACAGACAAACAGACAAACAGACAAACAGACAGACAGACAGACAGACAGACAGACAGACAAACACGGCGAAAACATAACCTCCTTGGCGGAGGTAAATATATTTATAAACACACGACGGTCATTCTTAGTATTAGATAGATTCATAGGTTTCGTGTCACACTCTTAACGAAGTAGATAGGCGAACATTAGCTCTGGGCTTCCTGGTTTCAACAGTGTATTCATCTGCATGAAGATTGTGGTCATCCTGCTAAGCTTCATAGAAAACTGATAGGTAGAAAATATTCCAGGTTGCAGATGATGGCAGTCGAACAGTATATCTGAATTTCAGTCTTTCTTTTACTACGTTCAAGTCCACTCGATGTAGATACATGTGGCTTCTCTAAACAATTTCTTCCATCGTGATGTGAACTCTCTTCTGAGATTTACTTGATCCAAACTTCAGCTGATACTCTTATTTTGTTAATTATCGAGGCAACTGGTAAGATATTCTTGAGCGGTCAGCAGGTGCGTAAAGACCACAAGGATTTCTCGGCAGCAAATTATTTTCTCCACTTATTTTGGGTTCTTCTCTCAACAGAAAAAGTTTTCTTTTGATGAAAAAATTCTCCGAGTTCGAGTTATATGCCACCCTTGAGTATCTTGCATAGAGAGCTCCGTATTTATTAGGAGCAATATCGACTGCGGGCAAAAAAACCTCGCTTTTTTTGTGTATCACCGAAAGAAGCTGAGTGTTGTTCAGCCTTGCACACTTATCTGTATGGTTCCCTAAATCAAGTTGGCAGTTGCACAGCATCCGACACAAGGAAGTTAATAAGAGCCTTACATGTAAAAAAGGGAGCTCAACCGTCTACCCAAAAGAGGTAATAACCTGAAATATCATAAAGTACACGTCCCGTCAACACGCGGTATTACCCAGATAGGGAGCTATTTTTTATAGATGTAAGGCTTTGCCTTAATATCTTTGCGATGATGCTACAGGCAACACAAGACGGGTCTTCACAAATTCTTCGCTTTCATTATTGACAGCGCGGGCACTCTAGTTTTATATATATGGCCCTGAGCTCGGCTGCATGAACGTGTTTGTAAATGTAAAGGTGCTACCAGAAATGCAATTGGACTACGTAAAACATATTTTTGCTTACAGGCAGAGTGTTGAATTTTCCTAAGAGGGATATTTTGATTATTATTATTATTATTATTATTAAATCACACCAGGCTGGCGACGTAGGAACGGAGAAACTCCATGAGGTTAACAAACCCCCACGCAACCAACCCAGCGGGTGGAGAAAACAAAAGAATGAAGAAAAAAAAAAAAAAAAAGAAGATCCGAGATCACAGAATAGCTCTGTGTACAGAACGTTTAAAGCTGCCAATACCAGCACCAGCAAAGACAGAGCCATCAAGACCATTCCAAACATCCACACATAGGTTGATAACAGAATAAAATTGGGGTTTTCTCAACGTATTACTTCTTGCTGTAATTTTATGACGACGTGGGCCACTAGTTACTTCGTAACATCCATTGTTAATTAAGAAAGTTTGGTGCTTTAGCTAACACGGTACAACGTAGATTTTATTTGCCTTTTTGCTCAATCATTTTGTGTTTGTAGGCTCATGTCCAGTACCTTCACAATTTACTACACGAATTTTCATCTAATCCACTATTAAGACAACGTGCAACGTTGGGTAACATTGTGCTGGGTAACATTGTAATATACCTAAAACTCTTCAGTGCCTTTGATAGTTTTCTGCCTTCAGGCTCACGTACAAGGGGCTTCGGAAAAGTAAACTCAACTAGGTGACAAAAATATATGTAATTGAGATGCATATTTATTGAGCCTCACACTACTTCAACACACACTCCTCCGAGGCATACGTATTTCAGGAACCGTACTATTCGCTCTGCAAAACAAGCACCGAAGCATTCTTTCTTCTGGCCATGTTTTACACCCTTTGGCAACAGTTACTGAGGAAATAACCAAAAGTCACATTGTGCCAGGTCAGGACTGTAAAATGGATGGTCATTGAGTTACAGCTTGCATTCTTTTACAAAACTGGCGAGTTTCGTTGGAAAAACTCACCGGGATCACATTCCACTGGGAGCAGGATCTAGCCAGAATGTTAGATGAAGAGCTGAAGGGCATGCCTGCTTCTGAGCACTCTGAGTAGTTTGTCAAGGGGATGACACGGCTGCAGAAGAGCGTAAACCATTGAGTAGAATGGTTGGTGAGTATACCACTACGAATTTTTATGTTTCCCTGTTATAAAAACTTTTGGAATGTCTGTCGTAGCCTCTGAGCTTTATCCGACGCTTATATTTAGATTAGATAGGAGGCAGTAGACGAACAAAGAGGCCCATTGCTTTAGGGATCACGCAACATTTAGCAACGTGATATTATAAAAAGTTGGTAGTAGCTTCTTGAGGCCTATGTACCCTCCGAGTTCTGTCGAAAACTTATTTAACCAAATCCATCCTAAGGAAGCATGCAAAGTAGGAAGCGTATAAAGTTGAGGGAACACGCGTCACTTGGAAGTGCATAACTTCCGCTCTCGCAGAACTCCGACCGTAAATTGGGAGCCGAACCAAGTTTCGATGTTCAGCTTTGAAGTGCAGGGAGGCAGGCAAGAAGGTAAATGTTTGAGTGGTGAGAGGAAGAAACGAGGCCGCGCGCCTCCAGGACTTGAGTGCTGTTAAGTTTGGTAAGAAGTGAGGGGCGTGCAGAGATTGGTCAATAGAAGCTGCTGCCCTCACGAGAGTAAGTCAAATGGCTTCCTTCTGGACCTGTTCTATTTGCTTCCGATGCTTTTATTAGGAACTGCTGCCCTGTTGTGGACAAGTTCAATGGCCTTCTTGTGGACCAGTTGTATTTACTTTCGTCGTTTGTATCAAGAAATACTGCCCTGTCGCCGGTAAGTCAAACGGCTTCGCAGACCTACTGTTTTTTCTGCCGCTGTTTTACCAACTACTCCCCTGCATTAGGTAAAAATAATTGGAATATATGCATGAAAAAGGCAATGTACACTGAATTGAAACATTATATTCGTTTTTAGTGTAATTATATATGTTAGTTAAGCCTTTGAGCTAGGTACCGTAAAAATATTGCAAAAAACGAAGGCGACATAAACACGAGGATATTCCCACAAACATCATCACGGGTCAGTTCGTCGGCTATTATCAACTCGTACTTCATGCTAGTGCTTTCAAATAAGCTCATACCCAGTCGGAAATTTTTAGGGGATTAGCCGGATTATGCCATGTCGCTTCATAGACATCGCATACATGACTGATTTATTATGAAAGTAATAACTTTTGTTACTTCATAAGAATAAATTAAGGCGCTTTTGGAAACTGGTGACAGTTCGTAGTGGCAGAGTGGCCATAATTTTGGGGTCCATGGTCGTTTCCCAGCCACGGAGGTAAGGAAAGGCTTGCGATGCTCATGCTTGCAACATCTGCTTGTCTGGTATTTATAGTCCACTGACAGGGCATAGACTTAACCGGCAATGAAGACAGTCGCGGGTTTCAGTTGTCATTCAATTCTCCCGTTTTTAATGCCTCAGTTCTCTCAATTTATGGTCGACTGCAGCCGTGCAATCATTTCAGCCAAAGCGGATATTTATCTATAGCAGCACGAACCACTATATGTAAGTTTCTGAGTCAAAGTGTGTGGTCAAATCGATGTTAAATTAACTTTGCCTATTTAGATTTTATCGCTTCAAGCACCAACTACTTCAGTGGATTTAAGCATACGTTTAGAAATTTCACAGTTACATTTAGCGACAATTCACGCACAAGTTCATATGTCAGTTAAGTTCACCGAAGAACATAACATTATGAGAGTTTAATACTGTTGGCAGGGCCGACAGCGCTG
>LQNS02276883.1:29368588-29388761 GCA_001587735.2 Parhyale hawaiensis | reverse complement strand
CCCGTAATCCTGGTATCTTCTTGTATCGTACACATCGTCTCTTGCTAAAATATGACCACCTCTGCCATCATCAACATCATTAGCATGAGAAAGACCGAGCCATTGCTGGCTATTGACGTTCATAAAATCACCCACTCTTTCATCATATCGGGAAGCATCGTTGGGATGGAAGCTGTTGTCGGTGATGACGTAATTACGATGGACGCCGTGAGTGTTCGACGTTCTAACCTCATTAGGCAGGTAATTCTCCACTAACCTAGTACCGCCGGGCCTATCTACGCGGCCAGGAAGCAATAGCTCATCTGGAGCTGATAGCATTCGCTGGGGATTTTGATCTTCCAATGAATAATTGGAAGACAACCAATCGTGGAACGTTGAATTGGCTCGTTCAAAACTTGGAAATTTTTGCGAAGACATTCTCATTTTGTTTGGCACAAATGGAGAGGTTTCTTCCTGAGCTCTCGTTTGATAGTCGGGCAGCCTGTTGGTTTTCCATTCAGTATATTGTCTTTGTAGATTTGTGGAACCCATGATCAAAGTCCTGGGATCTCCAATGCTGTCTACTTCACCAGCGTCAGGGTATATTAAATCGTGAATTTCAGGATGCACTTCATTTACACTACTTGCGGTTGATCGAAATTCATGAATGTTGTTATAAGAATCGCTTGTCGAATAAGTCCCAGTCGTTTCATTTTCGTTTTTTTGCGGACTTTTAGACACAAACAATTCAACATTTTCATCACTATCGGCCCTAGTGTTTGTAGATCTTGTAAAATTGATGAAACTGCCAAGAATTGAACCAATATTCATGTCATCAACAGGACGTAAAACACTGCACAAATCCCTGCAAAGAAAAACAGGAAATGTTCAGTTGAGACTATTATGACTTACAAATACTATCACAGCTGAAGAAAAATTTTACATTACTTAAGTATTTGACTAAATAGTAGTTCACAGAGAATACAGCCCTAAGTTTCAAAACGATATAATCTCTTTATATCTACACTTAATATAAAACTATAATTTTATTTATAAAATGACTCCTATTGCGTTATATCCATGACGTTGTTGATCATAAGCGAGGAAAGTAGAAGAGACGTGCAGTACGCCCAAGGAAAGAGCAACCATGGGCAAATGTTCCCACAGGAGATCAAAAAACAAACTGCTTGTGAGAGTGGCCTGCAGAAAATGAACCGAAAGAGCCGCAGAAAGAAAGATGTTTGTTCCTCGGTGTGCTGGTCACAGCTGCATCCCGAACGGCCAGAACCGTCGCTATATCCATGTAAAAATGACAAAATTCCTACAAAAAATGATAAGATTTACCGCCTGCTAAAGGGATATCCCACTAGATTTGGCACATATATGGGTGCAGCTCCTAAGGATATGGACGGGTGAACTTAATTAATGAGGGATTTCTTCGAGTAGTAGGTCATTTGAGTAAAGGGATTACCACTGATTGGAGGTACAACCGTACCCCTTAGTGACCTTGTATAGTTTCTACCACATTACTATAGCAATATTGATGCTTGGTAACTTGCTGTGTCCTGCGAAATTGCCGTGGCCGCTCCATCAACCGATGCAGTCAATTATAAAGAAAAACAAGGGACAGGTTTTCGGCTGACTGGCCAGCTTAGATAAACGAATTAAGTTCCATTAGGGGCTACAAATATTACAGCGTGCGCCTCAGTTTTATAATGGACCTGAAAATTTTTTTGTTAGTGATTGTGCCCCCAGAGGCTACAAATGGAGGAAAAATGCAAGCGATTCGTGGTGGAAAAACTATAACAGCGTGGACTATTGAGAGTCTTAATTGAACATTTCGATGGTTCTGGGCAAATGTTAACCATTGGCCACCTGTAGCCAAGTGCCACCAGCTGCAGCCACTTGCAGTCACTTGCTTCTACGTGCAGTCACTCTCGGCCCCTTGAGACCACCTGCCGTGACTTGCGGCCCTTTGAGACAACCTGCCATCACTGGCGGCCCCTTGAGACACTCTGCCGTCACTTGCGGCCTCTTGAGACCACCTGCCGTGACTTGCGGCCCTTTGAGACAACCTGCCATCACTGGTGGCCCCTTGAGACAACCTGCCGTCACATGCGGCCCTTTGCGACCACTCACAAAGTAAAAATATTTAGGGCCGGAAGCCGCTGAACACCCACCATTTATTCTCATAACAAGATCGCCAGCGCACGTCTCCGATTGGCTCTCAAGGATCGAGAGCGATTTCGATTAGTTTGAACTTGCCAGAAAGCTCAATACCAAGCGCTATGTTTGCCAATATCACTCATCAATCGAAAGCTAATTACGCTGGAACCAGCTAGAACGACACTCAGTCCAGAAGAGCAGGAGTGAGTTGTCGGTCACCTCAAACACTCGATGTGAGATTAGTACTTAAAACTGAATCTCAGGTGGTAAATCGCACACTCAGAGGGATGTATCGAACAACGTATTTTTATATATTACATATATTACTCGAAATGAGTTTGGGCCCATGCTAATTTTTGAGGGAATATTTTAGACACTGTCGGGGGCCATAACACTTGGACTGAAACTTTTGGTTTTAGTTCAGTTGTGGAGAAAAGGCGTCATTGGGAGTGGGGGTCACTCGACTCTGAGAGCCAGTGTTTTGAGCGCATCACTATTGTTTTGAAGTTGAGATTGAGATCTTTGTGCCTAATGTACTCTAGTATTGATATAGCATTGTCAACGTGTACCATGTCCCTATGTGTACTTAAATAAATTGTATCATTATTAAGGGCCTGCTTAAAGACCTCTCTGTAAAAGTTAGGTCTAACTTACTGTGACCAATCATAATCGTTTTAGATTAGTCATCTCTATCCCAGTATGATGTTAGAAAGTTCTATACCAAGCTGGCGTAATATTCTCCCCAAGAGTCAGTTCCTTCACAGCATCTTGCTTTACCAGGAATCCATCTCTACCTAGAAATTGAATTTACCCGATGCAGCTTGAATTCAGGGAAGAAATTGAGCCAAATCTTTGTACTGTAATCCTGCGCTGATGCCGTCTCGCTGCCGTAAAACCCACAGTGAAATATTCTTGGCTGTCTCGATATCTGCCAGGACAGAAACCAAAATTGTGTTTTGGAGCGTCTTTCGCATTTCTGGAGAGATATCTGGGAGCACTCAAGTTGAATTATAAAGGGTGATCCATAACTTGAACTGGTTTTATTTGTAATTTAAATTTAAGCGTTTAATAATGTTTTTCTTTTTCTTTCAGATTCAACAATTTCAATCTTTGACAACTTCAACCCTGGAAAGCTTAGCAATAGAACAACGTGTTGAAATTATCAAATCCTATTTCGAAAATGGACGTTCAAACAGAAACGCATTTCAGGCCCTACGAGTTTTTTTTCGGTCAACATAAACTACCAACGAAGAGTGCAGTTGGGCAAAATATTCGTAAATTCAATTATACTTTGATCAGAGACAGCTGTGCATACGCCTTGCGTGATCGTTCGCACCGTTCAGCTGGAAACGTCACTGCAGAATAGCGAAAATTCAGACGCCTCCTTTCGTCATCGCTTACAGGATTGAACGTCTCCATAACAACGGCACTCGAGCTTTTGAATGACAAGGGTACCATTCATGGTATACATCATATATTATTGGTCCAAAGAGAAATAACAATTGTAACCATTGAGAAGTCACTACTTGGAGACCTAAATGCTTTTAATACTGTTATTGTAACGCATCTAACGGCCGATCTACACGTTAGTCTTTTCAACGTGTCCACTCATCCGACAGTGTTACTGTACCGTAGAAACAGCAAAAGATTGCTATCTGTTCGGTGTTCTATTTCTACCTTGCAAAATATTAGAGTAGATCATAGTTATATGGCGGTCGAGAATATTGGTGATGCATAAAACCTGTTGACGTTGGATAACATTAAAGTTCTAAGGATAGATATACCTGTTGTATTTTATTTGAAAGCACACGCTAATTGCCATATACTCGGCACTTGTATTTCTACTTATCTAAGTGCTAGTAGCATTACCATTGAAAACACAATTCATAAGCATAACTATAATATAACATTATTAACACCAGCGATCGAAGCGAGAGAGGTTATGTTGTTTTCGTTTACTGGTCGGTTGTCTGTCTGTTTATTTGTCTGTCCACCCAGATAGAGACAGAAGGAGTTGAGCCATCATCACAATCATTTTTAGGTGGTCAGGTGGGTTGGCTGAGATGTTGAAACACACAAAAAAAACAGAGTTAGCGGCGTTGAATTTGTAACTCTCTTTTCGCCACTAGGCGTTCTAGTTCCATATGGTGATGCAAGTGTTGCGATCACCTCAGCTCCAGTTTCATATTGCTAGTTTAACTGCCTTTACCATTAGAGAAACAGTGCTGCACACCTCCCCATACGCGCGCGACTCCGCAACACTGGCTGTCATTTTAATAGAAAAGAAATGGACGTCCTGCGATGCAGACGGGCAGCCAAGAAATGCACGGACGATGTCGGTCGACATATTGTCAAGGTTCCTGCCGCACATCTAAAGCTTCCAGGCAGATTTCTTCTTTCGCTGCGTGCATTTGCAGATCAAACACGAGCCATGGCTGCAATATACTGCTGTAAGTCGCGCTTTGTTCTCTATTGAAACGCTGATGCAGCAAAAGTGAACTGTTCATTTTGAAGGCTTCATCTCGAGAGCATCATTTATGTATATCTGATGCTGCATAACAGGTCCTTACTTGAATAAACTGTTGGAGTAACAATAGTGAGATGCACAATGTGCATTTTGGAAGCCTTTGGTTTAACTACATAGCATTATTAGGTATTAACTAGGTTACACGCAGTTGTTATTGTTCTCAAATAAAAGGGTGGTTACATGCAGCCACTAGCGGTCCAATAAATTAAATAAAGAAAACATTACTTTCTCTTGATGTTGAGACGCAAGTGAATACTTTTCGTTTATCAAGGCAAAATACGAAATTATGGTGTAATGACGCAAAATATATAATTATTCAAGCAGTGCACTTAGAACTGAGGCAGTTCACTGATAGCTGTTACCACCAACAGACATACAATTTCTATTGCTTTAGTCTTTCCTTATACCCGATCCAGAATTTAATTTTGGAGGAGGAAATTACGCTGCGACAGGAGGAAGGAAACGTCACTTCGCATTGACAATTAATGAGATGAAGGCAGATTGCAGCAAGTCAGAAAACAAGCGGGGGCTTTAGAAATATCGTTCTAAAAAACAAAAAGTGAGGCTTAAGCTTCAAAATAGGTATTTTGACACAAAAAAAAAAACCTTTTACAAACCGAAGGGTTTCGACCACTAAACCTCGCACTAAAAAATTAAATAAATCTGTTTTGATGAATTTCGTAATAATTTTGCCCATTAAGTTGGATTGTAAAAAAGATGGAAAGAAGCTTACACGTGACCCGTCCTCCCTCACAACGCTGGCGACGCTAGAAATCTTGCAATTCTCTATATATTATTATTATTAAATAACACTAGGCTGACGATGTAGGAACTTAGAAACTCCATGAGGTTAACAAACCCCCACGCAACCAGCCCAGCGGGTGGAGAAAACAAAAGAATGAAAAAAAGAAGATCCGAGATCACAGAATTCTTACAGTTTAGTTTGGTAACGAACAGAGGCTATTTTAACTCTACGGTGCTTGTACGCCATAAGGTGGCTGGCTTGACAAGTTGTGGAACTTGTGAAGTTCCTTAAAATATTTTAATTAAGCAATTCTTCTCAAACAGAGAGTTCTGCCACCCGTAGGATTCTTACTTTTGGGGAATATTTGAATCAGTCAAGGATGTTAATATTCTCGGCCCATGTTCAACGAGCTTCAATGAAAATTCAAAATTTAAATATGTGACTAAAAGTTGCACACTTTTACATAACTGAGCGCGCTTTGGCATCCAGCATTATCGTCAGTTTCGTGAAACGCTATCCATGTGTCGTAGTGTCCTATCGGACGGGTTATGAGTTTCGTTACTTGGCTGTCTGACGCTTACCCATTCACCTTTTTCAATTTTAGCATAACTACAATTTTCCCATTAATACTTGTACATCAGCAGAGGAAAATTTGCAATGAGATATACAGCGACTCACATGTATGGGGGAATAGAGGATTAGAAAATGTTACCAATTTAGAGCAGGATATAGTGGTATTTGATGTATGGTTTCACACATATTACCGAGAAATTCAGTGATACCAATCAAATAAAAATGTAACACTTAATCATATCATATGTTTGCAAAAGTCCCGGCATATGAGTGTTTATCAGTTTTTCGTTATCACCCTATATACATTCAAATGATATGCTGCGAAACTTTGCCTATTTATTAAACTAATTTTACATCAAGGGGATCCAAATACTACGTTCACGATGCTGCACAAAGCTGTAACTGGTAATGGGGTTTGGCTTGTAAAACGTTGCCGTGTTCTTTGAGTAAAAATTTACAAATAGGGTGAAGATATAGGTAGTTATTTTCGCTTCTTCAAAGAAGTAATAATTGGTATATGCGGGAATAGCGAAGAGGTTTTCGCAGCTATGTTCACGGCCTACAGCGAGTGATTTCCACCTTTGAATCGTAATTTTACTGAAGTGTACTTCAGTGGTGGTGCTAGCATAACTGGATAGAATTATGTAGTTCAAATGTCTTCCACTAGTTAGTTTTCTTTTCATTGTTCCAGATATTTGGCAAAGTTATATTTTCCTGCAAATAACATTAGAGCATCGTTTTCCCAGCGCTTCGCTGGTGCAGAAGACCATAGCTAATGTGAAGCTGCTCAACGTTTTAAAGACTTAGATAATCATCCACCGTGTTTTCAAATCACAGCGCCTCGTTGTATCAAACTTTTACGCAAGTCTCATTAAGAAGATAAAAACAGTGTCACTCCTCTGCGCCAAAATATTGCCTGAAGTTAGTCCTGACTAATAAATGTTGAAAGTTGCTGGGCCGAAAGTTAAGCAGGCATCTTAAGACTAACAACTGATGAGAAAGTGATTCTATGTTCAGTAGGAAAATCTCATTTAAGGTAAACTGTACATCTCCTGTTAATAGTACTATCTTTAAATCATTGTGTTAACTGTTCCTATCAGTCAGTTCATGCGTATTGGTTTGGGCTGATTGTTTGGTATCTTATCCGCACTATGTCTTCTTACAATGATATTTTCGGGCATATACGTAGGTACAGCTCGTATAACTATGTCATATGACGTGTCTTGATTAAAAGTAAGTCTATGTATGAACCTGTACTATAATGGTAACTTATTTTTTTACTAAAATATATGCTTAGATTGTTTTATGCATCGATCTGCTGTTACTCATACGTCTTTTCCTTCTCGTGTGCACGAGGTATCACTATAGAAGCCGGTCAAAATTTAATATCGTTAGCTTATTTTGCTGCATTGATAAAGAACTGTAATATCCTGTAGCTTAGTTTTAATATAAAAATATAAAATCACGGTTCTTTCTTCGGCCATATTTAATTTTTTTTAATCTAATCACGTCAACCCTCCAAGTTATTTGCATTAACTAATTTCTCTTGAGTCCGTTTTTTAATACAGACAGATATTGTTATAATGACTGTCACGTACCTGCAGAAATCCTCGAAATATGCAAGCTAAGCATTTCTTACCCGCTTTACTTCATGAAGCATAAGTCATTGGTAGTTATAAACACGCAATCATTACCACAATCCCCAAAACTTAAAATTGTACGGATCCAGCAAAAAAAAAAAAAACCGGAAAAAATTTTTGTCATGCTTTAATTGCAAGTTTATTAAAAATTTAAAAGCAAAGAAAAGAGTTAATAAAATCATCGTGTACGTATTATTGAAAACGTTTCGGAGTCCAGCTCCATCATCAGTTCAATTCTGGTAATGTAGAACAACAAATTATTTTAGGCAATGTAATCGCACTAAACCTAGTCTAACAAACCTAAATAAACACAGTTACGCTAAACAAAATACTACAATGGATTTTAAAAGCAAGGTTATACGCCTAATGCTTATCGAGTGACTAAAAGTAGCGGATATGAACTGGTTGCATTATTAAGGGGAGGTTTAAGCTTATGGATGTAGAGAGATTCTAAGATTTGAAGGTCTAATTTATTCTGTGCGTGTCCCAACACTGTGACATCAACATGCGCTACTTAATTGGGCACCACACTGCTCGGCGTGAAGTCTTATGGCTGAATGAGAGAAGGAGGGGGGGGGGGGGCAGCTGGTATTCGGTTCGTACGACAACGCTTGCCGCGATGCTCCTTTATTCTGGTCGAAAGGTTTCGTGACGTCATTCCGACGTACGATGATGTGCAAAGCGCACAACTAGATTTACACACCAGAGAGCATCGCAATCGCGGAAGAAGAGAGTCTTTGTAATGAAAAAAGGAACCAATTTTGAAATTATTAATCAGAATAGGACATAATCTGTGATTTGGAAAATAAACTGAAAATAACGTGCTTAGCTCACGGGACAATTTTTCAGATACTGAACCAAAGTATAGAAAAACACAATAGATACGCCGGCAATTATCGTTGGAATTAACGTGGTAACCGAATATTTTTTGTCAATGAATTTTTCTAATTCGTGTATTGATGAGACCAAGGGGTAATCCATTACTGACAGAAAAACTTAAAAAAATTGAACTCTGTATGAAGGTCACAGTAAGTGGAACAAACGCGGTAAGCTCTATTGATCAGAGTGAAAACACTAATACTTTTAAATTTGTAGAAACAAAAATAAAAAAAACTAGTGCCACGGCCTGTGAACGTTGATTTGCAATAGACTGAAGTCCTAATTTGATGATTATAATTTTATACTTGGCAATCTATATATGGAAGGCATCTGTTACTTTCTAACTCCATAGTGAAATTAATGCAAAGGTGCTCACTATTAAGGTAATCAAAGAAAAATCTAGCATGGCTAGGGTCACGAAAGAAAAGAAAAGTATCGTCAACATACCGGTTATAAAATATAGGTTTAAACTCTGGCGGACTATCTTGTAACCAATTTACCTCTAGAAAACACCCAAAAATATTTGATAAAGTTGGACCAAGGGGAAGGCCCATGCCTAGGCCTTCTATTTGCTTGTAAAACTGCCCTGCAAAAATGAAAAAAAGAATTCAAAACAGAGAGCTAAAAAAAAAAAAGATTTAAAATGGGACCGTTTCAAGCAAAAAACTTCATTTACATTAGCGAATAATAGCTGCAAGCATATTTCAATTGTCTCTTTCAAGGGAATATTAGTGAATAAATTCTCAACTTCAAATGAAGTCATGGTTAGTTCTTGTGCATTTGTAGCCCAACGCCACTGATATGAAAGTTATGGAGTGCAAAAATTTCCTGGGGTCTCAATTACGAATAATATCAGATAGACCAGCGGTCAGCGGTCTCGTGCACTGTGGAGATAATTCACTGCTGGGTCTATCTTCGGTCACTAACTGCGACCTCACAGAAGATACCCAGCATCTTAACTCCACACACGTGAGGCAATGTGTGAAACGTCTCCTGGACTCCTTCCGAAGACTCACAAGGTACACAAGGTAATTATTACCAGCGGCGACTGGTGGTAACTGAAGAGCGCGTGCAGTGGATAAGTCGTTATCTGGATATTTATATTCTTTTTGAATCATCTATTGTATATCCTCCTATAGAACTATGCAGCACCTCCACTTAAGCATTCATAATTAGGTCACCACTCGTCGTTGTTGTTTTTATTATCATTATTTGAAAATCATTGCATAGAAGAGTTTTCTAATCACACGTTATATGCACTTCACATTAGGGCGTTTGACTTGTAAATTTCTATAAGAACTGACGATAGGTAAGCAAGAGGTAATGCAGGAATTTTATCTCCACCAAAGTTGGTATTATTGGTAATCACGTAAAAACTTCACTGTAATATGTGTTGTTATACCTCCTACTGTTTCGGATAATCAGTCGCCTTGTGTTGGTGTCAGTACTTCAATTTTCATAATCAATACTTTTCTGCTACAGAGTGTTTTACCTTTCGATGTTTGCGCTGCCTTAATTACTAGGAATTAAGCAAAGAAAAAAATCTATAAATTTCAATGCGCAGGGAGAATTTTGCGGTCTTTTATCATTAACAAGATATTAGCACCGTGTTTATAGGTGCTACGTCAATAAAATTTGTCTGTGTGACAGGATCGTGAGTTAAAAAAAACTGCCTTGTTGATGGAAGGCACCGCATAAAATTGAAAAAAAATTGTGCTTGGTTTTCCGCAAATGTCGGCAGGTATAAAGCAGCAGCAGCAGCTAATTTGCTTCTCATTAATTTAGGTCGAGAGGGAAATTACGAATGAGTTTGCTAATTAATCGCAAAAATATCGAACTTTGAAGAATAAGATGCATGAGCCTGCTGCGTAGGAGGTCATGTTTGCATTGCTAATTGATTTAAGTCTAAAACTAAAGGAACTAATCAGTTTTTCAATCAGAGCTAATGTAACGAGGGCAGAAGTCAGTGTATGATTTCCCAGAAGGTATGAACCGGCGTGGGTTGTCATTACTTGAAATACAGAATTTCTGAATTAAAAGATAGAGTAGGTAGGCAGCATTGCAGCTCAAGCGTTAGGTAACACATTTATGAACATTTTCCTTACTTAATTTTCGAGTTTATGGCCACACTTATGAAATTATTCTGAGCGTTATTAAATAGTAGGTCTCTGACCTACCCACAGGTTATTTCATAATGCTATAATTCTAGTATTACATATCCACGTCCTAATAAGAAATAGTATTTAATTAGAATCACTTTCGTGGTTAGATCAGAGGGCTCAGCAACTGCTCTGTCTCCGCTCAAGAAATACAACAAATTTATTTTCATTAGGGGTTCATGGGGATTTGAAGCCGGCCGAGATTTCAACTATAACCCTAGCGCGAATTCCTTCGAACCGTTTTATTTTTTATTTAGCTAATTCGAAAAATGGAAAAAAAACTGTGAGCTTTCCTCCTGCATAATTTCAACGCGAGTTGAACGAAGAATCCGATATATTTATATGTATATATTTGTTTAATGTATTCATACTTTCATAGCTATATAGCCGTATATGTATTATGTAGATAATACATAAATACATCGGTTTGAAAATTCGAATTAAATTCAACTGCTTAGTTTACTTCCACTATGAGTATCACAAGAGAAATTTTTTCCAAGTACAGATTTTTAGATTCTCCCTGAATAAGAAAAAGTAGCTATTCACATGATTTTTCACACAGTACTTTTTTCCGAAAGAAGGTGAATTTTTACATAACGTCTAACATTAAGAAGCGTACCCATTATTTAACGAAATTATGTAAAAGCGCCAAGCACGTAATTCATCAATGACGTTTGTTTTGGCCTAACATTTTACTGCTAACATTTATATTTGTAATTTTCCTATGTCTGTTCAAGGTGCCTAGTATTCTAGTTCTAAAAGAAACTAATTAGGGCTTAATCGATTTCTCGATATGCCGAGGCCACATATTCGTTTGAACGAGCAATTGAAAGCGAGGAAGGCCAATTCACTCGCCGTTTTGAAATATATTTAAGCTAAGTAGCATAGATACGGTTCCATGAACGAACTGCGAGCTGCCCATCTCTCGGTGTTCCTATGAATATAGTGTGGCATCCTCCCCCCCCCCCTCCCACATTAGATAAACAAGTGTTCGCACTATTTATCATAGTCTTGTGGTTTTACTCAGCGTGCAATTCCTGCAAGAAAGTAAACATGACCTAGTGTTAGATTATAGTAACAATTGCTCCTGTTCTTTGACCAGCCCTGCAGGTGTACCCACCAACTCTATAATTGTCCAAGTCCGACTCTCAATACATCAGGGCAGCCATTATCACACCGGGCCAAGCAATTAAATAATCGCTACCTGATACAATTACCGAAAGGCTTCACTAACTGGATCACCAGAGACTCTCGGCCTCATCAACTAATGTATGGAGTTAGAAAGTTGCGAAGGGCATTGGGCGGCAGAGCTGGCTGGAGCTTGCCTTCTGCTGGAATCACGTGATTATGACCTGAACCAGTTCCGTGAGCTGCTTTGTAACCTCCAGAGGTGTACCATTCCTTATGTGTACCTGATAAAGCATATTATTATTATTAATTCCTGGGTAGCCGCAATAACGCCGCAGGACCTCCGGCCTCTTTCAGTTGAACGGTAAATGGCCGCAAGGGCCCTGCTCTGAGGATTGCAACCCTTATAAGGTTACTGGGCTGCATCAGTGACACCGGCGACGCAAAAAACAGGTCGCAGTCAAAACCTGAGAAGTTGCTAGGAAGGTTTGGACTCGTGTTGCGGTGGCCCAGCCTAATCGAAAAATTTTAGGCGATTATCCGAAATTGTGTTATAGAGATAGGATAAATGCTTTTGATTCTCCGATGTGGAGGTAACATAATGCATCAGATAGCTGTCTACCTCTAAAATTGTTGGGTTGTAAGGCAAGAAATCTCCAGTTATATATAAATCAAGTGAGTGCCTTTGTTTACGAGTGAGATTGTTCTGTTGCTGGGCACACCTCAAGTGGAACGTCCACGAGCACCGATTCGTGCTGCAGATAAATGACCTCATGCTGCAGAGAGGTGCACGGCTGCCGTCGAGAGCAAAGTGTCAGAGGTGGGTGTCGAAGTTTGAAGGTTCACACGACAACTTTGATCTCTCTGTCACTTCAGCATCCCCATTTTTGATTAGCGTCATTACATCCGCTGTAGAGTCTGAATACCAGAAATGCTAACTCAGCAAGCCAAACACTGTGACAATCTACAGTGCTTTTCTACGAGAGAGACACGATTCCTGCGTACTAGCGTGCCTGATGCTGACACTCTTTATAATCTACAACCAGGTCAAATGGTTGCATGTATAATTCGTTTCCAGCCATGCTAAAAGGAGAATTACGAGTATACTTGTGCAGAATTGCATGCAGACAATCAAGTCCTTCACAAAGAAATAAAAACGCCGGCTTTCTTCTCTGTATTTATTTACAGGCTTCTCAATACAATCTGAATTGTTAAAAGCAAACTTCCAAAAGCGCATGGCAGATAAAATATATTCATTCAACCATGCATTTAAGGGCCTCTTGGTAGGGCAAGGAAATGCAAATTTAAACGCTATCTTTTCCAATAGGTGGATATTGTTAAACTTAGCATCAGCTGTGCTTACTTCTCCCGCTTGAGTGAACAGATCATTTCCGTGCCGAAGCTGATGCTTATGTGAAATAAGCACGTGGCGACCATCATCTCATATATTACATTTTACGTTTGAATGAAAGCTTTTACAGGTCACTGATTGCTGCTTACTGTAACTCCCTCGGGCTGCTGCAAGGCAAATCTAAAGAGCTGGTAAGAGTCGTCGTACAAAGGAAATGCTGAAGATAAAACTCAACAACATGTTGCACCATATCAGTTAAATGGCCCATCCTGAATAAAGAGTTTCTTCAATTTTTGGCAAGACTCTTAAGCTCTTCAGCCAAATTTAGGCTCGTCTGGTTTTGCCTTGTAGTTGCCAGAGAAAATTTTGAATCGAGTGTTTTAAATTCTGGCAGCTACACAAACAGTTAAGGATCACTTAGTATTATTATTTAACAGTTTAATATAAACACAAATGCCTTTCCTGGTTTCTCAGTAGCTGGAGCAATTTTAAATAATTACTAATTCGAATTTTTTGGCAGCAATAGAAGGATGAGAATAATTTCTTCCTATTTCTTTCTAGAAAGAAAAAAAATTAAAGTTGTTTATTCCCGCTTCTTTTTAGGATATGGATAGAATAATTACTGTCATCTGTTCTTCCTTTTAGAACAAGTTAAGAGGGCCTAAAAAATCCTTTAAATCGGTAATAGTTTTGCAAGTTTTCCGGACAAAATCTTTTCATTCCTACTCGGTAAAGCCTTTAAAGCTCGTCAGAAGCAGCCACACCAAATGAGAGCTTTGCAACAAATTTTTAATATCGTATGGAAGTTCTCATATATTTTCCGACTTTCGAAATTCCACTCAAAATTTTACGGTACTTCTGTCTTATTTAGCGTTTTTGAACTGCTTATTGCGTCTCTTTTCAGAGTTCTGGAAAAGTGACGCTCATCACCAAACTTTGGACGCAGAAAAGCAGTTTTTTATTTTGCTTCAATGACTCCACAGAATCTTGCCAAACCAAGTTTATTTTCTCTAAAGATCATAATATAGCTGCATTTCATTCGATGAAGCACGTACTGTCAGAAGTATCTTTTCCCGTATTTTTGATGGTACCAGTTGTATTACATTTCATTTTACAAGAGCAGTTTGAGGCACATGGTTCATTAATAAATACTTATCGGACGAACATTTTCCTCTATTCTACTATATTGCAATTTGTAAAAAATACAATCCTTGCCTTTTCAACCCAACGGGCACGCTAATCATTTCTAATCGAGGATATTGAGAGGCAATAGACGAGTTTTGCTTTCTGCATCAATGGAAGAAAAGTTGCATATGTTCACAAGAGAATTAAAACTCATCTCTATTGAGAAGCACTGGCGGAACAAGGCATCCCCAGTGCTCTAAAATGATAGAAAAAGCTACTATTGAAAATAGATTAGATTAGATAGGCGGTAGTAGACGAACCAATAGGCCCATTCCCAAAGAGCCACCGGAACATACGCCCCGGCCCTCTATGAGCTATTACCATTATCTCAGTAAGATATAGGGAGCAGGAGAAAAGAGAGAGAGAGAGAGAGAGAGAGAAAAAAAGGGGGGGGGGTGAAGAGTCCATGAATAGCGCTGAATGGAGTCCATACTCCTATTCCTCTCACTGGAACGTTCTCTGCAATAGTTTTTCCATTATGCGTTAAGAATAACGACAAATCTCACTGAACATATTTGCTTTCTCTCTAATATATATAATTACCAGGGTATATATATATATATATTTGTTGTAATATGCTTGCTACAAGGTGCTTGAAGATGCTGGTGGATTTCTGTTACCATACACTAGAAAATCTGATGTCTATGTTTGTCTATAAAATTAGAAAAAAGGGAAATCATCCTATGCATGTTATTTGCTCAAAATTCTATGAAAATTATCCTCTGCGTTCTCCTTACTGACAATATTCTGTTACCCTGGTTTGTCTATCAATGTCCCGTAAATAGTCCATTCTTTTTCTCTATGGTTGAAAATGCATAAAAATCCTCTTTCTTCAATGAAAGTCTAGAGAAATTGATCATTTTCGTTTGCTATACTCATGCATAAATAATAATTAAAATCATAGTGTGTGCTTTGCATTTGAAATTTATGGAAATGGATTGAATACGTTTACATTATTTGCATAAAGTTAATATGGTGTCCTAGTACCAACAGAGCTCCCCTCCCTTCCTCCCCCCCCAAAAAAAAAACTGCTCTCGAATGCTGAGTTCTTGCCCAGTTGCTGTTCATGCTCTCCTGCAGACCTCGCATTCCAGAAATCCATATCAACTACAGTATGACTAATCAGTCTAATTTTTTAGGTTATGAAAACTTCAAAACTACCCATTCTTCGTGAAACCCTCCCCCCCCCCTCCCAAAACGGATTGTTTTCTTCCACTATGTGTTTCACGAGTGTAGTGCCTCAGCTCTACAAAAGTCCCCAAGAATAGAGCAATTCTCGCTTCCTTGCACGTCTGTCGCCCATGTTCTTTTCCAGCAGTACTGTAACGCCCCATTACAGCTGCAGAATAACCCGATATTGGGCATTGGACAGCCTTGCCTGGGGCAGCTGTCGACAGCTATTCTTCTCTGGCTGTCAGAGTTGCGTCTCATTTTTTTGCACTAAGCTCCACAAAAGAACTAAGAGAACCTGCCTTCGCTCTAATCATCGTCAGATTAAATAGAACAGTAGTTTCCAAAGGTCTTGGACTCGAGAGCTCTCATGCAATAGTGAGGTGTAGTGACCCTAACGGATAAATTACAGCCATTCTTTTGTCATGTCCGAAAGACAATGTGGTGAAGGGATGAGGTGAAATCAACATTACTCCTAGCTTTTTTGTTGCCAGCAAGTTCTTGCCATGTCATTTCCAACATCTCCCTGTCTTCCAAAGTCTCCGACATCTCCATATCATCATGTCATCCAACATCTCTATATCATTGTTGTCCCTGCCAAGTCGTCCTTAATGCCGGGGACACATATGATTTTCTACGCCCAACTGGTTGCTCGGATGTGCAGCTCGAGTGCCGGTTTGATACAGACTTAAATTCGGTAGCATAGATACCGTGGCATAAATGAAGTCCGAGTATCGCATCCTTGCATCAAGTTGCCTGTGTAAATGCCTAGTGCGTCCCAGCATTGCATGCGAACTCCCTGCAATGTCCTGTTATTGTTATTCAACCTGATGATGAGTTAAAATCATCATACCTGTATTTAGCTTTCGTATCCCGAGTAACTTCTTGCAAGAGTACACAAGGTTCCTACCAGGGATTAGCGACCCCTGATACAACTGTTACATTTCTCACAACTTTCTTAAGAATCATCTCAACGAATTCCCCTGATAAAACTCTAACACATTTTGTTCACAAAATGTCTTCAGACGAGCAACTACAAACTTCATTAATTACTGGAACTTGAAAGTTCGGCCACAAGTAAGGGAGCTATCGAAAAAAAGTTAGCTTTGGACGAGATTCATGGGCAAAATAGAATAAAGTTAAAAAGAAGGTTGGAGCTGAGAGCACCTAGAAGCTTACTTTTATTTTTTCGCCACTGGCAGTGCTCTCAGATTCAATTATCATAGCGGAATAAATACAAAACAGTTCACTGCCGAGCTATCAAAACAGCGCGACGATTAATGCTACAACCCATCATAGCCAACCCGTTCCCTGCACGTTCCCCTCCTCAAGAAGTTGGACATCTCTAATTGGTTGAGACTGGCTGTGACGAAAGGTGCCGCATTGTTTTGTTCACGTGAGAGTACACTGTTCTTCACTACAATCACTTTGTCTTTAACCGCATTGAATAACAAAATGAGCGAGTATATATTCTGAAAATGTGGGGACGTCTCCAGCGGCCTGTACTAAAATCTATAATGTAATACTGCTTGAGGCTCCATCCGTCCGTCCATGTGACTGCACGTTACGCTCCGCAATATTAGATAGAGGAAAGTTCAATTTGCAAGAAGCTCTGATTCTCGTTGGAAGGAAGTTCAGCCATAGCTGTTTCTTTTCGCTTCTTGAAAAAACTTTGTCAGCTTCGAAGAAAAGACATGATTAGTTCATACGTTCACACGTTTACAATAAAAGACATTGGTTATATTCTTCTGTCCGTCCCTCAAAGTTTCAAGGAGGATTACTCGTGCTGCGGCTGACTCGCACTGTTTCACTTTGGAGAGTGTTAGATGCAAAACTCGTCAGTTCAGTCGGTGCTTTGTGCCTTGGTCTGTTGGGGTTTGGAATTTCCTGCCGGCATGGGCTTTCGGTCGTGTTGGCCTGCATGCATATAAGTCAGCTGTTAATGGTTTTCTTTTGGATTTTCTTTAGCAGTGTTTCGGGCTTCCCGGTGTTGCAAACTGCTTCATTTGGGTTGTACTACCTGTCCATAGCGGCCCGGATGTGAAGTTTTAATAATAATAATAATATCTACCACTTTTAATTTTTTACACCATATTATGTTCACGTTGCTGGCTAGGAATGACATTCCCAATATGGCCAGATGTGTAGCTATAGGATACGGTGTGGGAGAACAGAACGGGTAGTGTTGGACATCTCGACTCTAAAGTATTTTTTTTATCGAATGTGCGATGTCTAAGGAAATGCAATGACAAATTGAGAACATGAGGTTAAGCTACTGTGACTGAAGAAATTAGCCAAGTCTGTTGTACTTTGCTGCATAGCTATCGCTTTAAACAGGGCAGAAAAATGTTGGGCTACTGATCAATATCCACGATCCCGAAATAGTGCAAAAAATAATATACCCCGACAAAAAATTGAAACGTGCAAGATTAAAATTAACTGTAAAATGTGGGAAACAGAGTTTAGAAAAAATGTGCAGATACATAGGAGAACAACGTAAGAAGTACCGTCGCATTTCTATATCCTTCTCAAGGCTCAAGTGAGAGTTATTTGCTGACAGAAGGAAGCCGAAATTCACAGGTGAAATCAAAATACTAAGAGAGGTACGACAAGGTGTAAAGTAGACGGATTGCACAAGGGCAGACAGGGTTAACCGTGAAACTTCCAAAAGTCCCGCTAGTATAAGTAATATTTCTTATGAATCATTTCCTCCAGAAAATTTATAGGCAATTACCTGATATCTATAGGGGTAGCTTCGGATAGTATCCAATAAGGGCCTGTAATTTTCCAACCCTTTTTTTTTTTTTTTAAGTGAGAGCTTAGGTGAGTTGGTAAGAGCAATATCAGAAGTATTTTCGACGTGAAAACTACAGAGCGACTCTTGTACAGAACGAATTTTAGTATGGGTGGGTAAAGCATTGCGCTTTAACCACGCAAAATTATCAGTGCGTGGTCCAACGCTAAATTTTTATTCAGCAATTTTATTTCAATTAATAGATTCATTTGAAAAAATATGAGAAAACATCTTAGACTCTCTCAACACTTTCGATTCGCTTAAGAATCCGAAATAAATTAAATTCCGTGTTGCAACATGTTACAAGGTTATTTTTTGTCGCTACTATTAAATTCAATGGTTGGGAAACTAGCATGGGCCCTCTGTATGGAGTGGATTTATCCCACCACGTACGTAAAGTCTGTACATTTATTCTTTACAGAGCAAGATCTTTTCACTATTCAACGATTTGCGTGCAGACGGAGTAATTTAACTTTTAAGGTTAAAATATATACTCCAGCATTTTTTTAGGACACAAAGATAACCCCCTCTGATTATCAGCAAGCAATTCGCTTATTCAACTTCGTAAAGTTTGTGTAGAGACTCATTAAAACTTTGTTCCTTCGTTGTCAAGTTGAGGCTACCAGTGCGAATGCAGAGAAACTTGCAGCTGGAGTTTTGTCAACTCCATGCAAACAATAGGCGATACAATCGCTATTATTGAGGTGCATCAGCGCAGTTGTTGAACCTTAACTGGTTTCTAATTTGTGCTTGATTAAGATGAATTTGCCTTGTTACTGAAGAGCTGACTGTCAATCAACTACCAAACAGTTTCCTATGTTTGCAACTGCATCAGCCAAAAGCCGGTCACTTCTTAATTGCAGTTGGTGAGAAAAGACTTGCGAAAGTGCGTCAGCTGAAGTGCCCCACTTCTCAATCGTTGTTAAAGAGAAGGCTACCTTAACCCTATAGAACAATAACTATTGACAAATTATGCCCTATACGTATACTAGTCCTACCGGTAGAGATATCTGGTTTGTGGTCTAGGGATTATGAATACCAGTCAGTACCTTATGTAAGTATATTTGGACATCGCTCTGGCCAAAATGGGCTACTCAGCAGCATCACTGGCACTGGGATTAATTATTGTTACATTGGAAAGAATACATCGAATATACCGTAATGCAGAATTAGTAATACAATCTTAGCTTATCACAAATAATTAGCTGCAATATCTCTTACATATTCGCATAACTTTGCGTTCATAGAAGCGATAGCGTTACAGTTGTTTGGCAGCTAAGTACTGACTTCTGAGGAGTAAATTAAGATACAGCCTTGGCCGAAGCATAAATTAAACTTTTTAAAAATAAACTAGCAAGCAAGCAAGCAGACACTGCACTGTCTGACATTATAGGAGAAGCTGAATTAATTTTAGGATTTTAATTAACTTAGACTTGTTGAAAATAATTGGAGCATGAAGCTTTTGTCCTATAATTTCGCGCTCACAATAGTCGAAGACTTTTCACTTCTAGACCTGAATATATATTTTTTTAGAAAACACAAGCAGAGTATATTAATTTTTCAATCTCTCAGTACAATATTTCTCTGAGTTTTTATGCAGCTGATATTAGCTATGCGCATAATTTTCTTGGCACAGAGTAGTATAATCACATCATAATAAACTGAAAAAACATGCGATCGCAACAGCATATCAATTGGCAGTCTAATGATAGTTTGGTGTTAGAAAAAATTGGTGACTGATGCGAAGCTGTTGTACTATACATTGTTGTACTATACATTGTTGTACTATACATTGTTGTACTATACATTGTTGTACTATACATTGTTGTACTATACATTGTTGTACTATACATTGTTGTACTATACATTGTTGTACT
>LQNS02276883.1:29355140-29368558 GCA_001587735.2 Parhyale hawaiensis | reverse complement strand
TACATTGTTGTACTATACATTGTTGTACTTTACATTGTTGTACTATATATTGTTGTTCTATACATTGTTGTTCAATACATTGTTGTACTCTACATTGTTGTACTATACATTGTTGTACTATACATTGTTTTGGTATGCAGTTTTGTACTATACATTGCTGTACTATGCACTGTTGTACTATACATTGTTGTACTTTACATTGTTGTACTTTACATTGTTGTACTTTACATTGTTGTACTATACATTGTTGTACTATACATTGTTGTACTCTACATTGTTGTACTATACATTGTTGTACTATACATTGTTGTTCAATACATTGTTGTACTCTACATTGTTGTACTATACATTGTTGTACTTTACATTGTTGTACTATACATTGTTGTACTCTACATTGTTGTACTATACATTGTTGTACTTTACATTGTTGTACTATACATTGTTGTACTATACATTGTTGTACTTTACATTGTTGTACTTTACATTGTTGTACTATACATTGTTGTACTCTACATTGTTGTACTCTACAGTGTTGTACTCTACATTGTTGTACTATACATTGTTGTACTTTACATTGTTGTACTATATATTGTTGTACTATACATTGTTGTACTTTACATTGTTGTACTTTACATTGTTGTACTATACATTGTTGTACTAAACATTGATAGCTCACAATTGATAGTAAAAAAATACATGTAAGACTTTTACTCAATCTTTCGAAGTGTAATTTGGTTGCACCATCTCGTGCAGTATTTGTATTATGTAACAAACAAAGCAAAAGGCACTGAGAGATATCGTGCAAGGGAAAAATTCAATATCTGCAACTGAATCCTGGCGGTATTGTTTACAGTGTCGGCAGCTTTGGATGAAATCCATAGCTAGCTCGTGCCATTCTTTGTTCCAGTAAAGTAAACTATAGGCGAATAAGTCAGTAAGGCTGGCAGCAGTCTATACTTTGCTTATTTATTTAACAAGCCTAGTTACTGGGAATTTGTGAACTTAACGACCCATTCTTAGAGACAGATTCTTTATTCTCTTCTGTTCCACTTGCGTCATTACTCGCATGACAAGTTTAAGAAAACAAACTTCAAATAAAATGCTACAGGACCCTCAGATCTTTCTGTAGGACACATTAGGGATTTTTTTCCCCACATACGACAAAGAAACCTGAGATAAAGCTGCTTCTACTTTTCGAACGAAAAGTATAAATTATTTTCTGAATACTTATTCGTGGTTTTCGACTTCCAGACGATGGGGAACGGGAAAGTAATTCGGTACAAAGCAACAATTTCATGTTCATTGACCCAATTGAAAATCACCAGGGTTTACAAGTCGATGCAAGGTAGTACAACGCAGCAAAAACTCCACCAAGCGCGCCAAGAGGTATCACCACTAGACACCATTCGAGTGTCGTAACTACCCCTGAGGATGGAAGGTAGCACTGCCTACTAGTTTCGCCTTCGTGTCGAAAAGCTCAAAATGAGGAATGACGGCTCTAAAACTAAAAATTTTCCGACGTCTACACCGTTTACTTGCACCTATAGTGCGGCGGTGCTACGGCTCTACAAATAAGACGGCAGGTTAACCAAAAGATTCGTGACTTTTACAAATTCAGAAGAAAAAGTTTATTTGAAGGTCACCACAATTTCCAGAAGCTTCCCCACACTCGTATTCAAGGATTTTTTTTTTATCGGTGAACTTCCCAGAGCGGTTACTTTTCGAACCCAGACCCCCAGGCCATCAAAATAATTATGCATGTCACATCTTTGAGAATATCGACAACGTCAAGGCCCCCCAGCTTGAATTACAAAAGCTAGAGCAACAGCGGCGCTCCCTGCCTCATGTGGTAGTAAAAATGCTGGAAGGCAAGACGGTTAGGCTGAGTAAAGTATGATGCATCGTATGATTAGCTTTCTTTGACAAAAAAAAAAAATTGACAGCGGTCAGCTTTATATGGGATAGCAACTAAATAGAAAGGATGCTAGCATGTGTTAAGAATGATGACAAGGTTATGATTAAGGAATCTCTAGCGTTCTATTTTGCTATTTAAACGATATTAGAATAATTAGACAAAAAGCATGTCTAGACGGTCATAGCTTCAATGTGAATATGACTGGAGAAAGATAAACAGTTTTTCGGTTCTCCATACGATAATAAGATTATTGAAACGGAAGACTTCTTAAAAATGTAGATTAATGGAAAGCAAAGACCACTAGCTTTACTACAGGAAGCATTTGAGTAAAAGAATAATTTGGCAAAGATTGATTAGCTTTGAAGAAACTCAGCTAAAGAGGAGTCAACATAAGTCATTGGTAATTTTTATGAATACGGAGAACTCTTGGTATGACTGCAGAGTAGTTAATATCATCCCGATTAGAATCTCAGTATTGTGTGTGGTAAGGGGTGTACCAGATTATGAAAGTATCACGGTATTGCACATGATGATCAAGATTAGACCTCAATATGATTAATGTAGAGTAGGAAGTCATATTGGGCTGCTATAGCGCCCCCCAAATTATTTTGGAAACCATACATGGAAGGCAGAATGGGCTACATCTGTTGATATTCTGCTTTAGTATCCCAAGCGTGTTAACACATGGGACGCAACACACTAGGCTACTTACACATAAAGCTGAAGCTCCAGTAGTGGTTACACAGTGAAAGTCTAGTTCGCTACGTACTCGACATGATGCAAAATGCGAGTTATCCGTTGAGGGTTTCGCTCTTCAGTAGCTGTAACGAGAAATTACACGTTTCAAATCCTTCAGCAACTAACACTCCTGCCTGCTTTAAACCTGTTGGAATTCCCTTCACAGCAGGCTGGAAGTGCCAAGGCATCTCCTTGCTAAGTCTCTAACTTTAATGCTAGCCTGATAGAATTACGATCTTTGCTAGAGCTTTGGAAAGCGAAATTCAACCGGGAGCAATACTGTGTCTGGGAAGTCTGCTGGAAAGGTCAATGGCTTTGTAGTGACAGAGAATCGAGAGCTTAGCTGAATCGCCGTTATAGCTATCGTAGATGCTGCTAGAGCTTTAGCTATTGGTTCCATTAATCGGTTGGTGTTTGGGAGAGTGCAATAGCTCGCCTCTAAGACCAAAGAGAACAGGAAGATGAAGCTTTGGTTGATGCAACGTAGCTATAGGTCTCTGAACCAGTCATCAGTATTCCGTTCGATGGAGTACGGAGTTCGTTTTGGAAGAAGAAAATAAGGAAATAAGTTTATATGTGGTCCAAACGATGAATGTATTGTCTGCTCATATAAAACAGCTCACTTGAAATAACTATATAGTATGTGCAATATTGTTACCGCTTTGTACTGAAATTATTCACATGTCAATAATTTTAATCAACTCGTCTTTGGTGTACTGTACATCATTATCATTCTCTGTTAGAAATTTTGATTACGTTCAGAAACTCCGCAAGAAAAGTTATGCTTCCTTAAGGAAAGGGATGTATGCAAATATTAAATATGTATGAAACTCCACAGATACCTGGAAATAGAACTTTAGAAGTATTTCCTTCTACTTTATATTAGTAGGCCTTTTTATGAACCTTTAGTGTGTTCTTAATAAACGTTATTTGTTTATTTTTATTTATTATGTTTAGTTTAAATAAAACACTTCTGATGGTAAGAATGGGAGGATAAAAATTTCAGCATTGTTATTCCCGGCGAACTGATACATTGATGAATAACTATTATGCGACTGAAGTACAAACTCTTCTTCATTAAGTTTTGTTTCTTTTTCATTGCCCCAAGGGCCCAAGGGAATACTAATGCAAATGCATTCACTGAACCAGCGAAGTGGAGAGGATTATTCCTTTACAGCTGATTCCCTTAGTCTCCATTAGGCTTCCTTTAGTATAAGTATAACAAGCCGCTTTTCTTGCATACATAATAACAATACTCAACCAACAGCAATGTTGCATCTGATTCTTCGTTCATTAAGTTTTATGTCATTCATTTTCCAGGGCCTTGAAGACCAGCCTTATATCATATATATATAAATTTATATATAAAGCGATCTTATACGCCGCAAGTTACAGTCAGTCTTTTGAATACAAGCTTTCAAATTCATCTTGAAATATATATCCGAAGAGATACATGTTTCTGTTATGTAAAATTTATAATTTGAACTATTTGTCATAACAGTATTTTAATACATCTATTCTTCATACATTGCAGTCTCGTAGATTTTTAAAAAATTACGAAATAACCACTTCAAATTACCTCTTTAATGGTTAGGGCCGCAGTGGCACCATAGTTAGAGCGCTCGCTGCTGCATCAGCAGGTTGAGCGTTCGAGTCCAGCAAGTGTCATCGGTTCACGGCAAGAAGGGCATCCGGTGAGAAAAAGGCCTGAGCCATGGCCGAGGTTCCGGCATTAGCTGGGCACCGTCCAAGCCCGTAATCCTCACTAGGGAGATGCGGGAGATCGTGACATAAACTCGATTCATTGACCCCTTTAATGGTCAAAGAGGAGAGCGGCATGTAAGAATATGTGCTGGTATTGAAAACTTGAACCGTTGGATATCTTGACCAAGCAGCAGTCACAGCCGTATTTTTGTTTGCAGTGTCTTTACTCCATTGCAACAAAATTGGTAGAATTTGTAGCGAAGCATTGGTCTGTTAGTGTGAAAGGTGGAAACTGCCTATGCAAATTACCTGTTAATTTTGCCAGTCGGACACATTAGTCATGAATCACAGCCCTCCGAAATAGACATACAGGCTCCACTATAGATTTACTCCAGGGTTAGGATTTGGCACAATGATATTTACAGAGTGAAGCAGGACAACTAGGCAACACTTCAGCCAGATTAGAGATCTCTTGAACTGCTCATAACATTACATAAGTCCGATGTTGCTGGAATAAATCCAGCTCTGTTTCAGGTAGCATTGACTAGTACCGGTCACACGGTCTCCGAAGTTAGTGCGCTCGACAAATAATCCAGGCTGAATATCACCGGTGAACAAAGTGAGAGAGGTGATAATGTTTTCGTTGAAGATTTAAGTATATATGTTTTGTACATATATTTGTTTGTCCAGCCAATAAGTAGTCGAAGGAGTTGAGCAATCTTTATTATTTTTTAGGGAATTTGGTGGGTTGACCTAGATGTGACCCATGCCAAAAAATTAGACCTAGCTGACCATAAAAAATGACGTAATTGATTTTTCCTCCACTGGGGCGAATTTGCCTCCAACACGGCAGATCGTCTAGAGCACGGGACGTTCTATTTTTTCCTATGCTATTACTGAAGGGGGATTGGGCTCACGGATTGGGGCTATGCGCTCAACTCTTTCATCAAAAATGACTTCGTTGAATTTGCCGCTTACCGCGGATGATGGTCTTACGCCACCGAGGCGTTCTAGTTTTGGGTAGCATTTACTGAGCAGCGGTCATTCATTCCCAAAGTGGGAAGCTATGACCAATAATCGAGTCTGGTTTTAGGTATAATTGGTTTTCGGGAGGCTTTATTATTATTATTTTTGTCAAGTTTGTCTGTTATGCTGTTTGTCTGTCACCAAGATCGATCAAAAAATAATAGCGGATCTTTACACGAAATTTACGGGCATTGTTGGGTATGTTAGCGGTAACAGATGATTAACGTTTTGAAGATCTGTTCAATCGTTTGTTTGTCTTCCTCTTTTTTCTTGGTACCATAGCTCAATAGGGTTTTGGACGGATTTTTATAAAAGTTACATGAGTTGTTAGATGCATCCCGGAAAGTAAATAGCCACATTTTGTGATGATTTTCTTCTTCATTTGTTTGTTGCTGTGTTTGGTTTTACGGTTGTTCACAAAATAACTCAAAGAGTTACGAACGGATCTTCATGAAATTCAGAGGAATNCATCCCGGAAAGTAAATAGCCACATTTTGTGATGATTTTCTTCTTCATTTGTTTGTTGCTGTGTTTGGTTTTACGGTTGTTCACAAAATAACTCAAAGAGTTACGAACGGATCTTCATGAAATTCAGAGGAATTGTTAAAAATGTTAAAATACGTAAATAATCCAATATTGGCGATGATCGATTGGTATGTGTGTTTGACTAATGTTTGAGTTATGTTTGTTAGCAACATAAGTCAAAAAGTTATGAATAGATCTTTAGGAAAATTACCGAAGCTGCTATTATTGTCAAAAGGCGCGTATGATCAGATAATGGTGCTGATATAAGATGGAATCATGGTTTCAAAACCATTTAAATTCTTCGTTACAGTTGTCCTGCTTGGCGGAGGCATGCGCTCTCCGAGTGTTTTGTTATTATTATTATAATTATTTATTAAACTTTCACACTCAGTCCTCCACGGACAGGTAGTGTAACCCCAAAAAAGCATATGCATCTCTAAGAAGTTCGAAACACTGCCAAGGAAAATCCAACAGAAGACCATTAATGGCTCACTTGAACGCCTGCAGGCCGATACAATCAAAAGCTGATGCCGACAATGAAATCCAATGCAAAACGCACCAGGGCAGGAAACACACATTGAATTGACGAATTAGGCACGTAACAGTCTCCAAAGTGAAGGAGTTAACTTCAACCGCAGCAAGTGTAATTCTCCCAAAGACCGTAAGGTCAAGGACAAAGGAATGCAACCAATCTCGTTCTTAAAACCGATGAGAAGCAGTTGAAACTATGTTACCCACGACGCGCATTTCGCTGTATAGCTATCTCATTTCATTTGGTGGGAGACTCAAAGTTGATCAGTAGTTCTTCAGAATTCAAAATTGAATTGTCTTCGTTTGTAGTGTGCGCTTCTATCTTTTGTTTTGGATTGTTGTGCAATGTGTTTTCGCCAATTGTAGAATTTATAGCAATTGGTTACGAAGTCTACCATACTGATATGCCAACCTTAACGTGCCCTTTGGAAGAACGTACACTTCCGAGCCCGGGTGCATCTGTGTGTTTGCATTCCGTGCAGTAATTGGTGTCCACTCTGCGGACAGCATTTCAAAACCGAAGAAATATTTGCTAGATTGGAAATGATAATTCTATCTTTCAAAAGCTCGGTATCATAGTTACATCTCCCTTAGATAACCTGCCAAAACTTTACAAGATCTTAACGCATTAAGTTTGGTCAACTTTGAAAACCCCACCTGATAAGCTGAGGTATTCAGCGAGACGCGCGTCGTGGGTAACAAAATTGCAACTGCTTCTCATTGATTTCTACATTATATTTACGCTGTTTCAAGAAATAACGGCATGTCATTGTTGTACACTTTATAAAACATACAGAGTCTGGCCACCCCTTTTGTATGGGACAGATTCACCAGATGGCTCTCAAAGCATAGCCTGCTGGCCCAGCTGATTAGTAGGTCCAGCTGTCGCAAGGGACTGTCAGCAGAGGAAGCTCAATAATACTCCAGCACAGGCAGCATAAAAGCAGCTTCGGACTAAATCTTTATCGCGAAACATAAAATTTATCTTACGCAGGAGCTGAATCTTACCCCCGGTACGCAAACAACTGGAAAAAGTTCCTAACCGTATCAGCCGCCGGATAATCACCCCAAGCTTAGGGGTGAGGAAGCCAGCAAGTTGCTATTAAATAAAGAAAACTTGCACACCGAATTCACACCTCCACAAGGATCAAGGTCCTCAAGAAGCACTTTGATAGTAGTAGAATCCTAACGCCAAAGTGGCTAAACGGGGCTAAGAGTGGCAGCCATCAGGCAACAACAACAACACACCTCTGCCTTACTTCAAGTCAAAATGAGCGATAGGAGCTCCGCCTTAGCCAAGAGATCATCAACGATGCCACTACCGGGGCCGACAATGGGCGGTAACGAAAGTTAAGCATTAGAGATTGAACCCTTCAGCTCACTCCAACAACGATACGGATGGTCAGCTGCTTGCTGAGTTTCAAAAGCTAATCGCCACTGATCATAAAACCACGGTTTCTTCCGAGACCTCACCAGAATAGTTCTCTCCGGGACAAACTTCTACCACTGGAAACACACTCTAGTTGTTAAATTCAGGTGCAGGATGACCACTATTGCAGAAAATCTGGCGCCAATGAAACTCCCTCACTATCACAGCAACGTGCACTACTCTTCTTATGTCTGCCACAGGCATAACCAGGTTCAGGTCCATAGACACGACTGGATGTGAATAGTCTGATGTGCCTATCGGGGAGCCAACTGACGCATTCACCAAGTCAAGGACATCAGTCATGACGAGGTCGAAGCAATTACCAGCGATATGGGTAGACTCACGAACAACTAGTACATAACAAGCACAACTAGCTACTACTACTAGCAGGAGCAGCAGATTAAGGGTTCTCACATTGATTCTCAACGCCGCAGGTTCAAACTTCCCTACCAAAGAGGCAAGTTCTTTTCGGCGCTTGAAGTGATCAGTCAGCATCCGGTCTGCGTACTGCCTTGGGTTTACTGACCTTTGCCAGAAATGGGGATGGTCGGAGGGCGCAAATTGTTTCATGGAGCCTTTCGACACGGGCGCCACAGCTCTAGATGATCTATTATTAACAGCAGCCATATACTCCTTTGGGGCCTGTTAGCCTATATCTGCAGCAAAAACTAGTGCGTGGGGGTTTCCCAGTTGGGGGTACGGTCAGGTTGACTTTACTTCTAGGTGCGAAAAAAAAAAAAATCCAACGCCTCCTTGCTATGGCCATCAGTCGGTGATACAGATCTTAACCAGTACTTGCTGTACGCATTAACATGTCCGGCGAAAAGAAACGAAGACTTAGGATCCGCGTTCTCGATTGAAGCCATCGCTGTAGGTGAAGAGTCACACAAAGAATCATCAGTTGAAGGGCTCCAATACAACGATAGCAAGTAATAGTTGTTTTGACAGCCACAAATCCTAACAACCATTGTCTCACGACACCCTTATTTTTAAGCTGACTGCCGGTTAGCATACAGAAAAAAACGGCCATTCCCGAAACACGCTCAGATCCTGGTGACCTGAAGAGAGGGAATTAGAGACCTGCCAAGGTAAGCTCCGCGTCTTGCGGTTTACCTGACACAAGCGTCTCAGAACAGTAAAAAAACATCAGCACAACGGGACACGAAGTCGAGCTCCATGAGGTTCGTATTCAATCCTTCAGTATTGAAATAGAAGCGATTACCCTTCCGAGCCTGATTCGGTCCCGGTTTACTTGCTATATCACCACACAGAAGTATAAGTGAAATGAAATTAAGAACATGCAAGGATAAAAGAGGTATTAGAAAAACCCATGAGGATATAATTAGCGGGGACGGAAGTAAACGGTTCTCTCGGTTGAGCTGCCGTGCCAAGTAAGGCTCATAGAACCCCAGCTTGGCCTGACTGTTGGGGATGGCAGTCACGATGGGCAAGTGGGTGCCTTCACCGATCTCCAATAGCCCTGCCGCTTACAGCATGAGAATAACACAAAAAAGAAAGAATGAAGAATCTAAATTGTGCCGTAGATAGCTTGGAGAGAAGCTGACTGTGGAATGCCGGGCACACGGCTATGGCAGGATGGCAGGAGCTCGGCAAGCTCCTCTCTGGGAGCCGTTGGCTCCTTGAAGTTCATTCGCCTTTCATGCGTATATCCTTGCATGAAGGTTAATTCACACAACTCCAGTTTCTCTGGCTGACACGCTCGCCCAAGCGGCAGCCGGGGGCCAATGAGAAGGGATAGAAGTTTAGTCACTTGAAATCGACGCTGCATTGGTCAGCTTATACGCCACGTGCAGGATGGGAGTGAAATACTAAAGCCTTCACAAGGTAGCAAGAACGCGCCCTCCAAGTCCGAGCCTTTGACCCGTCGTCACATTTGTAACGTACAAGTTAGCCACGTGTGCAGTGTGTGCCCTAAGGTCAAAGTCGCAGCTTGTATAATTGAATTGCTGCTGCCCAAGTCAGAGTCGGTGAAATAGAATTGCAATCTCTTCTCCAAATTGCCGAGTGAAATCAAATTCTGAGAAGTAAGCGAGGCATTCGCCGTACTTCTTAATTTTCGGTTCACGTGTTCGGTAAAATAGGGGAAAAATCGCAATAATCAAAGGACACCGCCCATTTACACAGCACAGAGCTTCAAAAACAGACTTCAGCTGGAGCTGAGCTGGAAGAGTCCAGACTTTTGCATGCCTATCAGTGCAAAGCTAACGAAAGTTTAAAAATGATTCAGAATCCAGGGCTTCTTCCGGATCACCACCAAGATTTAATCTGTCGCTCCTCGAGAGATTCATGACAGGTACTGTAAATTTCATGACGATCCATCGATAACGTTTAGAGGTATGCTGCTAACTTACTGACAAACAAACCTCCGGCAATTAAGTAGGTGCCTACATAATATCTTTAGTGTAGGTGCATATTTGCCTTAAGCGTTTCAATGTATTCTGGTAGTTTGAACATTTGCTTATATATCACAGAAAACCCAAGATGGTCATCCAAAGATACATCCGCCGAAGAGCAATCCGACAAGTAAGGTTTATTATCATTTCTGTTGAGGATGGCAATCAACACAAGAAGAAGTCGATGATTAAAGTGTATTATCATTTATGAAAAGTATATGTCTCTCGCCAATTTCTCTCTGCCTGACCACGCCATATTTGTTCACGTTATTAATTTCTAACTGTTCTAAGGAGATTCTGTCGTCTATTCCTGGTAGTAACTAAAATACCGAGCCCGTTTTCACCTATTCCCACCTGTACCAAGTACATAGCATTCAGCCATATCGTACCAAGTATGAAATAGTTAGCCATTTCCTAAGCAACAAATACTGTGTGTAGCAGCCATTGCCTTCTGTACCGAGCACGTAATAGTGAACCATTTCCATATCGCCAAGTATGTAGCATCCATTCCTTTTCGCCAACCACGTATGTAGCAGCCATAGCTATTTCATGGGCTTGCAGCCACTTCCTTTGCAACAAATATATAGCAGCCATTTCGTTTGCACCAAGTATGCAAATGTCGGTCATTTTATTCTTAAAATGAGCTGTCGATCACTTCGTCTACACAAATATGTATTTTTTAACCATTTCCTTTTGCAGCAGACGTTGCGTGCTGCACAGTTGCGCTGAGGATCCCGGGAACGATCCCCGTTCTAGGTGAGCGATCTTTGTGCAAGGAGCACGGTGAGCTGAGTCAACGAATATGATTGGTGCTTATAGCTATTGTGGGGGCACTTACTTTAGAGTAGGGGGGTGGCGGGTCGTTGAACCATCAGTTTCGGTGCCATAGTTCTTAGCGTCCTGTCGTCGGCTGCAGCTGAACTTACACCTCTGGGGCCAGTTGGCCTATGTCTGCCGAACGAACCAGTGCATTGGAGCTTCCCAGGGGAGGGTGCAGTCAAAGTTGACTTTACCCTTTCTTTTATCCGCAGCAGGTACGGATCTGTCACCCAAATGTCATTTCTTCCAAATATGGAGCTATCGACAGCTTTTGGCTGCACATCTATTATAAACTGCAACTGACACCTACTATTTCTTGGGTAATCAAGTACTAATCTGACACCTATTTTTATTTCTACAGCAAGTATGCATTTGCTACCAAATTAATCTGCATCAAGTACGTAGATGTAAGCCATTTTACCGGCACCTCATGCCCAAATATATTATGTACTGCACCTGCCAGTCTTCTCCATCTGCACTCAGTATGTACCTATCAGCCATATCTATCTGCGCAAAAGTGTGCCTGCGAGTCAAATCCATCTCTACGAGAAATTTTGAATATAAGTCCAAGAACATCATTAAGGCCGCCGTAATTAAGCTATCCGTTTTCTTCTCTCTCCCGCTCCAACTACACAGTTTGACATCTCCAAGCTCCACATATCAGCGGCTCTTGATCGTGCTTGCGTGCATTCATGATCGTCTTTTTGGCAGGAATTCTTCCCCCTTTTTTTTTCTTTTTTCTCCAGTCCTCTATATCCTACTAACGTAATAGCAATAGCTCATAGAGGGCTGGGGCGTAAGTTCCGGTGTCTCTTTGGGAATGGGCCTATTGGTTCGTCTACTGCCGCCTACCTAACCTAATCTAAAAAAAAATCCCTTGTACAAGGCGTTAGCACGGCCACACTTATAATTTGCTGTCCAATTCTGGTCGCTTCATCTGTGTAAGGATATCGATATAATGAAAAAAGTCCAACTTAGAGCAACTAAATTGATACCTCAGTTGCAAAATAGGCCGTACGAATGTCGCCTAAAAGAACTGGGTCTGATCTTTCTCGAGCAAAGGCGACTCAGGGGGCAACTACTAAAAACATTCAAGTATTTGAATGGCTTCAACGACGTACCAACGACGGGACTCTTTGAAAGAGACCTCAATGTTCGCTTGCGAAACAACGGTCAAAAACTCAAATATAAAGCTCGAAGAACGACCCCAAGTCAACAGTTCTTTCCGTATTTCATTGTAAGCATTTGGAATAGACTCCCCTCCGATGTTGTTAGTGCGGAGTCAGTCAACGCGTTTAAAAATTGCCTTGATATACATAGGGAGAGACATCCTCCACAGCTACGAACTCCTCCTCCAGGAGTTGCAAGCTCTTAACGGCCAAAGCTTCTCAGGCCACCTTAATCCGTCTTCTTCTCTCTCCCGCTCCAATTACACTGCCTGACATCTCTAAGCTCCGCATATCAGCGGCTCTTAATCGTGCTTGCATGCATTCATGATCGTCTCTTTGGCTGGGATTCTTCCCCTTTTTTCTCTCTTTTCTTCTTCTTTTCTCCAGTCCTATATATCCTACTAACATAATGGCAATAGCTCATAGAGGGCTGGGGCGTAGGTTCCGGTGTCTCTTTGGGAATGGGCCTATTGGTTCGTTTACTGCAGCCTATCTAATCTAATTTAAGTACGTGCTTGTCAGCATAATCTATCAGAAAGAAGTATGTGCCGGTTAGCCAATCCATCTGCACGAAGTATGTGCCCGAGCCAAATCCATCAACATCAAGTATTTATCTGGCAGCCAAATTCACCTGCACCAAGTATGTACATCGCTCTTATTCCATCTGCACGAAGCATGCATCCGTCACCCATTTCATCTGGACGAGGCATGCATCTGTTACCCATTCCATCTGCACCGATGGTGCATCTGACACCCATTCCGATCTGCAACGCGAAGCATTAATTACTGTATCGCTAGCTATTTCCAACTACGTAAAGTATGCGTGTTTGCCATTTTTAACACATCCAAGTACAGTTGCGAGCATAATTAAGGGACAAAAATAAAAAATTTCTTATCTCAAAAACTGTAAAAGGTTCAGCGCTGAAATATTAACACAAAAGAGGTATTGGGATACCTAATAATATGCTAAGAATTTATTACGATGCGGAGGATAAGAAAAAAAGTTATGTATATTTAGCTTATAATTATGAATTTAGTGTGAGCAAAATTAAGGGACACTTTTCAAATATTGTAATTTAAATCTTCAGTAACCCCATTTTCTTGCGTTTCCGAAGAAGAAGAAGACTGCCTACGTCATATGTAAACAT
>LQNS02276883.1:29284706-29354331 GCA_001587735.2 Parhyale hawaiensis | reverse complement strand
GTGGAGACTCTTGACTGGCCTGCTCAAAGTCCTGACCTCAACCCCATAGAGAACCTGTGGAAAGTCTTGGGTGAGAAAGTCATGGCTCGAAATCCAACAAGTACTGAGGATTTGTGGACAAAGCTTCAAGAGGAATGGGGCAGTATTGATAGTTAACGATGCCGCAATTTAATTGAATCTTGCCCTCGAAGATGTGTTGAAGTCATCAAACATAAAGGATCGTTCACAAAATATTGATTAAGGATGAAGGTTTTTGTTAAATTGTTGTTTTGTTGCGTTTTTTGTCAAGTGTCCCTTAATTCTGCTCACACTAAATTCATAATTATAAATTAAATATGCATAACTTTTTTCTTATCCTTTGGATCGTAATAAATTCTTAGCATATTATTAGGTATCCCAATACCTCTTTTTTGTTAAAATTTCAGCGTTGAAACTTTTACAGTTTTTGAGATATGAAACTTATTATTTTTGTCCCTTAATTGTGCTCGCAACTGTACGTCTCCCTGGGTCGTTGCCTAAGTGGCGTTTGGTGTGGCAACTATTCCATTGATATCGACATCGGCTCCCGTCAAAGCGCCATGGGATCATCTTTCCGCATTCTTTGGTGACACTCACGCAATGGAAGAATTTCTGGCATTCCCTACGCTGCTTATGTAACCTGCACTCCAAATGCATAGGGACTTAGAAGAATTTGAAGATCGATTTTATAAAGGTCATCATGGTCGTTATACCAAGAATACTTGAAAACATGTTAAGCTATAGGTGGCCTACTTCATCACAGCACAAGTATTTTACCGCTTCACTCAACTGCTCATTTTCTCTATTCGTAGTTGTTCTGTAGAAAACGTAGTTAACAGAATGGTGATTATCTATTCTCTCTGCAGGCCCTTTGCTTTCATTTCTGTTTCTCTCACATTTCTTTTTATTCCATGAGGACAACGTAGATTGCTAATATAACTTTGCCTGTCGTCACTATACAAGTTGATGTTATCGTTTTTACTGTCTACTTATGTAACAACTGTCCCTATAAATATATATTTAGATTGGTGTCATATATTGGAAACGGAAACGACAGCACCACAACTGATGGGAGGGGGGGGGGGCTACAAGGTTATTAAAAAAATGTACCGGGGTACTGGAAAATATCTCTGCCACGGGAAGTACTAAGTTCAGAAGGCTTTAGAGACGTCGATCTTCTTGGCGGCTCCTTCGTTTATTTCAGAGCGGTGATGTAGCCTCAACGAGCGGTGTAGTTAACTCTTTAGCGGCCTCCTCACCAAGACTTTTGAAAGAATTGAATATGTAATGGCAGTGGAGCATTCTGAGAGCAAATATCTCCGCCAAGCAAGACAATGTTATAGAAAAATTAAAATTGGCCCTGAAATCAGTATTTCCTTTATATTACCTTTTAAAGTTGGTGATTTGTGCGTCTTAAAAAATTAATTAGTTTCTGTAATTTTCTTACAGCTTTGCCCTTGACTTTTGAGTAACGTTCTGACAAGCACAAAGACGAATATTTAGTCAAACACACATACGTACAACCGTTCGTCACCAAAATTGGTAATTTCTTCTTTCATATTTTTAGCAATTGTCACCAATTTTATGACTATCCGTCTATAGGTTTTTGATTTAAGTTCTGGCAAATATTACAACAAACATCAGTCAAACACACAAACGGAAGAATCAATCACCACAAAAATGTAGCCATTTGTGTCTGTTACCATTTCTCACAATTCCTACAAATTTGATGAAGATAAGTTCATATGTTTTTGGGTTGTGTTACTGACAAACATAAGAACAAATATAGAGATAATCAAACAAACAGCTGATCACAAAATTTGGTCATTTGCTCCTAGTTATATTCCAAACATTTAATGCAAATATAATTCAGATTCACCGATAACTTTTAGAGTTATAGTACCATGAAAAAGCAAACACAAACAAACAAACAAATAAACAAACAAACAAACAAACAAACAAAAACATAAAACAAACAAACGAAAACAAACAAACGGTTCAACAGATCTCCACCCAAAGGTAATCATTTGTTTTCTCTATTATTCTAAACAAACCTTGTAACTTTCGTAAAGAGCCAACAACAACTTTTTGAGTTATTTTGATGACAGACAGTTCAAAAGACAAAGAGAGACACAGACAAACGCCGACAAAAACATAACCTCCTTGGCAGAGGTAATTAACCATATATTGTCATTTACTCTGTAAAAGGTAACACCACGTTGAGTTCATCAAAAGCTCTTTCATGGTAGCTATATATATAAGGCAAAGTAGGGTATCTTTGGTGCACTGTGCTTTCTGGCAGCAAGATTTTTAATACCATTCAAAAACCTTGTAATCTCTAATTTCTGTACACCATGGATTCCAACAACGATGTCACTAGATTTATTCGAGAGGCTTCCGATTTGCCCCTCAGTGCACTATGCATACTTCAAACGAGATATTCACATTTATTCAAGCAGCTTCGGACCTTTCACCTTCACTATAACATGTTTTCCTCAAGTCCTATGTTTCAGTTACTATTATTGGTTTTCCACTTTCCGTGTACGGTACTTTTTCCCCAGTAAGACTTCAGATCCATACAAGACGGGGCCCCGACTTTCGCTTGGCTTGCTCTCGGTAACTCGGCACTGGAAAGCGAAGATAAATATTTGACTGGAAGATGGACAACAGCGACGTGATGCCCAGTCTAAACACGCCTCGAGATGATCCTCTTACGCCTGGTGGCGCAGCATCCATTCTGGCGTCAAAAATCCAATTTCTCGAGTGTTGAATTTTGTAAATGCATGAAACTCGGGCATGTTCGATCGGGTGCCGAAATCAGGCCCTCGAGGCTTGGCTTGTTCGAAACTTCTAGCAGGTGCTGGCTTAGGCTCGTTGAATTGAATTTTAGACATTGATCCCCAATCGGTTACGCTTGAGACTTTCAGACACTCAATTTAGCTCCGGAACGTGGAGTTTTCAGCCGGGTCAACGTCATCGGGTTGCTTATCTCACTTGCAATGCGATTCAAAGCGGCAAAGCCAATGCTTCTATCTGAAGATTCCCACAAATGCTCGATTTGGGCGCCCAATGGAACATGCCTTAAGTCAACTGGCATACGTAAAATGCTAGTGGTAAAAGCACATTTGAAGGAAAAAGCTCAACTTTCATCAGGCAGGCGGTTATATGCTAAGTCTACTGAAATAAGTACCGGTACGCTTGTCCCATTCTCAATACGTAAGATGTATATATATATTATTTTCTCAGTAGTATTTGGGCATAACTAAATTTAGTAGCGCAACTGCAAAAAAAAATACTATTGTTTTATTAAGCTGCAGGGCACTAGATATTACAAGCTTGTGTGACTTCATTCTAAGGATGCGTTCGATTGGTCGTTAAACTCTAGCCTTCAAAGCTTCACACGCAGGTCCGCTGGCTTCGTTCCGCTGCACTGAGTTTCAGGCATTGATACTCAATCAGTTACGTTTGAGGCTTCCAGAAAATCAATCTTACTCCACAATAGGCAGTTTTCAGCAGTCTTAAAGCAATCGCGTTGTTACTACATTGGCTGCATGGTTCAAAGTGACAAAGCCTAAGATTCTGACTGAAGTTTCAAACAAGTCAAATCTCTACAGCTTGGTTTTGATGCCCAGTCGAACACCTCCATGCTTACCGACATAAAAGTAAAATCAACCATATTATATTGAATCGTGAAAGAATCCACCTTTACTTTTCAACTAGGTTCAAGCAAGTCAAACTTCAGATGTCTGTTATGATATTCACCCTCGCTTGGTAGGACTTTGACTTAGGGCGCGTTAGATAGGGCGCCGGAATTTAGGATATGTTCGACTACGTAAATGTCGATTTAAGCCAAGCGCACGTGGCTTAACTTATCCGAACTACGGACAGGTTCCCTGGTTTCGATCCGTTTATTGAATTTCCGTCGTTTACTCAAAATTGGTTATCTGTGAGGCTTGAAGCAACTCAATCTTACTTCGTAAAATTAAGATATCAGATCGGTTCAGCATAATTGGGCTGCTTCTAGCACCTAAAACAAGATTCATAGTAACGAAGCCAAAGTTTCTGCCTGCAGTCCGGACAAGTCAGGTCAAGTGGGCTTGGTAAAGATCGACTTTGAAGACCCAATTTGGGGTAACCCTTAAACTCGTATGTGCATTAAATATATTTATAGCAGCCTCCCTGTCACCCCCTCCAAAAAACTACAATTATTCGCATGAGTTTGATGTATGTGCATTGAACGCATTTGCAGTAACCACAATAAAAGAATAGGTAAAACTAGAGCACACTGCAAGTGCATGCCTCCGCCAAGCGAGGCAACGGTAGCAAAAAATTCAAATTGGCTCTGAAACCATAAATTTCTTTGTATGAACTCCTAAATCTAATCATTTGTGCTTTTGGATTTTGATATTAATAACAGCTTGTGCAATTTCTTGAAGATACGTGCATAACGTTTTGAGTTATACTGCCAACAAACATGAGTAAATCATACAAACGAACAAACTGATCTGCACCAAAATTTGATCATTTATGTTTTTTAACATTACTAACAATCCCTATCCCTATAAATTTCATTAAGATTCAGTCATTATTTTTTAAGTTATAGGGCTAACAAGCATAAAATTAAAAAAGTGACAAACGAACGAACGGCTCGTTACCAAAATATGGTCATCTACCCTTTGTTATATACTTAACAACTCGTGTTAATTTCATCAAAATCTATCAATAATTTTTTGGGTTATGGCATTGAGAGAAATGACGGAGACAAACAAACAAACAAACAAACAAACAAACAAACAAACAAACAAACAAACAAACAAACGGATAGACATATCTTCACCAAAAGTTGATCATCTGTTTCTCCTAACATACCCAACAATCCCTGTGAATTTCGTCTAAATCGGTTCATAACTTTTTGAGTTATCTTGGTGACAGACAGACAGAAAAACACGACGAAAACATAACCTCCTTGGCGGAGGTAAAAATTAAAAAAAAACCTCATATAAATTCGATGTACTATTTACGTATTGCGTCATTAGCCCGATTTTACGCCCTTCTCAAAAAAAAAAATTGTTTGAATAACTAATTTTTCATATAATGATGTTGCATAACACCAGAGGTTTTAACTGAGCTCTGCGTGCAACTTGTATTATTACTGTTACAGCCTCTTGGCCAGGCTAGCTAAAATGAAACGGTGTGTCTCAATCACACTGTGCGAGGGTAATCTGTTAAATTCTCTGTACCAATGCAGCGAAGAGTTCTTTCTCTCTCCTATGTGAAAGTGAGCTGCTCAATGCCATTTGTGTCTGCAGGTGTAGGCTGAGTGTATCTATTTATTCTCATTGTACGTGGCCACCAATAATTGTGACTGGGCCTAATCACTAGGTTGAACTTTGACTACTTTGTTTGTACTTGTGAGCGTATTTTGTCAACCCATTGTGTTTTTAATAAAAGTTATTTCTTTATTTATTTATTTAACTCTTTTGACTTCGTTCAGAGACGCTAGCATATTTTTGTTAAAGAAACATACAATACAAATTTATATAAAAATCAGTTCCGAGTGCAGGTACTGAGCAACTCTACAGATGAATAATTTCATGCACCAATGACAATAGTGTCGTCCGCGTATTTAAAAATGGCGAAGGAAAACGAAAAATGTAACATTACAATAGGAAAACATCGTGGTCTGTCTTTCTCGTTCTGTGCCATAAGTCACGTCGTAGACACACTGCTTACACCACTGATTGGCTTGATGAAAATTGTCATGATCGATAGAAACTTTATGTGAACTACAAAAACAATTATAGAGTATGATAGTATCTAGTCTGGAGTTTCTGCCCGTTCAGATGCGCTGTTGCTATCGTGATGAACAAAATTCATTCAAGTTATTATTATTAGTTCCACTGAGAAGTGAAGTATTGCATAGGGTTAGCACAAACGCTTAAATTCACTACAATTCCCGTTTCCGATACATATTCCACAAGAAACTATCATTTTCACTGAAAGTTGAAGAGTTAATTGTACTAGCACGCACAATCAAATTCGTTGAATTTATCATCTTAATTCCTTAATTTTTCACTTGTAGCATCAGCACTGGCAGGGATAGCACTGTTTCAAGCAGGACAGAATGGCTCTTTTAGGCGAAAAACGGGCCAAAGTACAGACACCATTCAGCGATAGCACTTTCCGCTCCAGGCCGACGGGCTGAGCTACCGCGATACCTCAGGAGCGGCGCCCCTCCGACCCGTGCGGCTTCCAGGGCACCAATGATTGCCAGCCTCCGAGATAAGGATGGATATCGAGTACCTGTAATAGTTTATTGCTGTGCAGCCTATAGCCTTAGCGTCTATCTGTTGAAGCGCTGCCTAAAGTAGGCCGGATCCTCACTTTAGTTCTTTGCTTCTCGTACGCAATGCAAAGCGTCAAAATGTTGTGCTGTGTTCTAGTACGCTGGTAGACAACAAAAAGGATGACACGTATCGGTGTTCTAGAAACCTCTTGAACCAACATGATAGTAGCCTTGAGCTACTATCTCTGCACCTCTATTTACACAAACCAATTGCAAGAGAAAGACCAAGTCAACATGAAAAGTACTCGGATATAAGAAAACAAAAAGAAAATTCACTCTAGGATTGGTTTTTGGTCACCCAATGGGTCACGGGCAGTATATAACCAACATAATTTTGAACCATTTTACCTCAATTGTTTCTATTTTGACGGTACCATGTCTAAGGCGATGGAAACCTAATGGTACGGCTTCTATTGCGCTTCATCGACAGCAGTTACCAGTAGAGTTTAATCTCTCTGTTGCACCTCGTTTGCTGCGCACCATTGCGGGTAATTTTTGCTGCGTTAAGCGACGAGTTAATTTCCTGCCGGGGCGAGGTGCCTGGGGACAAAAAATGAAACGCTGTTCCATTGTTCTTATATTTTTTTTTAGAAATGATATGGCTGCCGATTAACTAATTGTGATAGATTTAGCGCTTAATCGCCTAAAGAAAACAGGGCTGGGCACGTTTCAAATGATGATTGTTTAATTGGTATATCAAAGGAGCATGCAACGTTAATGTTGGCACTTCTAATGAGGTTAAAAATGGTTGACAGTAATAAATTTCGTTATTGAAATGCAGAGTGGAGCTTTCATGTAGCACGACAGTGTTAGTAGAAGGTCATAATTCCTTGCATTTAGCATTTCACCTAGCTATGGTACTAAGTATTTACTAGTAAAACAGTTAAGTATCTGATCAGTACGCTCTAAGCATAAAAAAAAAATCACATGAGCTTAAAATCTACGGTGCAAATGTTGAGAAATTCAATATCTTGGTATATATCACAATTATTATCCTACACTATGTGTAAATATATACAGGAGGCATAAGAAAGATCAATTTATAGCATTTTGGTCCGGGCTTAATTTACAAAAGCACTAATAAGAAGAATATGCGAGATACCGATAGCTTTATTGTATTGTTTATTTAGCTTCCAGAAGACTACCTCTTCAAACCCTCTCAAGCATACAGTTTGCTCATCGTGCAATATCATATAGTTCTGAGAATGTTTCGTTTGAGATTTGCAAATATGCATTAAATTTTGTGCTGTTGAATAAGAGGCGTCTCCTTTAAAAGAATGAATCACATTAAAAACAAACGACAGCAATTTAAAATGTATCTCTCTTTGGTATAACAAGTACCGTGCCTACTTATTATTTTACTAATTATGGCTTATTTCTAATAAATAAAATAGACACTTCAAAACGTTTATGCTTCATTATTTTCTATGTACATGCATGCATGGCCTTCATCCAGTTTCCATTTAAAAGTCTACGTCTATGTTATTTAAAAAAAAACAGGGCGTAACTTGAATTACGATTTCAATTGTTTCTAATTTGGGTGCCAATTTTGTTCTCAAATGTCATACCAATAATAAGGAATTTTACTTAAGACCAAGTATATTCAGACATCTAATACTTTGTGTATGTTATTTTTAACACAAAACCACAGAAAGCTATTATTTTCTTTAGTAGTGAAGTCCATACGGACCTCATGAACACCAGTTAAATATAATTTTATTGGCTATAAAAATAGCAGATACTATAATTTTAGTACCAAAATTCGTGTATTGTCTAAGTGACTCAGACTTCAGCGTAAAATACAGCTAATTATTTGAGGATATGCAAAGTTTCTACAGAAAATGTATAAATATTGGTCAGAAATGATAATGTTCTCGTGCCTATATATCTCTGGAGTTTAATTTCTCAGTTTATTCATATCTTTTTAGTGCTTTTATGCCGGTCCAACTATTATGGTGCAGCATACGCCCCACCCATGTATATTCTATTTGCTCTAGCCTCTCAAGCTCCTACGTTGTAGACTTGTGGCAGTATTTCCGTGCGGCTCTTCTTATGGCAACATTTCCGTGCGGCTCTTCTTATGCTTATGACAACGTTTGCGTGCGGCTCTTCTTATGGCAACATTTCGGGGTGCTCTTTTTTGTAGTAGTGTGCCATGAAACAAACAACATTTCGTTCTGCACTGAAACTTGCCAATAATTCGTATAATTCATGAATTCCTGTTGAGGTATTTTCATCAAAGGCTTCTATGTTTCGGATTTTTTATCTCGTTGTCATGTAATTAATATTTGTGTGTTCAGTGATGTAACGAGATATTATATAATTCTGCATTGGCGTTGTATATGGCCAAGTATTTCGATTAAGAAGGTCACCTATGGTTCAAGGGCCGTTCGTATGCTCTGCACTATTTAACTACTGTTATTTATCACGTCACGTGTCGGACGGTCAAGTGTTGAGAATTGTGGCAGTTATTGTGGTTTCTGCTGCGTCGCTTAGGTTCTTTGTTTACCGTAAGATATTGCGATCTTCATTTTTTTCTTCATAACCTTTAATGTCGTTTTTCTTATTCACTCATTTCTCCTCTACGCTTTTTCTGATGGTTTTCTTCCACTTTCTTCATGCGCTACTTGTCCCCAGTAATTGTTTGTTTAGCCCCAGAGGGACCCAATACCATACCTACTTTACCTTGATTATACTTCGGACGAGGTCCAGGTGGCCTTGTCCGCGCCACCAGTCCTGTCCAGAGGTGGTGCTGCTGTCTGTGACCAGTGGGGCTGCTGAGACGTGCAGCAAGTTGTCCCCTCAGTGCACGTGGTCCCTTGCAACGGATTTGTCTGGCACTTTCAGTAGGTATGCGTCTGGTAGGTTTTTGAATTTCGCGGTCTCTATGGGTTACCTTGGCTATTAGCTGGGCCTTCGGGACGTCTATGTTTTGTGCCCACTTTGCTTCCTTCCCGATTTCATACTCCTACTTGCTCCTGCTTTATTCTGTTCTTCCTCTTCTTTCCCCCCTTGCTGTTCCCATGCACGTTGACTCTGTGTGGGAACACCCTCGTGCGTGGGTTCCACGAGTCTAGCGTCATGCTGTGGGTCTCTTCTTTCTTCATTGTGTTATATCGCCTTTGTTGTGGAAGCGGGGATTTGAGCTTCTGAATATAGTAATAATAATTATTTATTTACTCCCCCGGTTGTTCTTACCATGCCAAATGCAATATTGTGATTCCGCTTCAATACCTGGAACTGAGAGCGGCTTTTTGCAGAGACTTGTGGCTTACTTTAGCCTTTGTCAGGCCCACGGCGGCCCTTAAGCGGTGTTTCCCTTCACTGTCTTTTTTTTTTATTTATCGTGCTCCTAAGGTGCATTCCATTCTTCTTGCCATTCTTTCCAAGTTTTGTAGCACTCAACTCTAAGCTTCTTGCTGTGCAATCAGGTCCATGTTTCTTCTTCTAATTTGGTTTGCAAAAGTATGGCCGCAAATGGACAGGGGTATATGATGGCGATACTGTTTATGCACAATATCTTTCAGGATGTGGTAGTGACATAATCTATTTTTAGGGCATGTTTTCCCATGCTATACCTGCATAGTTGACAAAAATAAGTTTCCATAGGCTACAGTTGATGTTAAATTTTTCAATTTTATTCTGAATAAACTATTTTTGTAGCATAATTTCAACTGAACGGGCCTATTGTTCGAATACGCCGAAGACATTTATACTCTTGGGGAAGATATCTGCGCATTGAAGTTCTTATGAATTACTTTTTTTAGTATTAACTAACGTAGAGCCAGCTAACGGACGATGATTCATTGTGCAGTGCTAGTATTTTTTTTTCGTTACAGGGTGTTTTGGGGATCGGGTCTACTATTTCATGGGCAGCCCGTTTCATTTGGTGGCTTTTGTGCTTTCAGGTGGGAGGTTCTTTTTTTTTTCTTGCTCTTAAGTTGCGAGCAACCATGCGACATGTTTGCGGTGGATAGTTGTACTGACTGACCTGCTGGCTGCTGGCTTAGCATGTTTAACGGCCTCAGTTACCTCTATGGAGATGAATTGCTAGGGACAGTACTTAATATTACATGATTTTAAGAGCTGCGTGATTCTAAGCCATCCTTACTGCGGCGTATTGTGTTCATTAACCTTGAATTCTTGTGAAATTGATGTTCTGCGTGCACTGGGTTTCTTGTAACTATTTTTGCTAATAAGTATTGTCCATCCCCTTGTTTTCTTATTTTTTGTTCCTTCTGCACTCTGCAACTCTACTGACAGCCCGGGAAATAGGCGGGACTATTGAGATAAATTATTCCTGGCTCAAAAAAAAAAAAGTCTGTTGTCCTCTCCCGCAACACCAAACTACACAATCGCACGCCCAACTTTATGCGAGGATGTGCAACTCGCACGGCGTTTTTGCTGCCGTATCTATACTACCGACTGATCGCCACATCTCTGTAAAGATATCGATAACACGGAAAGAGTCCAAGGCAGAGCTACGAATTTGATGCTTCATAGTCAGCATTTGGAATAGGCTCTCTTCCGACGTTGTTGGTGCGGAGTCGGTCAACTCGTTTAAAAATCCTTTTGACATTGGGAGAGACATCCTCCACAATTCGCAAGCACTTAACGGCCAAAGCTTCTCTGGCCATCTTAAGCTGACTTCTTCTCCCTTCCGCTCCATCTACATCTGTAAGCTCCGCATATCAGGGGTTATCGATCATGCTTGCGTGCAATCATGATCATCTCTTTGGCTGAGATTCTTCTCCCCCTTCTTTTTTCTTTCTTTATTTTCTTTCGTCTTCCTTTTTTTCTCTTCTCGTTTCCCCAGTCCTCTATATCCTACTAACATAATGGCAATAGCTCATAATGGGCCGGGGCGTAAGTTCCGGTGTCTCTTTGGGAATGGGTCTCTTGGTTCGTCTACTGCCGCCTATCTAATCTAATACATAGAGGGACGAAGTGCGAGCAGCACATCCTCGCGTCAAGCTGCGAGTGCGATCGTGCAGTGTCATCCCGGCATTACCATGTGCTCGCAACTCTTCTCACATGACTGCCCGAGTACCTACCTTCATCCAATCACTGATTAGCGTGGTAGTCTTTAATTCGAGGTTGCTTCTCTTCCATAGGAATAACACTCTTTAGAACGTCGCATTTATTATATGCAATGGCTCGTGTCTCATCTCATGGCTACTAAGACTGGGTGTTGTAGAATATATGTTCATCATGTAACTCTTTCAGAAACTATAGCAAAGCTACTGATGCTAGCAATGAACTAGGACATCAGTGATGTCAGAAATCTTCCTCTAGTTCAGAAAAAGAATTGGCAAATATCTTCTATTAAACCAGGCAACACATCTTCTTCAGCGACCACCACTTGACTCTGATTGATAAATGGGGATACTGCCTTTTATATTCTAGCCATATTTCTTTTCAGATCCTTTTTGCAGTCAGTTCTGTAATCCTTTCCCTGTAATGCAATTATATTCTAAATCCCATTTCAGTTTCTCCCTCCATTTTACAGTCAACTTTCAACTAGGCTAGTATCCAGTAATTTTTTTTTTGAGTACTCAATTTTGCCCCTTAAAATAATGGGCAGTTGAGAAAGTTTACGAAGGACTAACATTTAGAAATGATCAGATATGGTCACTTGCTCAGTAAAGGGTTAATGTTAGTGATCATCGCCACCACCATCTCATTCATCATCCCCTTTCAGTTCCTCCATCCCGTTCCACGCACGCTGGTATCCTCCGCATCCTTCTGTCTCAGATTCTGCACATTCTGTGTATACGGTTTTCTAGCATACGAGACCCAGTGTAGCTATTTTACAGTTTTTACGGAGGCCATCTACTACTCGGCTACCGCATATCACTCCTTTTCACCACCTTCACAGTTTTGTTCCCTTAACGGAGGCTCTTGCTTGTCCATAGCGTATCACCCCTCTTTATCACAATCACCTTCACCTTTTACCCTCAGGGGCAAAGGATGGGTCATAGATCATAGAGACAGAATATTTTAGTTCGTCCATCCAATGTTATGGGGAGCAGTGTCTCAGCTGCTTCGTGTACGTTACCTTAGCCAATAGCTAGGACGTCGGGACGTCTGTCTATCGTGCCCACATTACTTCATTCTTATTTCATATTCTTGCTGATTTTACTTTCGTCAGTTCTTTCTCCTCTTTCCCGACTTCCTGTTCCCACGCTCGTTGATCCTGTGTGAGGCCACCCTCGTGCAGGAGTTCTACGAATCCATCGTCATACTATATGTCCCTTCTTTCTTCCTCCGTAATATCGTCTTATTGCGGAAACGGATGCTTAGACCAATGACTATAATAACTAACTTTAGTTCCCATTACAGAGGCTACCGCATGTCACTCCTCTACACCACCTTCATCGTCCTGTTCCCTTCACGGAAGCTCTTGCTTGTCTACGGAGTATCACTCGAACCAGGTCGGCGCCCTCGTTAATGCCACGTTCAGAATGCGGCCCCGTAACCTGACCCTAGCGCGCTCGGGTCTGGGTCGTTTCACGGACATTGCGTTCGTAAACTTACGATCAGCGGCTGGGGGTTTCAGTTTTCGTGTCCCAGGCCGACGACGAGTACAGGTAAGCACCACGGAAAATTACAGTTCTGCGCAACCGCCCCGCACCTCTCGCGTCATTACCCCTCGCAATTGAATGAAACTTTTTGGGCAGAGATTGCGTCCTTCCGAAAGGAAATTGGAACAGAAACGTCGCTGAACCAAATTTAGTATGAATTTTTTGTGTGAGTTTTCATATATTTGACAGTTTAAGCAAGGTGTGAAGGAATAGAAATAGCCGTAATGAGATATCCGGTATGAGGATAGAAAAGTAGAAATTGACAAAAGTTGTGAAAAAATGCTGGGCACAAGAAAAAGTATTCCGAAACTGACATAAAGGGATGACATATACTGGCACGGCGCAATAGAAAACAAATGTATGAACTGAGAAGGTTATAAAAAGATGCAGGACGCCTGAAAAAGTTTCTAAGAACTGATAGAAGGGGATGAAGAGATTTTGGGCACAGGAGAAAGAATCTATGAATTGAGGCAAAGTCGTGAAGGGTTACTTGGTCCGGGGCAAGGGATTTAGGAACTGAACTAAGCTGTAAACAAACATAGGACATTAGAAAAATAAAGGAGCAAATGAGAAAATTTTACAAGAAAGTGTTGACTGAAAAAAAAACAAAGTGTAAAAAGTTAGTTGTATGGCTTGAGCAAGGCATACCGCCTCCCAGTGACATACAATCAGCGAGAAAACATATTTACACTTGGTAAGCCAATGATAACTTTTGTATTGATCTAAAATTTTCCGATTGGCTAGTAATATTTCACGAGAAGGGAGAATAGGCTTATGAAAAATTAGTGCTTATTTCTAGAACTAGCCCTGTTTATCTGTACTACTAGGGAGAACAGCTTTACTTGCCTGGCTTGAGTGTGTCTTGTGGCATCAAAATAGATGGTAAAGGTCGTTGTGCATTTAGCTGCTTATTATGCGTCCATTTTCTGTCCTGCAGTAGTATAGATAGCTTCTATGACTACTCTCTTGCTGTCTTGGTATACATTCAAATTTTGCAGACGAAAATGAGCATAGTACTACTTTGCCAGGACGTTTCGAATTAGCAACAGTTATTGCCAATGATAACGACATAATTTACAGTAACTGACTCTCTGCTTAAAAAAACATTAGACACTTTCATTTGGCAATATGAAACTAGCCACTTGTTACCCATAAAATTTCTCAGACAAGTTCCAGATGATGTTATGCACGCCACCCTTTGCGTGTGGAGAGGCCGTTGCTGCACTCCTCGACAAGAAGGTGAGTCACCAATTATTATTTTTTTACAACTCACAGTTTGTTTTCTTGCACATTTTACTAAGCTTGATATTAATAAATTCTTCAACTGTACAATCGTATATTGTGACCGCATTTGGTTGAACAGCTTCGCGCTCCGTGCAGTGAAACTAATAAAAAAAATATATTCGCAGCTGCTTCGCCGCAATTCTTAATTGGAAAAAATATTTCACAAGTACGACCAGGACGTTATGAATATCTGACAACAGCCAACTCACATTCAACATCTGCAATGTTGCCTTCCACAATTTTACACGCATTCAATCTTATAATGGCAAAGTAGTATTCAAGTTTCAGAAGGGCTTAGTACATGCGGAGGTGGGCAAGTTCTTGTGTCAGTATTATTCTCGCATGTGCTTGAATTTTGAATAGTCTTCAAGAGTTCCAGGTCTTTTCATTTGTTTGGCATTTAAAGGGTTGAAATTATCATATATCATATGGACTAACAACTGTTTTCATAAAGTCTTTACTACAGCTGCGTATCTTGGATGCGCTCATCCGCTCCAGTTCTTTCCAATACCTAGCTGGAGCACTTTCCTCCAGAAATTGAGTAGCTGTGTTAATTAATAAAATACTGCGGTCAATATTGAGAGTACAAATTGCTAACTATGTACCTGATATGCATACATTTGAAATGTATAAATCCTTGCAACTTCTGCAATTTGACGATATATATAGATATTTTTACTGAAGCTAGCACATAAATTTTTTTATTATGACAAACCCTCGTATGATAAGTATCTTATGCCACTATTACCTCTCCATAATTATGCATTGAAGAGAGTAAAATTCAACCTACCCATTGTACGACTCAACGTTGAAAAGCAGGGCACCGTATTTCAATTAGTGAAATTCATAAATGAGACCAATGATGAGCTGCTGAGACCAATGGCAGCATACAGTCTAGAAATTTTTTTTTTAAGAATGCAGCTCTAAACAATAACTGAATATTAATATCTGAACATTAGGAAATTATTGTGTATGGTATGTTTCAGTTTTGTTACCCATTGTACTGTACAATGAGTCTGCAGTAGCCTTTGGTCCTAGAAGTGAAGTTATTAAATGATCCTTTGTCACTCGTATTCTTGTGATCTTAAATAATAATGTTATGTGAAAAAATCGTAACTGCGCTCATACTCAATATCGGCAATGTGGCTTCACTCTGTAACCATAATGTTCCCTGAACGGCTCCTCTTGACTCTTTTGAGCTTCCTGGTGGTTCAATCCTAAGCTATCGTCTGAAAAATAACTTCTGAGATACTGATATGACCGGGCGCACCGTGCTGCCACCTGGCCGGGGTTTCAGCGCGGGATTGGCGCTCGGTCATTTCAAAGGGTGGGTAGCTGGAACCCCAAACCTGCTGCTCTCTCATGTTTTTTTTTTAATTCTCATTGGCAATAAGTGAATATATCGTGGTGTATAATTTTACAGGTGGGATTATGCCCCCACTCCTATTTTTTGTATTATATAATTTATGTCTTCATGATGATATGCAATTGTACTTTTTTCTGCGGTCCAAAAAGCGGATAGGCTTTAGTGGCCATTTGTCACTTTTGTACATTTTAATTGTGACGATACCTCTGTTTTACAAATTTTTGGGACAAAGAAAAATCTATGGAGTTTCTATTGAGTTTCCATCACATCATAATGATTCTATGATTCTTAAAATTTACATTATCTTGCATTCTTACTCCCAGATCTGTAAATTTTTTCTTTACATCGCTCGTCATGCAGATTATTTGGTTTTGAAAAAATTAAAGACTTTAACCAGTTTCATAGCTGTTCAAATTTTATTACGTGTTTTTGTCCGAAAACCCCCGACAGAGACCGGATGCATATCGCTGGAGCCTGCGGACTGTACTGCTGCTACTATTCATACATCATCCGCAGAGTATGAAGAAAGCTCAAATTTGAATTGATGTCCCATGTCGAGATCTTTCGATCTTTTAAATTGCACATGAAGTAGCCAGGAGCAGCGCAGCCTCCATAGTTGAATATGAATATCAAATAAATGTAAAGATCTGTTACCGAATTTGCTAGGAGGGTACACTAGTGTGCATTATCTAAAATTACGTAAAACAGTTCAGTCAGCTGCATAGTATTGTTAAGATATTAATTATTAAGGTCAGTAGCAGCAACATCGTATGTAAAAACACCTCATTAGCGCAGTTCATTTCAAAGTGAAATTTGCAAATTATTATGAGAATCGCAAGTGAAACAATGGAAGCCTAAGGTAGGTGTTGGTGGAGCCACTGCAGCAATTAAATCCGATTTAATTGCGCAAAACAATCTTTGTTGAGCTGTGCCATCGTTTATACTCCAGCTTTATACTAAATAAATAATGCATGCTAAGCGTTGCCTCGGCAATGGCCTGTACTGCACCTAAAACAAGTATTTGTACCGTATTTAATACTTGTGCAATTTAGAATTGGTACGCTTACCAAAAATAAAATGCAGTCCTTTGCGAGGATAATCACTTACCGTTTTCAGATATTTTTCTTTAGGTAACTCTTCAGGGTTTTAAATAGTTTACTCTGTGTCCGTGGAGTATCAATTTTGTACAAGTGCAGTAAGACAGATTAACTAAATTATGTTCTTGGGTGAAATTTCCGAGCTTGGCACGCTTGTAAAATATAATTAAATATACTAATTGCAATGTTAAAAATGAATGTCTACGCAATTGCTGTCGACACTCAACGTAGTGCAATATTTCAAGCGCTGAGTTTTGTTTGGGCGCAACGCACGGCAGAGCTCGACAAAGACCAGAGCTAACGAGCACCCGCCATGCAGAGACACGATGTCGCATGCTCGGTATTTTCCATTTATTTACAGAGGGTTGAGTGTTTGGAGTGGCCAGTGTAAATTGTGCTCGTGATGGACTCACTCAGAAGTGAAAACTCTTCTGTTCCTAAAGTGAGAACGTGGTGGCACTAATCAAAAGGGTGGATTTCCAAAAGTGGACACTCTTCCGTTCCTAAAGTGAGAACGAGGCGACACTAAAGAAAAAAAGTGGATATCCAAAAGTGGACACTTTTCTGTTCCTAAAGTAAGGGCGTAGCGGCACTAATCAAATGGGTGGATTTCCACGCAAAACTAGATATCGAAAAGGGAACACTCTGGGTTTCTAAGGTGAGAATCAAAGGAGCTAATTAAAAGCGTAGATGACAGCTGCTTCCTTCTTATGCAAAACTTACAATGGATAGCCATAAAGCACAGAATAAAGAAGTTACTTAATATTCCTCCCGCAGATAGAGATAGCATTTATATTTCCAATAAGGGTAGAAAGCACTGTGAGGAAGTCGCAGAGTATAGATAACGCAGTATAGGGGATACAGAGCGTAAAAATATATCTGTGGCATGTTTCATCATTCCTGAAAAAATAGTGTAGCAGGAACTAGATCACGCTGAGAGTGCATACCTCCGCCAACGAAAAATTAAAAAGGATCCTGAAATTAGAATTTCTTCTTTATCATCGCCTAAACGTGCCTCTAGACAGTAATAACAGCTTCTGTAATTTTCTTGAATATCTGAGATATGTTCTTGTAAACATTTTGACAAACATACTAGTCAAACACACAACCGGACTAATGAATCCTCACCAAAATTTTGTCATCTGTGTCATTTAACATGTTTAACAATTCATTCATAGTATATGAAATTCATTCCTAACTTTGTGAGTTATGTTACTGACGACATAAAAAACTAACGTAGAGACAAACAAACCAACAACAAAAATTTGAACATTTTCTTCCAATTATAACATTAACCGTTCCTGTAAATTTTTATGAAGATCGGTCCATAAATTTCTGAGTTATCTTGGTAGCCGACAGACGAATAGACAAACGACAATGCAACCAATATTTAGTGCGTTTAGCAGAATAAATAACATTAGCAAGGGAATAGAAAGCAGGAGAAGAAGAGGGAGAGCATCGAAGAAGGATCATCAGTAGAAGCACGAAAACCAAAAGAAGCAACAGCCGTGGCGAAGAAAAATTCAGTCGGGGTAGATGAATTCACAGGGGAATTTAAAATTCGTTACGTTCAGTTTTGGTGAAGTAGATTGACGACGGAAAGCTTATAAAAACATTCTATTATTGATATAAAATGCTTTTAAACCCAGCGCTTGTCATTCCTGAGGCCGCTTCACACGTTAGTGTTTCACCCTACGTTCATACGTCACAGCGTTCGAATGCGTTGATGTGCTTGCTGAATAAACAGAGATACGCACAACTTCTGAGAGCCAATTCACTTTAGATTTTGTGAGATTCCCGAAAACTTAATAGTGATACAAACGTAATTTTTTTGGTGGACATACTGTTGTCGTTACGAGACAACGATGAAATATTCTGACGTTTTGAAGTGTGAACTTGAGGTATATGACTCTCTTATGAGACTTCGCTAAGTTTCTGCTGAGTGTGATTTTAGTAACTGCTGTAGTAAACACTGTTCCAATACCAGTCGCGATTTATTCAAGTGTAGTTGGGATCGTCGTTCATTCTCTGAGACGTCAACATTATAAATTTAATGATTTTAGCTTTAAATTATTGAGGCGATAAGCACAATTCTTGTTGTACTGAATAACGTTGGTACAGTTCAAAAGAGAATTAAAGGCGCGTTCGATTGGACAGTAAAATTAAGCATTCGAGGCTTGACATGTACGAAATTTCCTTATGGTGCCCTTGTCTTCTGCTCCCTGATTGAAGCTTCAGGCGTTGACCTCCACCTGCTACCAGTGAGCCTTTCAAAACTCAGTTGTACTCCGTAGAAAAGCTTCCAGTTGGCTCAGTTTAATTGGGTTACTTCTAACGCCAGAGCCGAAGTTCAGAGAGACGAAGTCAAAATTCATATTTTCAGTTCCGGACAAGTCAGGTCGAGTGGGCTTGGCTTAGATCGACTTTTGCGACCCAATAGAACATGCCCCAAGCCTGTGAATTATAGGGTTTCAGATCCGAGGGTCCCATGCAATTTAGTCGGGGAAAAGGAGGAAAATCGGTTAAAGCCAGTCAGTAAGAACTAGAAGTGATTAAATATTGCCAGGATGAAAAAGGTGTTCGTTCGGCGAAAAACGGTGGTTAATTGCAGCCTTTTGGCGTAGAACGTCTTCATTGTATTATCTGTATAGCATCAGGCTTGAGGCCAGCAGTAACAATATCCACCAGTACGCTATGTGTCTTGAACAAACTGCAAGTCTTTATTTACGGCGTTATCATTGAGGCCTTTACTGACGCTTTCCGCCCCAACTATATCAGCTTCGGAAAGACTGTAAGACCCGTCACGGTTTAAACCTTTTACAACAATGAAGTCGCCGCAATATCCAGCCTCGAACAGTGTCAGGGTTGAGACCTTTCACAACAATATTCGTCCCAACAATAACCAGCCCCGAACAATAGGCAGAGGTAAAACCTTTAGTGACAATATCCACCTCGAACAGGCTTCAAGTCTTTATGTACAACGTTACGCTTCAATCCTTTGGCGACAATATCCACCCCACAATATCCGCTCCGAATATCGTCAGGGTTGAGACCTTGGACAACACTATCCGACCCAAAATGGATGCGTCTGAGGTACCGGTCTTGACGAACGGTAACTTTGACTTCCCTTGAATTTTGTACAGAGGCCTGCATGGTGAGGGTCGTACGTCTCGCCTGCCAGGAGCAGCCCGTCGGTACGTACGTACGTCTCGCCTGCCAGGTGCAGCCCGTCGGTCCAATTGCAGTTCTGACACCTGAATAAATTCATCGTCGCTGCTGCTGTTGCCGCTCGACACCTGCAGCTTAGCTATTACCGGGCCCCCTGGCCGGATCCAGATCTTGGGAAAGTGAGATGAAACTGGTAAAATTTACTTAGATTTCTCAGTATGTTGTGAAGAGAAAAAACTAGCTTATATAAGTCAAAAGAGCAAGGCTGCGTGGCATCTAAACAAGAATTCATAAATGTATGATACATACGGTTAAATCGTAGAGTTATATAAAAATATTAATGAAAACTGTTGATAATATTTCTTGTATAAGGTAAAAGGCAAAATTATACAATGGTTGGAGTAGTCATTGAATTAAATCTGATTCTTGAGTAGTCAAAAAATGAATTTGGCCTGAAGTTGAAAATACGTTTTGCAGTAAAAGTTCATAGGAGAAGCGAATGAAAATTCGGTCGAACGAAAACGGTGTTACTCCTAGTGAGTAACTAAAGGAAGAATTAATTATTTTATTGGGGTTAAATACTTTTCAACAGTGAAGGCAGCGTTTGTAATTTAAGGAGTGAATGGTTGAAATTAAAATTTTAAGCTTTCTCTTTACTCAGGGTGCTATTAAAAAATGTTTAATTGTGTTTTTATAACAGTTGCAGCTTCTTGGAAGACAGTATATGCAATTGAAGAGCTGCCAAGTTCAGTGCTGATACTGATATAATCAGCTTTTCAACAGTATATTTTGATTCCACATAAACTATACGAGCTTCAAAAGACAACAAATTACTGTATACTATCATAAATCTTCCTATATAACTTAAGCGAGTCACGAAGCGACTTTATGAGCTTCACAATTGTACTGAAACTACTGTATGACTACTAAGTGCCTTCCTATACTCTGTTTAAATCAAAAGGAAACTTCATGAGCTCCAGGCGTTAGCAGATACTATCAGTACCAAAAGAATGTTCATAGGTTAGTTTGGACATAAAAAGATATGTTACAAGCTGCAGTCGTTAGCTGCAACCGCTGCATGACTACCGTGAGAATTCTCACAAGTAATACTACATAAACTCAAGAGATTCTAAGGGTAACAGCAGCTTTGACTACCAGGAGCCTTCTCGCCTCATATTGGTCACAAAGAGAGCCCAAGAGCTGTCAGCGTTAACAGAAACAATGTGGCCTGGAACTTGTGCTCCTGAAGGCCTCCAATCATCGTGGCCACTGCGGCCACGTCCTCCAATTATCGTCCATCGTAGGCCTTTCTCATTGAGACAGTAATGGACGAAGATACCGAGGCTGGAGCGCAATAGCAACGTCTCGAAATAAGTGATACTTCACGGCGACCTTCCTTCCAGCCACCACCAACACTTAACGCCCTCTTCGCCGCAGCACAAGTTAGGCGCAAATAGATTAAATATTGGTCGCGGCCTTGTCTCGACCGTCGCTCTAAAATTGTGGTGCAGACGGTGACACTTCTGAAAAAGAAGCGGTATTAGTAAGCATAGCAAGGCCTGTTAGGGGGTGGTGATGGATGCTTATTAAAAGTGAGTTTGGGGCACGACAGCGTTAACATCGATTGCAATCTTAATAGAAAGTTGACGGAGCTCAGTGTTAATGAGCTAAGATACAATGTAAGTGATGGTGCATCGCTAAAACGGGTTGTATTGAGGAAAATCTTGTTTTAAGGAAAATATAGTATTTATACACTAAGCTACCTGTGTTTTCGAATCAGTCGTCCAAAAGGGCAGTATCTCAATACTACGTCATATATATGTTTGAGAAGCACGGTAATATTAATCTTATTATTTTTATTGGTAAACCTGGATATCTGGGCGTTCATGAAGAGGCGATAAAATATAAGTACTGTAGAGCTGAGAAATCCTAGTGTGGCGCTACTAGAAATCACACGACCTCCGCTCATGCAAAGGTAACAGGATTGAATGCGCATCTTTCATTTTACCTTGTCACACACCACGTACAGAATATTTATTAAAAAACTTTACCTCGCGTGTCCTGTATAATTGTTTTGAATCTTTCTCAGTACTTTTCGTCAAAATATAGCTCCTAAACTCTTAATGCTTCACGAGCGAAAACTTTACACAGAGAGCTTTAAAGAAACTTCAAATTGGGTAGTGCTCCTATTTTCTCGTATAGATATAAAACTGGAAACGTCAGTCAGTTTATCTCTATGCAATTCTGATGCGAATGTGAATAAAGAACGTTCAGGGATTTTCCTTGCACAATCAAGAAAAGAAAGGTTTCAAGGTCGACTGATGTCAAAGAAGAAAAGAAGTGTCAAAGCCCTGGGAATTTAGACGGTAAACAAAAGAAGAGCGGGAGCTTTCAGGGCATTTTTCATGACGTCATGAGAAGACTAGGAGTGGGAGAGGTTCCGCGAACGACATTTTAAGGAAGTGAAAGAGGTTCTTAGAACGGCAGTTTGAGAAAACGGAAAAGGTTCCATGAATGAAATTTTTAAGAAATGGCAGAGATATCAAGACTGGCGATTTGAGGACATAGAGGAGATTCCTAGGATGACATTTTGAGAAATTGGCAATGATTCCATAAACGACTGGCTGAGGAAATGGAAGAGGTTTCAAGAACGACATTGAGAAACTGGATGAGGCTCCAAGAGCATCATTATGAGGAAATAGGAGAGGTTCCAAAAATGACGTTGAGGAGAGAGAAACCGTTCCATGAACGATATTTTGAAGAAATGGAAGAGATTCCAATTTCTTGTGAACGAAGTGGGAGAAGGTTCCAAGAACATTCAAAAAAGTAGTAGAGGTTTTAAGTTTTTAGAATATTTCCGAGAAGTGGAAGAGTTTCCATGTCCCAAGAATATTTCAATGAAGTAGAAGAGGTTCTAAATCTCAAGAATATTTTTAAAAATGGGAGAGATTGTAAGTTCCTAGAATATATCGGAAAAGGGGGTTTATTAAATGATTCTTGGCATTTACATATCCTCTTATAAAAATTTTGAGCAAAAAGATACTCGTGAAGCTTTATTTGACAGTAAGTAAACTTGTTAGCCACTCTGCTGCATTTATAAATGAGCCTACTAAGTAAGGAGGCCAACGGTAAATCCAGAGTCGTTTACAAATCGTAAACAAATAGTTTAGATGAAATTGATGTGTTTATTGGCTGTAAAGCACTATTACATGCCTTTCACTTATTTGCATAATACGGCCATGATGCCTTCGCGAAAGTAGGCCAAGGCTATCGTCGAGACCGTTACCAGTCTGAAGACATTATTTCTAATGGATCTTTATTGGTTATGAATCTTCACGCCATGGCCAAGGCTGCGATTCAAGCCGAAAACACGTCAGGCTCATCTCAAGCCTTCTAAGCAATCTGAATATTGCCGGTGATAGGAAGGCGTATAAGCGATTATCGATAACCGCCCTTGCGTATGGAGGTCATATCGATATAAGCGATTTAGCGAACCGGAATACCCGTCGATCAGTCTTGATGGAGCTGCTCATCGGAGGTTGCATACCTCTCTAGGCTTCTACGACTAAAATTACGTTCTTCCTTTTGTAAAAACAACGTTCTTCCTTGCATGAAAACACGCTAGACTTGTACAAAATGAAAGATTATGCCACATTAAGCAATGTGATGGATGTGGTAAACGTCCGTGGGTGTGAATGTAAGAGAGGGTCCGGGACAGGATGCTCTTGGTCATAGAAAAGAATCACGGGCATCGGAAGCCATTAGATATGACTGAGAACTTCAGGTTGAGGTTAAGCGCACGAAAGACTTGTTCAGCTGACGGGTCATGCTGTTCAAAATATGACAATATGTTCAGAAAGTTGTAAGTCAAGTATGCGAGGGGGCTATAAATCTGTAGTTACTGCTTTTTCAGAGTTTTTACATTTATAGTGCGCCATTGGAACGTATCAGGACAGTTTGTACACTTTATACATCGCAAGAGTTATGAGAACGTTGCTTGACGACTAACTCAAGTCAAAAAGTTTTGTCATTGGGTCATGGACATCCTAAAAATTTTATAACATATACAATACATATACATGGTGTGAATAACTTAGGAATTAAATCCATGATATAATGAAGTTTTATTATTTTAAATATTCAGCACTGACTTGACTGGACGTTGCAGATTTCCGTAATTCGTTCGGAGTGCTATACATTAGTGTAAGCCTGTAGGTACTCTCCTCCGGGACTATTCAATATTCTGTCATCAGAAATCCATCATCAATACCGTTCAGTAATCCAATTTATCATCTTAAAAGGCGCCCACTGCTGCAAGATCGACAGCTTTCGTGAATTGATGAAAGTATTATGCAACCTCCCCCAGAGTCTCAAGTCTTGCACTACTCAAAAGACTTCTCCGAATTTCGAGCTGTCGAAGAAAATATTGGACGTTGCTTTTTTGTAAAGGCGGAGAAGCGAGAAACCTGCGGCAAAGGCTTAATTTAAGTTTTCGGAGACTTAATAGGACTTATACGCCCATTGGTGGGTAGTAGGTCGGAAAGGATCGACGACAGCAGTGCTTTAAAAAAGACTTCTGTGGTGATAAGTAAGAACGTATCTTGCGCACTAAGAGGATGAATTCCCTTCAGTTTTGGAAAATGAAAATTGGAACGCCACAGTGGCGGACAGTTTTCTCATCTCTCTCTCTTTCTCAACTCAACATTGATACAAAAATTTAAAAATAACAAACCCTAGATGCACGATGTTTCTTATAACTGCTAATGAATTATGACCAAAGAGATGTTGATATTTTCAGGCTTTCCAGTGTGATGAATATCATGAACTGATTTCTAGGACTGTGATACTCGTGCTGTGACGGTTCAGATGAATGAGTAAAAATTATTGTAGGACTAAGACTCCCTTAAAATGTTACCCATCCAGGGTGACGTGAATGAAAATCATTTAATTTTTGGAGTGATAGGGCACCCTAGATGTTACCGAACGGATTTTCCGAGTTGCCCAGTGTAACTTCCATAGGAGGTAGGATACGGGAAGTGATACTCAAATCAATGAAAACTTTGCTAATTATTCTAGCCATTTTTCGAAATCTAGGCCATGATGGACCCTCGTACACTTTTTATTAGCAGTTGGCTGCAAAGAAGCGAATGCGTAGTTGTATTGGCGGCAGTGCATGAAGTGTGCGTCTGAAGTTCGCGCCCAGGGTAAAAAGTTTACCCGGTACTAAGCTCTGTGTGCGTATCAAAGTTTTGTTACTAGGCGTTGTGCTATTCTGCAGGCTGTGAGTTTCGATGAGAACTCTGTTTTCCATTACAAGATAGTAACTTTTGAGCATTGAATATTATTAATAGTTACAATAAAAATTAGTTTTAAAATAACGAGCTGTTTAACTGTTTACGCTAGAGTGGAGAATACGTGAAGGCAATTCACGTGTTACTTACAGAACTGCAGCAACGCTCATAGTCATCACTTGCATTTACATGGTGCGATTTTGAAGGTTATCTTTCTAATAACAGTTTTCTTTCAGCTCACTTGGAATGCTTAGAATACTATACCTATTTATGAGATTAACTCACTACTGCCAGTTAAGTCGAAATGGGATTAAGGGCGCGTTCGCCTGAGCGCAGTATGTAAACTTTGCAGACTTGACTTGTCTCAAACTTCGGGCAGGTGCTTCGGCCTTGACCCGTTGAATTCAGTATAAGGAACTGACTCTATATCGGTTGCTGGGAAATTTCACGGCACTCAATTTTGCTCTTTAAAGTAGAGCTTTCAGCCGGCTCAACGCCATCGGGTTAATTAGTTCTTACACTATCAATACGATTGAAAGATGCAAGGCCAAAGCTTGCATGTGGAATTTCGAACGGCAGACGCAACGACACAACGCCCAGCGATATTTGCTGGGGTTCTCCCAGCATGGATCGAGCTCTCCTGAGATATGATCTGGATGAAGTTGGGTTCATTTTCTTCATTTAAAAGTGGTGGAATTTTACTTTTCATCTAACAAACGCCAGCATTATGCATTACGTGGAAGCGAATGTGACATATTCCATGCAGTTCCTCGCTGTTAGCCGCATCTGGTGCTAAATCAGGTAATCCATATCGCAAAAACCACAAATTACTCTATTCTTTTAAGCACACTCAAAATACCAAGTGGGTGTTTTTTAGATAACATAAGGATCACGAACAGAAAGTAAACTGCTTGTGGTGATGCGAAGAAAGTATTTGCAAATGCAAGCGAGCGGATGTGGACAATCATTGAACTTTAGGACAGGAAACTAACCTATTAATTAACACCAATATTCAGTGTTAATAGACGTGTGTTTCATACAAAATATACATTTTTTCTGTCATCACAAATATATTTATCACCCGCGAACGAAGTGAGAGAGGTGATAATGTTTTTGTTGAAGATTCATGCATATGCATTAGTCTATATATTTGTAAATATATTTGGCTGTCCACCAAAAAGTGATCGAAGGAGCTGAGTAATGTTCATAATTTTTTGTATGGAGTTTGGTGGGTTGACCTAGATGTGACCCGTGCCAAAAAACTAGGTCTAGTTGGCCATCAAAAATGGTGGAGTTGAGTTTACCTCCACCGCGGGTGATGCTCTTACGATACGAGGCGTTCTATTTTTCTTGTTGTTGACGTTTCTACATAGATTAGTAATAGTTTAATCGAAGTAGTATCAATGAATCGCATAGGACAAATTTCTAGGATTGGGCTTGCTTTCTAAAGGATGAGAGTACTCGTATTTTGGAAAAATATTTCAGACAATGCTCTTCCCGCGAGCAGTCGACTCAATTAACTCTCGTCACAAGGACTCTGCCGCCTACTGTAGCACCACGGGTTAAAGATACGGGGTAGCTTGAGCGTGACAGCTTGAGAAGATTGGTGTTAACCCTACACTCCCCAATGTCAACTTTTCTTTATGTTTCAAATAAGGCTATTGATTTTGGTCTGCCGATTTGAATGCAAAGCGTTGAATAATAAAAAAAAAAAATAGTGTTACCAACCGAGTGCGTGTTAGGTTGTCCATTGTGAGCCCTGGGTCAAGGTCCCAATTAGCCGTGGAAATTGCAAAGCTCGGTCGGCATTCCGAAAATGCGGAGGCGTCTGTCCTACGCATCTCCTCCTCCTCCGCACATTCGCAGCTCAACGTGCCGGAAAAATTGGAAGGACAAAGGGCAAAAACAGACTACTCACAGTCTGGTGTATTCTAGGGTATAGTAGGCTGCGTACTCTAGCTTTTTGTCGACGGCTTAGCGAATTGAAAATGAAAGTAAAAATGGTGAACCGAGATAGTAGGCTTCTCTGGGTGGGTCCTTAACTTAGGCATTGTAATTAATGCTAGTGGTTTCCCATGTTTTCTTGAATTTTCTTATTGTAATTTCTTTTATTTTTGATTAGCCTGTCGCCTTGAAGCGAAATTAAAAGAAAATTTTTTCAGAACGGCACTTAGAAGGTTGTGCATAACATAAGTAGACCAAAAGTATCGTTGGAATAAAGTAAATCAATACGCAAGGCGATCTCTATGAGGTAATAACCCTGGGGAGTAAATAATTCGTAGCTGGAATTAATTCAGCATTAATTTCATACGCTCCGCTTTAAGATGCCCTACTCTGAAAACTTTTTCTGTCCCATTTTCAAGTAATCACATTCTGTTTTTCTTTTGTACTTCAGTGCTGTTCCCGCTGAACGCCCACTCCTGGCATGCTACTGAATTTCAGTTACGTATCTAAAATCAATATCCAACTGCGACGACAGAGCTGTTCTTAAATATGCAGCAAAAAAAAAAGAGAAAAATTATTGACCTGTGTTATTTAAAGGAGTCTGCGTAAAGGAGCATTTAAAGGAGTTCTTAATTCGGAATCCCAATACAGGTGACATGGGCCACACGTTGTCCCGGCTCAGAAATATGGCCTAAGGAATTTGATGAAAAATCCATATTAGTGAGGCGTAGACAAATTTTATATTTGGTTGTACGCCGATGTACAAACTAGCGATGTCACTTCCGGCACAGAGCGAGCAGAGAACTACGCAGTTCGATGTCTGATGATGAGCAGGTAGAACAGCCCGTGTCTCAAGTAAGATCACTGTGAGTTCTCTATCAAGCCTGTGGATGGGTGGTTAAGATTGCTGACTTCCTCATTATTTGGAGGCCAGCCATTCGATTCCGAGCCGGGGAGAATATCTTGATACACGGCAACGTGCGTCAGCATTTCAGTCATTCAAAGGTACTGGGGTCATTCAATGACTTTAGGATCGGAAACCGCAGTCGACGTCATAACTAGAACAATCTGCAGTCGCCTGCAGCCGTACCCTAGTTTGGGCCCTAAAGGCATTTACTTGCAGTGCTGACCAGTGCATAAGGATTTCATAGTTGGGGCGTGCAGTCACGATGGCTTAGAGCCTATACCTTTAATGAATAGGTTCATAGTTCGGGCGTACAGTCACGATGACTTATACCTCTAATAAATAGGGCCCCATGCGGAATTGTTTTCTGTACGTCATTCACTCATATTATAATTTTCCAGCAAATTGACCAGGGTGTAGGCCCCCTAGTATTAGGCATTGCCCCGTGTGAGTACCATGTAGATCGAATGTCACTGCTGTTGCAATTCGTCAAGTAGAACTTAAGTTGGGTCAACCTAATACCTAACCAGCTGCCTATAAATGACACGGCGCCAATACATATTGCCCTGATGTGCCACGAACAAAGTGCCATATCTTGCTCGTGCCAGCCACATTATAGCCCTCGGTAGTAACAGTCGCAGTGCATAAGCTATCGAAAATCATAGGGCACATCCGATATGTTCAAATGCGATGTGGATTGATATCGGATAATCGCCAAAATATTTGCAGCTATCAGCTTAGTCATTTCGGTATAATTAAAAAAATTTGAATAGACTAGAGGCCATGCACGCAAGCCCAGCATGAACTACCACGAAATTGGCTTGGCAAACACTGAGTGTGGAAAACAGGCATTACCTGCGGAGCTCGAGCACACACCATACTGCTGGCTATACATCCTCGCAACAATTGGTTTATATTGACAGTAACATTTATTCATCGAGGGGAGGAGCATGTGACCTTAACACCAGAACACTTCAACAATTGTGGTGTTTTCACTTATGAATAATACTACGCTCGCTTTGCCTGCGCAGCACACACAGCATTGGCCCACTTTGGTATTACCGCGGTTACACATATTGGATTTTCTGGCAAGTCCATTAGCGTTTGCAGCTTTCAGAGGCTGTATTTCGTTTCGAGAGAGGCTACGGACGCATGCTGCCCATCCTTTTGTTTAATTCTCTTATTTGTTTGAGGTTCGTCTTACTTCAAATTGCTTTACGGGACAATGAATTCTGCGGCAGGCCTCCACTCGTGCGTACCACAAATGGGAACGTCCAGGAATTGGAGAGCAACATTCTCGTGACTGGACGTCGTTGCGATCGGATGTTGATTAACCGACAGCTTAGTGCTACAATTTAAGTGCTGTAAATGTTGCATGAACGAATTTATTACATTGTTCTGAAACAAACTTGCATCGGTAGTTTGTATGCCGGATCGGTAAAACATTCTAACGATACTGTTGACAACTTAAGGGCACTCTGAGAGGGTATGCCTCCGCCACGAAAGGCAATGTTAATGAAAAACTTAAATTAGACTTAAAACTAGGATTTTCTTATCACCAAAATTGCGTCATTTTTGCCTCTTGACACTACTAACAGCTTTCGCAATATTCTTGAAGAACCGTCAGTAAATTTTTGAGTTATGTTCTGACAAACATTAGTCAAACACATATACGTACATCAGAATTAGGCCCTTTGTATCTTTTCCCAGTTCTGAGGATTCTGCAATTTTCAAAAGATTCTGTCTACAACTTTTTGAGTTACAGTATGTTGCTAACAAACAAACAAACAAACAACGGGCTTACAGATCAAGACAAAAATGTGGTTTTTGCACATAGTTATAAATCAAAAGAATTCTTGAGAATTTCATTGCCGTCACTTTTGATGGCCAGCTAACTGTAGATTTTTGAATTTTTACATCTCAGTCAACCTACCTGCCTGCATAAAAAAGTATGATTATGACTCAACTCCTGGGCAGAGAGGCCAAATTCAATTCCATCATTTTTGATGGTCAGCTAACTTTAGTTTTGTGGCATTGTTCATATCTAGATCAACCCACCTGACGCTATGAAAAAATTCATGAACATTGCTGAGCACCTCCTCCCTCTTTTTGGGTGGACAGATAAATATATAAATAGGTGTACAAGCTTAAATCTTCTACGAAACATTATTCCTTTTCTCACTTCGTTTGCGGGTGAAAAATAGACAATTTCGACAAAAACAAAACCTCCTTCGTGGAGATAAATATCCGGCTTTACTATACATTAACTACACACAAAATATTTTCCAAGCTGTAGACGTAGCCCAATCTAGCAATTCCTGTCAAAAAGCGCTCTGGTAAGTGTGGTGTGTAAATAGAATTAACGAATCTAATTTTGGATTGATACCTTGTCTCTTTCAGCATTTATTTTTACCGATGCAAGCGGTATAGATGTGTTAAATAACCATTCTCTTGATATATACATATGTTTTTTTTTTTTGTAAAGTTAGCCGTCATTCTCTTATGAGAAAAGTTCGCAGAAAACTAGGTCCATAAGATTAGGTGTTTGGGTAAAATTAAGGCAGCCTTGAAAGTGGACGCACTCTTTACTTGGTCAACTTTGAAATCTAAACGTCACAAACATCTGAAGTACCGCCTACTAGTATGATGAATACTCATTTTTACCTTCTTCCCGTATCAAAGCCTTATTTACTCTTAGCTGAATATACGTAGAAGAGCAAAGAACAAAAAAAGTAAGTCATCCTTCAGAAAAGAAGGAAAGGAAGAGAAAAAAAAATGGAATTTTCGTTGAAGTAATTATATTCTACCGTGAACACTAGTAATAGTAGTCAGTGTGGTTGCAAAAGAAACTAGTTTTTGTATGTGCCGAAACTCTGAATTATCTATATGATTGAAATAGTTAGTTTTTAATGCCTTCCCTACTTCACATTTTCTGATAATAAAGCCTCAAACTGGCTCTGCATGAATACATAAATTCCGAGTTTGTGAATCATCTCTGGCAACGAATTTTTCATAAATGATAAATGCACTCGCCAGTCAGTGACCTTGTCCCCGTTATGACTTGTCGAAACAAACTTTTCGTGAAGGAAAAGTTCACACCACGTGGAATAAATTCTTCCAATTTCTATTTCAAGGCTATTTTTTTATTTGGAGACGGTGGCCATCGGAAGTCCTCTTAATTCTTCCACTTTTGGATCTGCGTCACATTCTCCAATTCTTGGTTAATGGCGGTCCTTCGCTTTCTCGCGTGCTTCATCAAACCTGACAAAAGATTGGCCGTTGAGCAGGGCCGTCAGAGGTGCTGCGTCAGCAGGTTTGAACGATCTGCGGAAACTGGGTGAGAGGCAAGTGAACTTCGACCTGAGTCTGCAGCGTTCGGCAGTTTTTGACCAGCTTATTACAACTGATTTAGACCAAAATTTCTCAAAACAGATGCAAGCTTGTAAAGCCNCTGCGTCAGCGGTTTTGAACGATCTGCGGAAACTGGGTGAGAGGCAAGTGAACTTCGACCTGAGTCTGCAGCGTTCGGCAGTTTTTGACCAGCTTATTACAACTGATTTAGACCAAAATTTCTCAAAACAGATGCATGCTTGTAAAGCCCGACCTGTATTCTACCGCAAACTTACTACTTTTAAGCTTATTTAATAAGCTCGAGCACTCCTTGATGTGTGAGAGCCCAAGTAGCATGCAACGAGCTCTCTGATTGGCTGGGAGCACAGGGGCGTATGCATAATGTTTTGCAGTTACTGTATAATTACAAGCATGGGTTCATGACAGTATTTATCTTGGAGCGTAGAGTTATTGTGAGTTAAAAGGCAACAAGTCCCACGATATTGTACAATAACTTTAGCATATTTGGGTAATGGTTCGGTATTAATAGACATTACAATGATGACAAAAGTTTGTGATAGATATTACGCTTAAAGTCTGAACAAGAGAATTATCATAGAAATTGTTATTTTAACGTATAACTATTGCCATGTCATTATATAGACTAATACCATATTAATAGAACAGAATTACGTAACAATTTCTATGATAAATAAGAAATTGGTCTTTGTTCATATAGTGTGTATGATATGATTTATGGCTGTCATATGACAAAGACATTGGAATATAGGCTACTACGAGCATTTGCATTGAGTTCTAAGAGCGAACTGCATTTTTCCTCTTCATTACGATGATGGTCTCTGGAAAAGGAGTGAAGAGCCAGAACATCAGGGTTGACTTGTCAATTTTCCGCCAAGGAACGGTGATGTCCGGAATTCCTTTTAGTCACAAAAAGGTCAAAGAACGTCGATCGGGCCTTAATAAAATAAAATACTTTTAAATGTCATGCTCCAGGTCTGCCTCCAATAAATAATCCCCAAAGTATATATCGTAGCAAAAAAAAAAAAAAAAAACCACTTCGATTCCTTGTACGGTTGGCCGAGTCAGATTTTAAAAGTTTTCGGAAAGCTCATAATTTTGTTGGTACCAGAAAATTCTAATTCCGAAAAGATTTTTCAAGATAAAATAACGTTCGATCAGAATAATAGAATAAACATGGTTTTCATGACAATGGAAAAAGAACCAGTCTGAAATGAGAAAAAATTCGCAGATTCTATCTCACGCAGAAACATTGCTGGAATACCTCAGCAAAGCCTGGCTTCAGACAAAATCGATGTTATACGATTGAAGTTTACCTCTAAAATAATAATTTTAGAAGCTTTCCCAAGCTACAACTTCGCCACATTCTGGCCCTGGAAACTTATACCAAACCACTATATAAAACACAGAAGAAAGGTATAGTGGAGAAACTAAGTGTAATGAAAGAGAGCTTGAAACCTAAATTAAAAGAGAGATTTTCGGAATGATATATATTAATATTTACATGCTCACACACTCACACACCTACACCTGCACACACATACACTCACACACCTACACTCACAAGCACACCTACACACACACTCATATATATATATATATATATATATATATATATATATACACACGCACACATATATCGCTCTTTCTAGTAAAGGCGCATACCATAGAAGAACTAATTTTAGCCAAAATGCGTTTAGCAAAATCATTTCAGCTTAATTTATAATCCATTGATTGAAAGATACAAGTTAATTTGATTAATCAGTAGCGTTTTCTATCTGTGTGCACGTAGGTGTTAGTTATAGGTGTGTATGTGGGTGTATGCATGCATGCGTGCTCAGCCAGTTCTGTGGTGACAGGTAAAATAATAATAATAAAATAAAAAATTCCGAAATACCTCACGCGGAAAGCAAATTTTCCAAAACTCATGTTAGACATAAATCTTTTCCCTCGGCCTCAGCTCGGCGCTATCCGCTTCGTGTTTGCAAGCGAATGCTTTCTATTTGCGACTTAATTTTGACGTTTGGTGTCGATAAATTTTTGCGTGTTTCCCAAGCAGCAGGATAGAAATTTTACAAAAGTTGTCGTCCTCTGAAGTCCGTAAATAAATCCCTAGCTGACTGCATACGGAAAAATATTTGTGGGTTTCGCAAATCTCGCTCAATTTGCAGTCAAATATTTGCAGTTGTAAGTTCCTCGATTTTCTCTTTTGTGTAACAAGATTAAAATTTCAATAAAATTCTCAGCATTCAAAGTCGAATCCATTGTTAAAAGCGTCTGGGTATTGCATATTTAGGTATGTTAAGAAAAATAAAAATATTCTGGAACACAGCTACCTGCAGCATTAATGTGGTTATGAAAGCTTTGCTCAAGTAATGGACGATCCAGTCAGTAACTTCTGCGTGTAAAAATTGATCCTCAGTTTTAAAGTTGTATCAAATTAAGAAAAAGTGTGAAGGTTCATTGTTTTTTTCACACTTTGAAAATTGTCTGTTGATACACTTTATGAAACTTTTTTCTTTAGGGTCAGAGCATTCACAGTGTGTATAAAACGAATCTTGAAAAGTGTGAAATTGACTTCAGCATAGTGCGCATGTGTAATATTTTTATTAAGTTTAATAAACTTAAAATTATAACAGCAGTTACACGAGTTTCAAATACATAATAATAATAATTATTTTATTGGAAAAAGGAATAGGTACATTTATTCACAATGCAATCTCGTAAAACTGATGCACTTGTGTAAAGAGTGTTCAAGACGTCTTGAAATCATCCAGTTTTGTTCAGTAAAACGCAAATGGAACTAAATTACCATGAATTTAATGTGGCATTTCATTTGTAGTTTGCTGACAAATAGAAAATAAATAAACAAATAGAAAAAAACTGGCGGTAACTTCGTTGGTATCTAGAAAACCAAAAAATTTTAAGATGCTATAATAGGGATTACTTTCGTGACCAAGAGCCTGATGCGACTGCCGAACAGAATGTCTCGTTCATAGTCCCGCCTTAATTAATTTTATACAGCTAACAGCATATTCTCTGTGCCATTCGTTTCTTGTACCTCATTCTAAGTCCCACAATCATCGATTTTCGCTCCTCTGTGCACTATTTCAATTTTTACATTTTCAAGGAATATCTCTGATTGAATTATCTAAATGTCTATACGATCAGGTTTTCTATATGCTTGACCTTTAGCACGCTGATAGAGTGCTGAGTTTGCATGCGTGAGTTGCACTTCGCCTCTCTGCTGAGCAGGTAAATTCTTGGGAAAATCTGATTGCGACTCCAGCGTTTCTGGAGTTGAAGAGTTTCTGAACTAACCAGAAATTGTTATATATGCGTATTCGACTGAGTGCGTAGATGAGTTCTTATCTGAGTTCATCGCCGTTCGAGTCTGTGAGGGTTAACTCCAATGTCGAGCAAATATGTCCAGTCTACAGTGCAGAGTGGTAGAGGAACGTCATTTACGTTATTTACAGTACATCTTAAATACAAGACTTATGAAATATAATCCAAGTAGAAGTAGAGAGGCATTGGTACTTGAGAAAAGGTAAAATAAGCCACCTATATATGAGCTGAAAAACAAGGCACGAGGTCTACACTATAATGGCTATTGCTTGCTTTCCAGCAAGGGCCTTTATACCTATGACTTCTGGAACTCATTTGTGGCTATTCAGGAAGCTGGCAACTGCTAGATTCTGGTTGACCTTAAGGCCACAAATCACATTTAGTTAAGTTATCCGTATGTTTACATGGCTAGTAAATATCTCAGAGCCTCCGATTAGTGGAGTTTGAGTGACAGCTTCTACCCACCGAGTGCTTTACCTAGAGGTCTTAGGAATACTGTACGTCGCTCAAGTTCACGATCCTGGTAGGCAAGCGGAATGGCTATGCCAAATGTTTCTGATTTTTGCCTTATTATCTGTGAGACGATGGTTACAAACCTCCGTTAACATGAATATAAAAGTAGCTAGGAATGCGTTTGAACACTTACCTGTTGAGCTAGGACATTACAATGTTGTATGTGCGAAAAGTATATATAACACAGAGATGGAGATAGTCTGAAGGTCACGGCCGTCTTATGAATTTGCTGTCTTTGATGCCATATGTAGCTATGAGTATCTTTGGTCGACTACAGCCGTGTATTTCTCCTTTCCCTAGTGGGCATCAATGTCCAGCACGAACCAGTCCATGTGAATTTTGCAATTGGGTTTCTGTTATCAAGTTGACTTTACTTCCATCTTTACCGGCACGCTGCTTATACATTTACAGGTGTCGTGTCTCAAAATGCTACATCAGTAGTGCAATAAATTGCTGCAAATCTTCCTCTTCGACAGGCTTGCCCCATTAATGAACGGCTCAACGATTCCCTGAAAAGTGGTTAAGTCGATCCGACAAAGTGCAAGAGCAATTAAAATTGCTTAAACTTGGTAACATTTACGTTGCCGCCACACCGAGATGTATTTCCCTTATTTCAGGCATATTCGCTTCTCTAGATTCAGGACGTTTACAAACAGTTCGCCACGCTTCCATTCCAAGCTGAATTTAATCCGCCAGATAATATCTCGAGTTGTGGCTTGACAGGGCAACTTGAATGCTGTCTGCTAGCCAAACAGAGCTCTTGGTGCATTGTATGGCAACGACAGCTTGTTGCCACTTCTGGCAGAGATACAGCCGCAAAGTGTAGAGCTCGCAGTGAGCCACCCACAATGGTCTAGATTCTACCTATTGCAGGAAGGGAAAAGTTGATAAATGCCAAAGAAAAGGTTTATTTCATAAGTACATCAAAATTCTCAAACATGCGAGACAACAATAAGAGAGGCGCATCGCAAGCAATATCTGTGTCAATGAAACACCGCTGCTGTGATTAAAAAATCGTATATTCCTTAGTTAGCCATTTACAATTAATTTATAAGGATACTCAAAGTCTATATTCTCCGGGATATGAAAAAATAGCCTTGTGATTATTTATACAATTGAACTGAATTAACCCGATTCAACATGGTGAAATAACTGCAAATTTTGGAAAATGCTACACTTTTCTCGAGCACATGCATAATAACTTACCTGTTTAAAAAATAATATTAATTACTAGAAGAGTAACACTATGAATAATGCTTCCACTGGAGCAGTTAGGCTTAATGTGATACATTTTTACCTGTGCCAAGGAGGTTACGTTTTCGTCGAGTTTGTGTGTTTGTCTGTGTCTGTCACGAAGATAACTCAAAACGTTATGGAAGGATTTTTATGAAACTTGCAGGGCTTGTTCGGAGGAACAGATGATGAACTCCACTTTTACATATTATGCGCAGCTGCACAGATGAAGCCGTCAGTGTGGCTTTAGTGTGAAAATTACAAAGCAAGGACATTAAGTAGAACAGTGGGGAGATTCATTTGGAATGTGTAGACAGTCTACACTGCCTTCTACAACAGGAACTACCCTAGTATTCTGGTCACAGCGATCTCTGATGGACGAAGCATTCATTGTACGTAGAGCGATCTGCAGTTCAAGCTGCTTCGTATAACTGCTGGTATTGAAAGTACAAGAACAGAATCTTTGGTAGATTCAGGAGCGATTTTCAGTCTTATCCTCAGAGGCGGCCAGGGGTCTGTGAGGCGAAGCCCGTGCCGCACATACAAAGGGTAAAATTGTAGTTAAAAGTCGACCGTTCGATTCTCACCTGCGAGCATTTACTTATAGCAGACTCTTAGTCTCCAGAACTCATTGTAAGGATTCGCTATTTTTTGGTAACACTGAGACCGTAATACACGGAGATACCGACCTTTCTACTAACAGCAGTTAAGAAAAACTTTTACTTGATTATTTCTGTATTCAGTTTTCATTGTCGTTCTCAAAAAAAAATATCGTGCCGATATGCGAATATCCTACTTATTAAATACGGAACCTACGCTTAAGGTAATGGGTAAGACTCATCTGAGATCTTTGGGGGCCGGTACTCTTATCTGACCCATCGAAATGCACTATTCGCCCAAAGTATTACTGCAGAACACCGCTGTTAACCTTGCAACGATTTGGGATTTCCACAGCAGGCACGAATTCTTCAATATCCGATGCTTTGTCCTTTGTTTGAGACAGCAAAACTTGACTTCAATGCTACAAGTAGCCCACTGGGTTACTGACATGAGCAGTCTTTGGACATACACCTCCACAGTGCAAAAGCTGAAGGCTAGTGAGCACCGCACGTGTACAAAGGAAGGAATATTTCCCAATCCTACTGACATGATGAACGAATGCTAAATGGTTGTTCTTGAAGGAAAAATGCCTGCTTAATTATTAACAAATTTGGAGCTCCACGCAAAAGAATAAACGATTGAGTTGAAATATGTATTATCAAGTATTTATTGTGGTTGATTCAGGCACGGTGCACCATGCAATAATGGGTGTTTTTCTGAAAACGTAATTTGGGTAATGTGATAGCTCTGTGTGTTTTACACATCATGTAGTTTGTTGAGCGTTGCTAATACAACCGTGCATTATGCACTTCCGCAACCAAAGTTAAAAAAATGTCCCATTAACACACATTGTAATAGTTACAGAATGCTAGACGCGAACTTCTACCTCTTGGATTTAGTTTAGAGTATCTTGCTAATTAATTAAGGGTTATGACAAGAGTATTTATTTACGCCAATATTATCATTATTTCACAATAAATAATTGCAGTTATCAGTAAAGAGATTGTCTTCGCTTTATTCTGCACTAGATAGCTAGTGCCCATAGACACACCTTGCCCAATTCAATAGATACCATCTAGTATGTAGTATATTTTCCTATGTACTGAAATTTTATTTTGTATTAATAAGTAGCTTGGCATAAAACATTGCAGTAGCTACAGATTAATGAACCTTCTACGGTATGCAAAATTAATAACCTGCCAAGTATTGGAGACTTTGTTTGGGAAGAGAGTTCACGCCAAATAGGTTATCCAATTTATTATTGTAATTCTTATAATGGTAACTGCACTTCCGTAGTCTGCTCCTCAATGGCAAACGCTCTACATCAGAGATAATCTCAACTGTAGGTAAACAGCTTTCAAAAGAGAACCCTCTCATTGGCGAAGTACATCCATACATATGACCTGGAGACTGGTAAGTCACGTTTTCCTGTTTCATGTCTACCGCGGACTCGTGGCATAAAATTCTCACGGGAATCAGCAGGTCTTAATGACAAGACTCAAGGGCTCTTCTTTCTTGGTTATCTCTACAAGTGTTCCAGAAATATATTCCCGTTTATCAAATTCATCCAAAGAGACTATGAAGCCTTTGAACAGTTTTAATATACATGTTTTTGGCCGAGTTTCCTGTTATTTTATCAGCTCAAAAAATCGGTGGAAGGAGAACCGAGCCTCATGAATGTGATTGTTTCCTATTTCTCTTTTAAGTTCGATGTAAAAATTTTCGAACTTTTGATGAATTTTGTTTCTCTGATGTGCCCTTATGTTAGTTGGCTCAAATCATCCGCATTATTCGGTGCAGACTTAAGGAGATTGCCATCATTTGAGGATTTTCGGTAGAGAAACAGGTTTTCATGATGATTATGAAAGTGAATAAGGTCAGACTTTTAACCAAACCAACATTCAACGCTAATATATCCAGCAAGATGGTGATCATGGTCAGTATCATATCGCGAAAGTTCCAGAACTTGAGGTTGGTTAACAAATCTTCCCCTGAGAGTTTCTCTTTCACTAAATAAAATATCCTCTAATTTCATGCGACAATATAATTGACGTTTTTATTTTTTGTGACTCTTCAGAAACCACAAGAAAAGATCTGGAAAGTCATTAAAGGGATTACTAACTAAGAAGTCCAGTTATTCTACAAGAGAATTTATATGCGAGCACAAAGTGTCATGAGCTATCGGGGGCTTAGCGATGATACAAGAATTATCCAGTTCTAACTTAACTTTCTGTGTTTAGCAAGATTCTGCAAACATTCTGGAAAGTGTAGTTGCTGTCTTGATCAAATGATGAATTATTGCTTTTTCTCGATTGAGAGCAAATTTTTGTAGGGGCTGCAACTGCTTCCTCTGGGGAACGTTAGGGAAGTAGTTGTTGTTAAAATTTCTTATAACCTAGTCCATTACATCTCCAGCTTGTTGCAAAGCGTCATTGACATTTTTCACTAACCGAACTTGTTCCATACAGTCCATCAATTTTTAAATTGTCTTCTGAAATATTATTTTGCTTCTGAGTTTCCAGAGTGCATTTGGTCCATCGAAATCTAGAATGAGGCATGGCATCCACAAACAAATACCCTCCTGAAGAAGCTTTTGATGAGAATTGACGTCCCAGTCCACAAGTGGTTCGTCTAACTGCCGTTTGGAGCAAGGTTTCCAGTCTGTCTGTGAGGTGTACTGGCCAACACTTGCTTACAGAGCCAGCAGTTCTCCTGACAGCTTATGATCCACTAATGCACTGTGAATAAACATCCGCATTGAAAAGCTCTCCTAATCTGGCAGTTGTGACTCCAAAGATGCAATTTCAAAATTTGAGAGTTTTTCAGTAGCATGTAATGTTGGTCCATATTGAGAACGAATTCTAAGTAAAACTCGGCCACGGTAGGAGCATCCGTCGATTGATCCAGTAGCGTAGGCTTGTGCTAATTGCTTATTTTTTACCTACTGATCAAGTTCGCAAACATCTCCGTAAAGAATAACCCACGCTGGGCCGAAGTCAACGTGGGGAGGTCGTGTATTATTTACGGGCTAAGCCAAGTATAATATCGGTAAACGAAGGGTAGCAATCAGGTCATCTCTGCCTGGATCATCGTCCAGGACTTCAATCACCAAATAATCGGCTATTGTGGGATGGTCATATTCTATTGAGAGCCGGTGACAAAAGACGGGGTTCGCTGTATTGGACTACTTCCATTGCTTGTTGTCGACAGTCTTGTCCCCGAGATGAACCCGCACGTAAGGGTCAACTGGATCTCTATTCTACAGAAGCACCGACCTGAAGTCCATGTCTGGTAGATGTTCCATTTTTAAAATTTCTACCGTCATCGTAGCTTTGTCTGTTTCTATTCCAGGGGGTGCGATGACCCTTTACTTTACCGGTTCACTTTCCTTTGGTAATTATTATTCAAAGGAGCTAACTAATGTATTGGCAGGACCAATCGCGATTGAAATCAGGAGATACCCTATGATGACCGACTCCTAGGGATTTCTCAGAGGTAGCAGACGATTGGCTGCAGTGGCTGAGGTTTTGTACTTTCCTGCTTCCATGAAGACCCACAACCTCTCACTAAACTACCCAACTAATTTTTTGTTGTTTAGGAGTGAAACAGTGATGACAGACTAGGCTAGGCTCTATTCTGTGATTACTTTGTTGAAACAGAGCTAATCCTCGTATTCTGCCTAGTATCCGGACCGCTGAGATGTTTCTTGAACTTAGTCCTGCCATTCTACTTTCACGAGTGAAGTTGTCAGTTACACTGCCCTTGCTTTAAAGTGTCGAACGAAGAGGTGTAATTCATATTCGTCGTATACTGTAGAAAGTTTCTTCGATGTTTTTTCAGGGATTTAAGTGACAGCTTGCCGTTCCTTTAACTCTGCTTCGATTGTTTAGACACTTTGAGACGCTGTGAAATCCTGCTTTTCATCTTCTCCTTTGTCAGGAGGTTCATTTTCTTCAAGAGGCTCAGAATCAGCTTTTCCTTTTTCATGTTCGTTTTCACGAGATTCGACAGCCGTCATGTCAAGTGCTACATACTCATTTAATCCTGCTAATTTTTATAAGTCTTCTGCATTAATTGGCAAACCAAACGTCTTACGAAGCGCTGCCCAAACGAAACTCATGCCACCCCATGAAGAAGGGTCTGTACATTGGAAGACAAGATTTCAAAGTTTTCTTTCACACTTCACTTCCGTAGCCATGATACCTAATTGGAATGTAGCTAAATTGAAATTAAAACAATTTAGTTAAAGATACATGTCAGCAATCTGGCCATCAGACAGAATATGAGAGTTAGCTAGTTCATTTACAGTGATTTACTACAGATAGTTATGTCATCTCTAAGGGAACACCCTTTCGCCCAATCTTAGCCAATCAGCTACCTCCGTGACACCGTCTCAGCCAATCAACGACCGCCGTGACTGTCGTCAATTTCAATCAATGGGTGACTGCCATATCCCTATGCTGGTGTAAACAAATGAGGCCGCGAGTGGCGGCTCCTTGTATGTACTGCAGTATGTCAGAAAAAAAACTTTCCCGCCAATTGTTTATCATTTATTACCTCAAATTGGCACTACACATACTGTTCATTCATTCAATTACATAAATAAAGGAAAAAAATGGACCATAGATTTTATGTATTGTATTGCATCGCGATTTTCAGCGCCGTATAAAGAACTGAGAAAATCACCTGAAAATGTTTGCCTAAGTTGAAGCGAATGCTTTGCGCGGAATATAATGATTTGCATGAGTTTAAAAAGACAAAATTAGACGATTTTCGTTCACCAAGAAAACTTTGCATTAGAACAAGTTATAAAGCAGAATGTTATGCACACATAAAAAGCACAATAAACCGCAACTGTACAATTTTACCAATGTTTATGTAATAAACAATCTCGACACAGACTTTGACCTCTCGCACACACGACGCCATATTGAAAATTGCCCAAGACGCATCTGTCTTGGCATTACCCAGGATTCCCCGCTGCAAAAGGAGTGACGCTATTGGCTGATACTTTTTTGTGCGACGCCACTATGCTGCAACTGCAGGTGCTGCAGACTCTATTGCTTGACATAGCTATCTGTAGTTAACGAACAGTGAGTAGCTCTGCTTCAACAAAGTAATCACAGACTAGAGCCCAGCCTAGTCTGTTATCACTGTCTACTCCACAGTAGCAAAAATTATGAAATAATTGATATTTTTATTGTAAAATGAATAGTTAATATTAAACGTGGTGAAAGGTAATGGTTGAAGGTAGCAGGACAGGCGTAAACTCTATTTAGGAAGAACTTTGAGCGCTGTTAAAGTTTTCAGGCAAATAGAGTACTTGATTGAAAATACTTTCAGTGAAAAAGATTTTATTCAGCTGTGCTTTTCGCCTAAAGTTCATATTTATTGTAGTTTTATTTTTGCCGATGATCAGGCGTTAGATTTCGAACTCCACCGAACTTACAGCTCAGCAGGATCACCAATCCTTGTATTGATTCGTCAAAAGCCATCTCAACCTAAGCCCGCCTACATTCACTTATCCGGAGCTGTAGACAGGCGCAGTGTCTACCAGATTGAGCTTCAGGCTTTGATCCAGATACCCCCATAGCAGGAGAAAAAGTTGATAAATGTTTCGATGAAACAAACGTTCCACTTCAGATACGCCTCAAAATTTCTCAATCATGTGGGAAGAAAAAGCGGAAAGTTTCATAAACAGTAACTATGTCGTTCGTTAATAGCTTCTTTCGTGTTTATAGAAAACAGTAAAGTAATTCAGTTAGTTACATACTGATTTTATGTTGCTTACGGTCATGCACTAACGATTATCTTCTCCAACACGAGGCACTCTCGTGATACACGTAGCACTGAAGTTAAATAAACCCACACAACTCTGTAAAATAAAGGTTCTTTCTTAGAAGAGGTCGCTTGTTTTTCGGTGAAATATCAAATTTCATTTAGTGTTTTAATATTGTAAGCACACGGTAATAAGCGTTAACATAAGGATTTTTAATATACTTTTATTAAAACTACTCGCTTGGGAGTCAAAAGGCGTATCATAAGACCCAAATAAAGCAATGAAGAGCCCCATTCCACTCGCGGCCCTCTCAACAAAAATAAATCAGAAAACCATTCACTGCTGCCTTAAACTCCTGAATATCTACTCGACTGAACACGGATCCCGCAAAGAATTCCTCCCTAACCCAAATTTGGCAATGAAACATGAACTGAACTTATATTTTTCACTAATGTGCGCAAACTGGCATCGTTGTGTACATTCATTTGTATTATCTTTTGGAATCAATGTCACTCAATTGTATAATTTCATCCCCAAGAGAGAAACCAAACTGACTTTTCAAGTGATCATCCCTAATATTAACATCACTGGTTGACTAATTTATTTTCCCACTGAACAGCATGAATGTTATATAGGATCGTTGTCATATTGTGAGAGTCCACGAAAACAATGCCAATATTTATTTCTTCACCATCACAAAAGTGACTACAAGCGCCACAGCCAAGCACCCACACACGGCGCCCAGAACTGCTATGGTCACTTGGTAGGCGTCAGGACCGTCGGCATCTTTAGCTGCTCTGTCCTGCAACTGCCGGGCGGCGGCCTGTAATGGACCAATTATTATTATTATATCATTGAAATTTTTGTAAAGAGATGGTTTTTAGCTCCTGATATTGTTAAGTACCGTATAGAAATTACGTAGAAGCAGGAGAAAGCTTCGTATCTTCAACATAACGATTAAACGTTTTTATAAACCAGCACGGTCATCGAATATTTCAAAGCATGTAAAGCACTTAATAGTTATACACTCTTTTGTGGGGTCTTCAGGAAACGTCCGTAAATTTTTCTTAATTGATATCTATGGGCAACTATAATAGGACTTACACAACTGCATGAAGATTCCTTTAATATATTATAGAGCTAATTTTCTATTATCTGACTCATATTGCTTTTTAACGAAGATTTCGATTCCAAAAAATCAATACATTAATATTGGGATGTATTAACCCATGATAAAGAAGAGGTCGCCCCGTTAATTTTTTTGTTTCATTAGATTATGTTGTTAGCATTAGACGAAAATACCGGTCCATTCCCAAAGAGAAGCCCTGACCCAAGCCTCCTCAGCTCGGGGCTTTCCCTATGACGTCATCATCTTATTTCATCACGCATTGCGAACACAGAGAACACTCTACACCAATTTAATAACTGTTCAGTTTTAATTTAAAGTACAGTACCTACAAGCAACTCGCCTTGACGGAATCAATTGAGTGGTTCCCGCCAGAGCTGGAGTTACCATAGCCGTACTCGTTGTAGTTCCAGCGAGTGACGAAGTCTTCCTCCATGGTTATGTTGTCGCTCATTAAAGCAAATTTTTCTTCTGCGATGGTGAATTTTTCCCACGGGTTCATAAAGTCCGTCCACTGGCCAGGGTTTCCCGCTTCTTCTTCAGGAGTGGGATTACTGAAGGACAATGTTTTTTAGCAATGTTTACGTCATGGATGTATACAATTGAGGACTGCTGCTGCTATCAAGATCCAAAACGTGATATAAAATGTAAGCAAATGCTGCACAAAAACAGATACAAATTTTAGTTTTTATTTTCCAAAAAATTAAATTCGATAGTTTTTTATCTACACTAAAGCTTACCCTAAACTTAACAGAACAGAGGCCGTTCATTATAGAATAAAAAGTATCAGTTACGGATAAACTGCCCTTTCAGCTTATTCCGGAAGCAGTAAAGTTTACAAAATAAGAAACAGATAATTTTCTAATGTCATTATAAACTGTTCAAACTGTCAGGGCATATTTTTACTATTGCAACAGCTTATGCAGTGATAAAGTTATTCTTTTTTATGAACACTATTTATTTGAAAGTAAAAGACAGATTATATGAGTAACTAGTTATGTGACCCTCATAAATTACTCCAGATTCTAAAGTAAAATTCTTTATAGCAATGCTCAGAGGAATTTGTTGCTGCCACTAAAACTTATATTAAAATTAAATTTATGCTAATGCATGAATAAATTTTTTTAGAGCACTCTGAAGGCCTTCGCCAAGCAGAAAAATCTTTAGGAAAAGTTCATATTGGTCCTGAAACTAATTTTCCTTTTTCATCATCACAAAAATTCTTTCGTTAGTACCACTTAAAAGGGATAACTGTTTCTGTAATTTTGTTGAAGATCTGTCCCTACCTTTTTGAGTTATGATCTGACTTACGCCACGACAAACATTAGCCAAACACAACATTTGATAAAAGATCATCATCAAATTTGAATTTTTCAATGTCTTCTGAGACTTCTTACAATTCCTTCAAATTTAAAATAGGTTTGCTTATTATCTTACAACTTTTTTAGTTATGTTGCTGACAGACAGAAAATCAACTAGAACGCCTCGTGGCGTGTGACCATCACCCGCGCTAGGGAGCAAATTGATAAACAAGTTTATGGAAGCTTATAGAGTAGCTCTTCAATAATAACATAGGAAGAAAACAGAACGTCCCGTTTTCCAGACGATCTGCAGCGGTGGAAGCAAATTTGCAGTGGTGAAGAAAATTCAACGCCGTCGTTTTTTATGGAAAACTAGGAACAGGTTTTTGGCATGGGTCACATCTACGTCAACCCACCAAACTCCATGCAAAAATTATGAACATTGCTCAACTCCTTCGACCACTTATTGGGTGGACAGACAAATTTATCTATTCAAATCTCCAACTAAAATATTATCACCTCTCTCACTTTGTTCGCGGGTGATAAATATGGAGAGGACCCAATCACCTCGGCCGGTAAGACCATCACCCGCGGGNCGAGAAAAATGACGCAGACAAACAAACAAACAAACGGATGGACATATCTTCACCAAAAGTTAATCATCTGTTCCTCCCAACATACCTAACAATCCCTGTAAATTTCATCCAAATTGGTTCATTACTTTTTGAGTTATCCTGGTGACAGACAAACAGACAGACAGACAGACAGACAGACAGACAGACAGACAGACAAACACGACGAAAACATAACCTCCTTGGCGGAGGTAAAATAGAACGACCCGTTTTCCAGACGATCTGCAGCGGTGGAGAAAATTCAACGCCGTCATTTTTTACGGAAAACTAGGAACAGGTTTTTGGCATGGGTCACATCTACGTCAACCCACCAAACTCCATACAAAAATTATGAACATTGCTCAACTGCTTCGACCACTTATTGGGTGGACAGACAAATATATCTATTCAAATCTCCAACTAAAACATTATCACCTCTCTCACTTTGTTCGCGGGTGATAAATATAGAGAGAACCCAATCACCTCGGCCGGTAAGACCATCACCCGCGGGGGGAAAATATTGAACGCTGTCATTTTTGATGGCCAGTTTACTCTAGATTTTTGGCATTCTTCACATCTCAGTCCAAAACACCTGACTGCCTTAAATGAATTATTTTATGACTCAACTCATTCTGCCTCTTTTTTGGGTGGGCAGACAGCAAAATTCAAATCCATCATTTAAAGTGGCCAGCTAACTCTTGATTTTTGGCATTTTTCACATCTGAGTCCAAACCACGTGACTGCCTAAATAAATTACTATTGTAACTCAACTATTCCTGTCTCTTTTTGGCTGGACAGAAAAATTCCACTGTCATTTGTGATGGCCAGCTAACTCTATTTTTCGGCATTTTTCACATCTAGATCAAACCGCCTGACTCCCTGCAAAAATATATTGCTCAACTAACTACCCTTCTATTTCAATGGCCAGACAAATATACAAATATGAATACAAACTTAAAACTTCTACGAAAAAAAATATTGTCAGCTCTCTTACTTCGTTTGTGTGTTGTAAACAGACACACGGACTTACCGATAAACACAATACTATGTCGTATATCTGTTGCAAATTTTGTAGCAGTTCGTGCAAATATCATGAAAATCCGTTCACAACTTCTTGAGTAACGGTGCTATGCAAGAAGAGGTAGACAAATATACAAATGCTTGAACAGATGTTCACCAAAATTTAATCCTCTGCTTCTTTCAACATGCCCAACAATCTTTGTAAATTTCGTTAATTAAGATAAGTCAATGACTTTTTGAGTTATCTTGGAGATAGACGAACAGACAGACAAAGAGACAGACAAACTCTACAAAACAACAATCTACTTGGTGGAAGTAGCTATACAATTTTGACGTATCACACTCCTTTTTGCATTCAGAAGGCTACGATGGATGTACCTTACCCGTATTTGGCGAAATTGGTGTAGAGAGTCGTGAGCCGCCGCACCATCTCTTCCTGCCGCTCATCCAATTCGGGTTGCACGTTGAAGAGGTAGATGAGATCGTCAGCGTGGGCGACGCCTTAAGTGGTTAGTTACAGAAGATTTGACTCAGCATTTATAAAATTAAAAAGGCTCAAGACATACCTAATGGCACAGGCGTGCGAAGGCAAACACATGGAATGTATGGCGAAGTGAGCAGTCTTTGCCAACATTCCCTTGAATATCGCATCTCTGAACAATACATGCAACAAGTTAATTATATGTATATCTAAGAGCCGGCATTGTTCCTCTTCTTCCAAATGATGAAAAGTTCAAAAAGATGAAAGCAGTATTTTACAGACAAATGCTGCGAGAGGAAAAGAATCTCCACTTCGTACATGAAGATCCACGAAGAAGAGATTAATCTACTTCATTAAAATATGAATTGCTAGCTTAGTAAGTACATCCGCAAAGAAGAAAATAACACAAGTGATATACGGGAGAAATGTAAAATTCAAACTTGCCTCCTTCCACGGGAATATCGGGATCTGAGAGGAACACCCAACCAAAATAAGAGTCTGGCGAGTCGAATTCAAAAGAGTACAAGAAGAGATCTAAATCATCGGCTCCGGAGGCTGCAGCGCCGACTTGCATCTGATAGATTTGGTTCCACTGGCCTGCCTTCATGAACAACATTCCTCCGGCCTGCACGAAGAAAATATCGCCAGTTATTGGATCAAATTTTTATTCCGAGGAAGGCAGGCAAAAATTTACAGTTGAATTCACGCCAGTGACAAGATATAGTATTGGGCATAGGAGGGTACTTGACAAACACACGTTTCTCCTGCAGCACAAAACTAACCATTGTTGTGAAAATTTTTGTTTCCTAATCTCTAGCGTTAATCTAGGCAAACACTCTTAACACAGCATCAGTGTTTGTTTCAGTGCTGTTTACATGAACGGCTATAGGGCGTTGCCAATGTTCATTGTCGGTGTGGAGCCCTCAGGGGTATGTTCTGGAGGGCCTTTTCCCTGCCACAGTATATTTGGGCCACAGGTATCCACGGCTCCCAAGTGCCCCAAGAGATGGCGATGCTGCTGATTGCCGCAGGTCTTGCTCACGAGGTTAGTTTTGTAGAGTTAGGTAGGTTCTCTACTCTTCCTTTTCTGTTCTGCGAGGTGGGCTGTCGATCGCGATAGTCGACCTAGTTCGCGGGACACCTTTGCTCTCTTTCGGGTGGAATGCCACGGAAGGGGCCATCCATTCGAATGTTTTCTACTATACTTTGCGCCTTGTTTCCCTGCCAGTAGTAGCGAACGTGGTTGCCACGGGACAGTAATGTGTCAATGAACACTTGGTTGTCGTGGTGTATTACACTTACGGCGGCCACACCGAGCCTTACTGCTTGGATCTCACTTGGTGTGGGTACGGTGGTAAAACATGGAGTTAATGATAATGATCATCACTGTGGAGGAAATATTGTATTCCTTTCAAATCTTGCATATATTTCTCCATTTATGCCCGCAACGCATAATCACATTAGCGCCAAACTAGTGCAGGTGCGCGACGTTGACCGTTGCCTGTCTCAGCACAGCCTGTCTGTTTCATAAAACAGGCAATAATAGCATGCAATTCAGCATCTTTAGTCCTTCCGATTGCACACAGACGCCTTGTACTTAACACAGCCCATTACTTCTCCCATCGGTGAATGTGCGGAGACACAGGCACGTTAGGACGGGCTTATACAGGGCATTATCACAAAGCACATTCTCCCCGCGTCACAAGTCACTCGAAACGATGAACACGGACAGTCGAAGACAAACACACTAACTCAATGCTGCAGACACACAGATACACGTAAGAGACCGCACTGCGTTCTCACGCAGCTAAGCCTACCCTTTTCTTTAACGAGTAGCAAAAACAGTGACACCCGAAATGTAGATAAGAAGAATGATAGGAAACTCATTTTACAACATGACAGCTTAGAGCTTTATCTGCATATCCTGCCTGTAATGATTTGTTTACCAGTGCGTACTATCAAACTCCGCACTAGCAGGAGTGTCTAACTACAAGAAAATGCACAATTTGATATCATTAGATAAATCGCACTCACATCCACAAGCCCTCCGACCATGGCGTCCCAGTTGCCCATCTCGACGTCTTTAGGCATGAAGCCGAGGCGGAGAGATTCTGCCACTGAGTTGGTATCGTCGCCCAGCCCTGGATCATTTTAGATAGATTCTGAAGTGAAGCAACTTCTATAATATTTGCGTTGTCTATATCCCTTTTAAAATAAAATAATAGTGACATCACTGTGTACATTGACACCCAGTCGAACTGAAAAACTTTACCAAACTATTTCAGTTTAGCAAGCTTCATCATCGCATGTTATCCACCGTCTTTGTGCAGTATTCGTTCAAGGTATAGATTTTCTGCATAGTTTTTCTCATAATTGTACCGTATGTCATCTCTAAGCCCTGGTCAATCGAATCATAAAGGGTTAACTAAACTTCATGTAGAGCTAATTACAAAAAACAGTACATACCATATATCATCTTTCAATCACATCTAATTTAGGGAAATTATACTTATAAATATCAAGACTGCCTAACGTGGCAAGTTATCCATCTGTATGGAAGAAACCTACAACTAGTTTAGCAACGAATTTATCTATTACACTAATTTGCAAGCCTTATAATCTGCATGCATTCATTATAAAACATACGATTCCCATAGATCAATCTATAAAAATGTGTTTGTTTCTTCCTACGTTCCTTACTCAGTTCTCGAGTTAGTATACGAGCGTTACACTTTCACTATAACAGAGGGGAAAATTAGGGTATAAAATATATATATATAGGAAGTTATATGAAAAAGGTTTTGAAGAAGTTGAAGCTGATATTGAAGGAGCAGAAGTTGACTGAATCTACTATCATTACCTCCGCCAAGGAGGTTATGTTTTCGTCGTGTTTGTCTGTCTGTCTGTTTGTATGCTTGTCTGTCTGTTTGTCACCAAGATAACTCAAAACGTTACGAACCGATTTGGATGAAATTTACAGGGATTGTTAGGTATGTTAAGAAGAAAAGATGATTAACTTTTGGTGAAGATATGTATATCCGTTTGTTTGTTTGTCTGCCTCATTTTTCTCAATGCCATAACTCAAAAAGTTATGAATAGATTTTGATGAAATTAACATGAGTTATTAGGTATATAACAAAGAATAAGTGACCAAATTTTAATAATGATCCGTTTGTTGGTTCATTTGTTTGTCACTGTTTTTAATTTTATGCTTGTTAGCACAATAACTCCAAATATAATGAATGGATCTTTATGAAATTTATTAGATTTGTCAGTAATGTTAGAAGACATAAATGATCAAATTTTGGTGCAGATCGGTTTTTTCGTTTGTATGTTTGACTCATGTTTGTCATTACGTTTGTTAACAGTATAACTCAAAAAGTTACAAACGGATCTTGAAGAAAATTGCGCAAGCTATTATTACTATCAAAAGGCACGAATGATCAGATTTTGGAGTTTATACAAAGAAAATTATGGTTTCAGAGTCAACTTGAATTTTTTGCTACCGTTGCCTCACTTGGCGGGGGTATGCGCTCTCAGAGTGCTCTAGTTTATAATGCCTCAAGCGTTTCAATTAAAGAGTTCTATTTGTCACGTGTATGGTCACCATACGGCACTCACGGGACAAATAACACATTGAAGTCATATTGGGTTGATTAAGGAAAGAATGAGGGAACCTTAGCCAAGGCCACCTATAAGAAAACATTTTATAGGTATTGTATAGGTGGTGTTGCCTAAGCCTTCTCTCTAACTGGGTCCTACACGAATATTACGTGGCATAACTCTGGCTGATAACAAGTTGCTATGACGTAACAAGTAAGTCATGGTAGCCATTTAAAAGCCAGCCAGAAACTTAATAGTCACATAATAGCCGCACTATATATGATAGAAAATGACCTAACTTTTTTGAATAACATAAATATTACGGTTTACGATGCTATCTTGTGTCATGGAAGAAGGACAACACCACTTACCATAAGAGTTTGCGATGGTAGGAAGCAGCTCATTTTCTAAGAAGACAGTGTCGTCGGTGAAGAATGCATTTGGCAGCATGTAGTTTTCGTAAAAGACTATCTCATTAGAAGGAAAATTAGATTAAAAATGCGTGTACCATGATAGAAAATAATGACTTAGAGGGAAGACAGCGTAGCGACAGCTTTTGAATTCACGAATAATCTGGATAAATAATAGTGAAAGTGAATATGCTCCAAACTAATGTTACAATGCTGATGTCAGCAGACAGCTGCTGTTTCACCAACTAGTAAGCAAAGTAATTCGCGGGTGCAATATTGGCAGCTTTTAGGATTCTTGACAAAGATTCTCCACTTTAAGCTATCATTATGATATTCAACTTGAAGCATTCCTTTCCTCTTTTCCTTTTAATCTAAACTCATATCAAAGAGAAACGCTTGAAAGCACTGAGCTCTAGGGTCAATGTCCGTGGTACCAATAAAGGAACATATTGTGTAAATTTGTCTGCTATTAATACCGATCTCTGGCATTATTCTATTTTCTGCATCGATGAACAAAAGTTGACTACATTGCACAAAATAACAGCATGTCAGCTATTGTACCGTTGCTGTAAAGAAACAGAAGAACATGAAACTAGGAAATATCGTTTCGCATCTGTTCGATAATCATATAATTGAGCATCAGCTATAATAACTGGCCTAAAATATACAGTCAACCAAAACAACACTAAATTTAACATTCGCCAAATATGAGTTTCTTTCTCTGGTACTGTGTAAGAAGACTAATCAGTAGCATTTTCACATCTGAATCCTTGCACTTTTTATGCATAAACTAACTCACCTCCTATGGCTAAAGATCCTTCATCCCTCACACAACCGCCAATGGTGGGCACCTGGAGGAAGTTCCCGGACCTGAGGATGTCGAGCGGCGGCTGTGGGATTAACAAGTCGATGTCCTGGCCGGCGAGGTCGCTCTGGACTACAGGGGCTTGACCCACGAAACCCAAACCTCCATGTCGCATATCCCACATCTGCCGAAACGTTGGATTTCATCTGACTGTAAGTTGGTTTGAAGGTAAAGGCACTTTGAATTTGACCAGTTTTAATGGAGATAATATCCTTGGAATATCTTTTTCGTTCTGAACCACGAATATAAGCGAATGCATTGCTATATTGGTTTGACTGTCACTTAGGTGTTAATCGCAAATTAACGACACTTAGGATTTTCTCTCTTCCCATCATTATGAAAACAGTAGCGTCAAAGAACGCTACCAAAACTGGCTAAAGTGAATACGCAAGGGTAATAATCCTGCCAAGTTAAAGCTTCTTAGGCGAGTTTAGTTCGACCTTAAGCTGTCCCTCAAGCTGACTCTATTCCTCTTGAAACCCAACTTCGTGTTTGTAGACAGATTTAATTAGAAAAAGGAAATGGAGTGAAAAAGTGAAATTGTTCTGGTCATTCACCTCAGCTAGGAAGCTCTCAATCACTAGTTCGTAATGCAGACGAATCTCCTCAAGGGCCGATAGGTGTGCACGGCTGCAGCAGGTCACATATTATCTGAGCTACGGCATCATAGACGAAAGGTTCACATGACAAATGCGATGAAGGCGCGGTAGCTCCAGCACGAGAAAAACGAGAAGAAAAATTGTGATACTTCATTGCCAAGCTCCTAGATTTTCGTCTATGACTGGGGAATAGAACGTCCTTCTTTGTGACAAAGAGTGAGGCAGCGCACCTAACTACTTCTGATCATAGGGGAATCAAAGGCAGGCTAAGCCAAACGTTTTGTGATGCGTGCTTTATACACTTGATTTAGTCTTGAAAGCAAGCTGATATTGAAACTTAACTTTATAGTACAAAGCAACCAAATGCCTCAATTCGATATAAGGCATCAACCCACGGTTAGAATGTGATACTAGTAAGTGATACGCTGTCGACATTTTATTTTCTTATATGACCCTTTACCTCATTCAAATTTCCTTCGACATTTTTCTTCGTGAGTTGAATTTTAAATATAAAGAGATCCGCTGTCCACTACCTTTCTATACTAACGTCGTTACTGGCAATGCAAGAATTCCATTGCCCATTGAAACAAGATCTTTGGCTGCTTTACGCGTGAGATTCAAATCAATCTAATTTTTAAGCCCTTATATGAAGTCCGACCGAAAACGAATTCCTTTATCTTTCATACTGGGACCGGTGGTTCCCAAATCAACTTACGTGAATATCATGAGAAGCTTGAACGAGTTCGTCTGTGGTGAGTCCCTTCATGCAGTCAACCATTTCTGCCTCTGTGACGTTGGTAGGGCAGCCTGTAGCCGTAACCTGGAACCAGATTTACTAGTGATGCATCATTACAGAACTTACGATACCTGTACATTCAAAGCGAAACACAATCTCAGTAACCCATGCTTGTAATTGTAACAGTAAACCGATATGCATACACTCGCCATTGTGTATTCGGCCAGGCCAATAATGGTCACTCTTCACAAGCTATATTGAGTCTCTCACATACCAATTAAAGGGGGGCTCAGTTTCGGAAATAATCCTACAAATTCTAAGTGTGATAAACAATACGGGATGGGCTTCACAAGCTGGTATCTACAGTATTTTGGTATCTCTGAGCTTTGGTCCGTACCGACAGGGTATGTATAATAACCCTAGCGCAGGGTCCCAAACTTTTAACGCGCCGACTTCTTCAATGAATATTTGTTTTCACATTGACCCCTTATAAGTTTAGTGAAAACATGTAATGATTTTTGTCGTTTCTGATGTTGAGCAGCTATACAAACGTACATGATATCCCTATGAAACTCGAACTACCCGAGCTCAATGGGTCGATATCGACCACTTTAGGGTCTCATACTCTAGCAGCACTTTTCCTGCTCTGTTGTAGATTTTGGAGCGACCAAGAATACTGTTAGGGTACTGTCTGCTGTTGAGTGTTCTTATAATAACTAGAGTGCCCGTGCTGTCAAGAATGGCTGCGAAGAATTTCTGGCGATCCGTCTTTATTCACTATTTACCATTGTCACTAATAAGCATATATGCGGCAGCAGCCGCTAGCCGTCTCAAAATTTGATGAGAGTTAATTGCTCTCTTTTAATTCATGTAAGAAGCCCAATCGTCTCTCCCCATGGATTACATACGGAAACTAGATCACTCTGAGAGCGCATACCTCCGCCAAGCGAGGTAACGGTAACAAAAAGTTTAAATTGGCTTTAATCATTTGTGTCTTTTGATAGTAATAACAGCTTGTGCAATTTTCTTGAAGATCCGTTCATAACTTTTTGAGTTATACTGCTAAAAAAGTTATGACAAACATGAGTCAAACATGCAAACGAACGAACCAATCTGCACCAAAATTTGATCTTTATGTCTTTTAACAATACTAACAACCCCTATAAATTTCATAAAAATTCATTCATTGTCTTTTGAGTTATTGTGCTAACAAGCAGAAAATTAAAAACAGTGACAAACGAACGAACGAACTAACGAATCATTACCAAAATCTGACCACTCACTCTTTGTTATTTAGGAAACAACTCATGTTAATTTCATCAAAATCCATCCATAACTTTTTGAGTTATGGCATTGAGAAAAATGAGGCAGACAAACAAACAAGCAAACGGATGGACCTATCTACACCAAAAGTTAATCATCTGTTTCTCCTAACATACCTAACAACCCCTGTAAATTTTATCCAAATCCGTTCATAACTTTTTGAGTCATCTTCGTGACAAACAGACAAACACGACGAAAACATAACCTTGGCGGAGGTAAAAATCTTACATTACATAGCAACAAGCCTCAGTGCATTTAAATGAATTAACCGCCGCGTATCCATGATACCCAACCAGTTGTCAGGTTGATATGGAAACCTGAGCACAAATCAATCACCGTTGCAGAAGTCCACAACACGCATCACAGTGTAATAATACGCAACAATAGATGGAAATAGCACGTTATGCTGGGGTCACTACAAAATCGCAAGCTCAACTCATTGAGCACACGCTCAACTCACATATCGACCAACATAAGTACTCTAAAGGACCATCATGGACACAGATTTTTCATCGTATATTCTGAACGACCGCTCATAAGTTGACTGCAATTTGCATTATGTGTCCACCGTAGAGGGAACAGACACACACCGGTGCCTATGTAGCACTCGCTGTTGCCTCGCTAGAGTAACTTGTGATTGTAACTGTCAAAGATGACCAAACTGTTTGGATGATCTGCTAAGCATTTGAACTTTTACGATACGGAAAAAACTTCTCCCTTACTGAATCTATGTCCTACATGACGAAAGATGGGAGCGAAATGGAGAGAAGGGATCTTGGGGTGAGAATACAAGATAATGCCACTTTTGAAGATAACGTAGCTCGAGTTGTTACCATAGGCAAGAAGTGGAGCGGATGGGTGCTTCAATCCTTCTCTTCACGAGAGGCAGGCACAATCACCTTATGGAAACAACTGATACTGCCAAGGATTGAATACTGTTCACCTCTGTGGATGCCAAGCTAATGGAAAGACTTAGAGCTCCTCGAGGCTATCCAGAGATCGGTTCACTGCCAAAATCCAAGGCACAAAAGATTTAAGCTATCACGAAAGTCTGGCTCAACTTCAAATGAACTGAATTCAAAGGAGATTCAAGCGCTTTACGATCATATATATTTGCAAAACTCTAGAAGGAATTATTGTCAATGTCCATGGGCGAATCCAGGCCCGACACTCAAACCGCATTGGTTGCACTTGTGCAGTGTGAATTCCGATCAAAACTGGTGGTGATGCGATAGCCACAAAGTATTCTAATAGTTTCGTGGTCCGAGGGGCGCGAATATTAAAAAAAATGCCTCGTCACATTCGAAATGTAACCGGTACGAAGACTGCAAATGCAAAATTTAAAAACTTACTGGACGCATGCTTACTGAAAGTGCCAGATAAACCTGCTGTAAGCGGCTACATGAACTGTGGGGAGAACTCGCTGTTAGCCACCCCACTGGTCATGGACTGGAGCATCACCTCTGCACAAGATGGGTGGCGTGCATAACGTCACCCGGACCTCGTCCGAAGTATCATCAAACGTGTCGAAGGTAAGGTAAGCATGCAAAAATCCGACAGTGAAGCGAGCTGAGCGAATGAAAAGCTTTCTGCTGACTCTGATTCCAAAATATAGTTATTTTGTAATATGTTAGTGCCAATTCCTTGTATCCTATTGAGGGGCCATTCATCTGAGTACTTTGTTGTCACATGCAACTCAGGAGAGTACGTGGATGTGACATACTAGGTTAGCTACAGTGCCATAGTAGAGTTGGGTGAGCTTACAACGCCAGCTTGAGTTCAACACATTATTTCGGCTAACTTTTGAAATTTAAGTCTGCAGCCGCTATGCTTTTCGTAAATTGTGACAATACCTACTGAAATTATAATTTAAATTGCGTATTTATGCTCTAGCAAATAGATGCATTTTCTAAATATCTTAATTAATACAGTATTTTTTGGGGTTGATTAGCAGCAGATTGTGTATTCCTCTATCATTTATGACATAAATTGCAGCAACATGTTGAAGAAAATGATGAGCGTGTATCAATTATTTTATGTTGCAAATAATTTAGAACTTTTGTGACTAAGATTAATTATAGTGCTGAAGCTATAGAAATCGCTAGCATAGCTGTGCAAGCAACATTACTTTGTGCATTACAGCCAAAGTGAATTGAACTACAGGAATTTTCGAACTACTGGAATTAATGGAGATAAACTTATTTGGAACTACAGAAAGACTCAAATTGTGTGGGCAGATGGCGCAGTATATCAAATGCGTTTAGAAAAAAAAAAAAAAATAACATAGACGTACTAGAGGGAACAATTTCGAGATGAGTATTGCTAGATTACAAATTCATTGGACGGTAGATGCACTGAATATACCGTTTATGAACTTACCAGAAAAACCTGAACCAAAATCTTACCTGTTTGTGGAAAGAGTTGCGCGCATCGCGTTCAACGGCCCAGTACGAAAGAGAAGACCCGCTCATTTGGATGAACCGTTGAGCGAGAAGTGATCCACCGTTGAAGTCAGCTAAGCGATCGAATATACACTTAAAAATTATCTCAACGTAAACTAATCTAATTTACTACACTGGAACGTTAGGGCTATTTTTCTTATAAATTGGCGCAATCTTTGCATATCAGTATGTTATATTGCGCTTTTGTCCTGATGAAACTAATTGATCTCAGTTTAGCTTAATACTCGTATTTAAAAATTCGCAAATATAATTGGACATTCGAAACATAGGACAGTATAATTAAAGCTTGCTACTGAAAGTTCGAAAACTTATCGATACGACAGAAACATTTCATCACTGATAATTTATACTTTTGATAATTCAGAGATAGTGACAATACAATAATAATTCCCATGAATTCAAGTGGTAACTACACCTTAGTGTCGAATTGGGCATTCGAAGATGTGAAGATTTGAGCCATTTTCCCACTCATTATATGCAGTGAACTTTCCATCATCTGTTCACTTCAGTGGAGCATCACAGCAGCTGAGCTGCTGAAACCTCATCGAGCGCTCGCCACTGTGTATCATCTCCCGTTTCCGAGGCGTAGCCCAAAACTGCGACAGCGTGGTCAACGAGCAACGACTTGAGCGCTGGTATTGGCCAGTCTACACGCGCTCCAGAAAACTGCTTACGCCCATTAGGGAACTTAATGGCCAGCATTTTTCGCTCAACTTCAGCTCCATGTCGAGCTCCACTTTGGCTCGCAGTTTCATTCTGAGCTCTACTACCTGCTCGAGGTGAAGGTTCTAGCCCTGAACTAGACGTCTACAGCCCCGCTACTATAGCACCGAAGAGGTCCGGTCAGCAATGCTTCTCTCCGGGGGCCCTACGGGGCCTCCCAATCTGCTGCACCGTGTGCTGCCTCCCAGTGCACTGCATCCCGACTTGCTGCACTTGCGGCTTGTGTTCTCTACGCCTTTCTTCTCTGGTTGTTCAAGCTGACCGCGCATAAAGTTTCCTGTTCCTGCCTCGCTACAGTTTCACACCACGCCACTGGCATTCTCGTGATGGCGTCCTTAGCGACGAAGGTGCGCAACGTTCAGCCCACGCCGTCTGAAGACTGGGTAGCCACAGCTCAGCCATGAAGATTCTACTACGACGACTACGTTTAATTCGTACCTGCCTTTATTCACGACTGTATACTGTCTCTAATATAATGAATAATATAGCGCAAACTTTTATTCACCTTGTCGGTTCGTTGACTGCTTTCTAGAGCAGCTCACTATCTATACATTTTTGCGTGCTCCACAACAACAGCTAAACACAGATCAGTGGCAGTTCTCACTCATGAGCATCACTGGTATAGAAGGAAGCATAGAAAACAATTTCTTTTACAGTTTTGGACTATGGAGGATTTATTCTGCTCAAAGGCTTAAAAAACCATGCTGGGAAAACAATGACAGTTTGTATATATGACTAGAAGTGAACAATATTGCCAAAAATATAATGCGTTCTTTGAGGTAGCCTACCACTGGAGATGCGCACATTTTATTGTACGGTAGAACTTTGGACATAAATACTTAATCAGCATCCTTTGAGTTAGTGAGTTTTATGAAGTTAGACATTCTTTCCAATATTTTATAAAAGACGACCGTCCACTGTTTCTTTATAGTCTCAGTTTATGCTTTTCGCGAGAAGTTGATAACTCAGAAAGAAACTTCCACTTATATCTAGATATATACAGTGTAGCAAATTTTTCATTCATGTATTCAGTTACACACCTTGCATGAGAGGACTCAGCTGTAGCAGGGATGCACTCGCCGATCCCGCACTCTGCCCAAACACCGTCACCAGGTCCGGGTCGCCTCCGAAGTAGTGGATGTACTTATGTACCTGAATGGGATGCAATGCAGGGCACTTCAGCTAAATGTGTTAAAACTCAAATGGGGTTGGGCTGTTGGGACAACAACAGCCGTTGAGTTGTAGTTTAATTATGCATTTCCACGAGTTTACAATATTGTAGTGCCTACCCAGCGCAATGCAGTGAGCTGGTCCATGAGGCCCATGTTGCCAGGAGCGTCAGGGGTGCCGGAGTAGAGGAAGCCTATGATAATGGAAAACGCGTTAAATCATAGTAATGTCATTGTCAGCGTTTGGTGAATATTGTTAAGAACATTTTCAGTTTTGATTATTAATATGACTGCTCCCTTTATTATATTTTTTCGTATCATTATGATTATTGTGTCATCATTGAAGTTATTTTGATTATTATTGCAGTGATTGATATTATTTTACAATCAATGTTCGTGTAAAAAAAAGAAATACCTACCGAAAGTTCCCAGCCTGTACTGTAGCACTGCCACTACCACATCCTTATCCATGAGTTTAGTTGGCACATAGGCGCTGGCCTGCCCCGACATGAACGCCCCGCCGTGGATGTAAACCATCACCGGCAGCTGCTGCTCGGCCACGTCTGAAAAATTCTGCGGGCAAATTCATGCAGCGATGAGAGTACTAACTCCACAGAGCTATATTACTGTACAGTACAGGAACTATTATATTGTTTCACTAGGACACAATTCCAACTGCAGCAGATTCCTTTCAATAAGACCTGCTGTTTGCACCGACCAGCTGCACAAGGACGCAGTTCTCCCCGGTACAGAATCAAACTCTGTGTATTATATTAAAAAAAAACTCTTCTTTTTTTTTTTTGGTGACGGGCGTTCCTCTACGACGGACTGATTCACTATCAATAATCTTGCTCATATTCAAAGCATAAGGCGTTTTAAATAAGGCAATTTAAATATTGAGGTGAACTATTTGTTGTCAAGGGGCAGTGTGCAGAAGCCGATTAATTTTAGTCATTCTTCCTAATGACAAGAGCATCAACCCCAAATTTGAAGTGTCATTTATAATGCTCCCGACTTTGAAATGTCTGTCTCTTTTACCCCTGTAAATCATTTTCACTAGCAAATTTATACCCAAAACTGAGAACCATTGGAAGGATTACTCTTTAGTGAGAAGGTATGCTTATTTATAGTCAACGAACTGATAACAACAACCACGCCTTTAAAGTTGAACGAACAAAGTAGAGGCTCCGTGGTAAAAGGCCTTAAGTGGAAACGATCGCACGTTCATATTTGCGAATTGACCATACGCGATGATGATTCTCAGCGGAGACTATCATAGCAGTTTGGATTTATTTGTTTCGGTGTTTCAAGATGGGCTTGTTGATTCAACTCTGATATCATGTTTATCGTGTTAGTCGCATACCGATCACACTTGATGTAGATGTTAAAATTGGCTCCAAGGTGTAATCAGCTGCCGATCAACATCTAAGACTCCATTTAGAGCGGAAAATGCAGAACCTGCAGCTGATGATCTGCACAAGTTACGGCCCGTGGAATCAGACATACACGACTGCGGTGAGCTAATTAGAAATGTGACTACTGATGCAAACGTCTATAAAGTAATTTATACTTATAGTACAGTAGGAGGATAAGCTGTAGTGGGGTATCACCTTACACCAAATTTATACATTTGGCATTAGGTATGGCTGAGTCCCCCTATATGGAGCTGCCTGATGCTAAGCTGAAATTTTGGTACGAAAGTGGTGAGAGTGTTTAAATTTACCATGTCTGCTAAAAAATATTCATCTACAACAGGACAAACATTTAATAATATATCAGAGAAGACGCATTTGAATCTCTGAAAATGTAAAAAAACAGAAATCACGTACTTAAATGCCAAACTCTCTTTCAGGACAATTTCAAGCTGGAACTGTCGTTAAAAAGCATTTCTACGTGCTATTTTGCGTATCAAAGATGGCGCTATTAAAAACATGCAGTTACGGTGCATATGAAGGTAATTAATGACACAATATCTTCATTTATGGTGAATATACATTTTATTCTTGAGTGTTTCATGAGTAATACAGGCTAATATTAGGATCCCCGAAAGGTGTGTGAAGAAGGATAAATAGTAGTTGTGTGAATAGACGTTTCCATACACCAATACGAACTGGAAAGAGTACTCTAAACTCTATTCTTGACGAAGAATACCACTACCCAACGAGAGAAGTCGAGCATCAGAACCTCTAAGTAATAACAGAGGATTAAGATTATCATAAACACTGGTCGTCTCTAAGAGTAAAAACAGAGACATTAAGAGGAAATACAATTCTCTTATACTTTACATGGCATTCTACAATATGCATAGTAATATATTTTCAAATAGTATTGTCCAAGTTGCTTACAAACTATATAACTTCTAAGTATTGCTTAAAACAAATATCAATAGTTCACATTTTTTACATACACATTAACATCTACATTCAGAGGGACAGGTACATAAGTCATAGATCTCTGTATATTAAAGCAGTCTCCTTTGAGGTTTGAGTTTTAAAACTTAATGTGAAGGTCAAAGCCACTCAATGACTTCGTTTCTCCTGCTAAATTTCATTCCACAAAAAAAAAAAAATGCACTGGTTTTTTGGCATTATTTCTAACATGGAAGATAGCATGAGTTTCTTCAGCTTTGGAGATACATGGAACTCCATCTCCATCCAATGAACAATCAAAAGCTAAAAAACTTGCAAAATTAAATCTCTGAAAACATATTTTTGTAAGCACATATTAAAATATAGGTAAATATTATATTATTTCTTGTTCTTGTATGGCCTTGAAACTAACTCTAAAGGATTGAACATCTTCTAAATTATATTACTTGAATTAGAATTTATCCATCAGCGATATTTTGTAAGGCTAGTTTGACTCTTGTCTCATACAGCAAGAGCAAATTCCAGTTCAGTGGATTATCCCTTATTATTAAAATGGCTATATTTTCAATTTACTGCCTGCTTTTGAGTATTGATCGTCCTATAATTATTCCAAGAAGTTATGTCAGGATGAAAACAGTAGAAAATGACATGTAATTTGCATTGTCGTGTTCGCTTGGGAAAAATGTGCCGCAATTTATTACAAATTCTTAACAATAGCGGCCATATTGGATTTCGACCCTGTCATGGGAACTTATTATGGAGGGATTTGGATTAAATTTTTTCCTTGCAAGAAGACATCAAAATGATCAATTCCTTCAAAAATTATGTCGATATCAACCTTAACATTCAAAAAGCTCGAAAAATGAAACCCTTGCAAAATCGCATTCCGTGCTTCTGCATACGAATTTATTGCACAAAGGGGATTATTGTCGTTCTCGCATCAAAAATTCAGTCTGGCATTAAGCAGTTCCCGAAAGTAGAGATTCTGGGGAATATTTTTGTAACCAATATATGCTGTATATTATTAGTGCAAGCTTCTTCTCCAAACATGGGCTATTTGAAACCTTTGCTACAGCACTATTATCTCAAATGAAAATCCTAAGATTTTTATCCAATATAGTTACCTATCATATGGCGATCGTTGTGAACTCTTAGAAATGGCGTGAATGCTTGAGTGATATTACAATAGGCATAGACGTAACACCGATAGGTGTCACCCGGGTATAAATCCCTTTCATTTCTCTCCTTCTGAACGTGTATGTCTAAAACTTGGTTTTTGATTGCCTGAGACAGCAGGAAAGATATAGAGAGGCAGGATGTATGGAAATGAAGTAGAGGAATGCCTAATAATCGAGAAGCAGGACGGGTAGAAATGGAGAAGCAAGATAGCTATAGAACTGCAGAAGCCGGATGACTAGAAATAGAGAGACAGGATGAGAAAAAAATGGAGAAGAAAAATGGGTTAAAATAAAAAAAGCAAGTTGCTTAGAAATGGAGAGACAGCTAGAATGTCTAGAGATGGAGAGGCCGGTTGCTAGAAATACAAAAGCCGGATGCCCAGAATTAGAGAAGCAGGATGCTTAGAAATAGGTAAATGAGAATAGGTTAAAAATAATAAAAACATGTATGAGACATCATTGCCTAACGTACGACACGGATGGACTTGCTCCCGAGGGTTTCCTGTACAATGACTGCGGTCAAGCAATATTACCTCACTTCTGCATATTACGTATTTAGGTACAACGGCATAAACTTAGTTTTCAGCATGTTTCTGCATGATTTCTGCAATGCACGGCCTTTTCGTACCAGCAGTGGAGAGTAGATTGAAATATGTAGACAGTCTTCGCTGCCTGCTACAACGGGAAATACGAGGGACCTCTGGGCACAGCGATCCCTGAAGTATGTAGCATCGTACGTAGAGCCATCTTCTGTCCAGGCTTCTTCGTACAACTGGGGATACTGCGAATACGAGAAACCAACAAAGTATGACCATTAGCTAATGTAGCATCGTTGAGGAAACCGCTTCAGTGCAAGTTTCTTTGTACTGTATATATTAAACCTGAATTTGAGAACCACAAAAGCTGATTTATTCTGTAGTCACTGATTTTGTAGATAGCTCCAAACAACTAAATGTTCACGAACAGCTTACAAGAAGCGTGCGTAAAACAGCTCTTGCAATATCTATATACATTAATCTACTGGAACCTGTGCAAATTTCACAAACTGAAAGTGATGTTATTTAGGGTAACCCTAGCACAATCTCTGGTTGTCCTGCAGGAGCTGTTTCTATGTCCTAGCTTCTGGAACGGCCAAGAATTTGGCGAGGGTGGGACCGGACTGATACATGCAAAGTGTGAAATTATGTTCCATTCGGTTAGCTCGTTCATGATGTATGATGAAAAATTTATAACGGACATTTTGTTTTCAGATATCGTAGCACAGGTACAGTATTTTATTTTTCTCACACCTGACACTGAAAGCGCAAAGCAGAGAGATGTCTACAGTTCCTATGGACATACCCACAGCATTAAAGCCCAAATTTTAATTTGATAATATAAATTTACTTTCATTTATTATAGCCGTTCCTAAGGGTGCTGCTAACTAAATTTTGCATCCACACTTGAATATCCTTCTAAAGAAACACTGAACTGATCGATGTTTAAGGTAAAGTGTAACTCACCTGAAATCTCTGCGGCCGGTGCCCGTATCTGAGGCTTCGAAAAGCGCTATAGTTTCGCCCAAAGTAAGACTGCAGGATACTGCCGTTAGCCGTGCCAAGATTTGGAATTTCCACAACAGGCACAAATTCTTCAACAATCGATGAGTTGTCTTGCGTTTCGAGCTGTGAAACTTGGAGCCACTGATGCATGTAGCCTACTGGGTCTATCACAAAATGAGGCTGTGGATGCAGACCTTCACATTGGCAAAGGTGAAGGCTGGCAAGCACCACATATGTCGCAAGTAATGAATATTTGCTGAATACGGACATTGCAATTGTCGATTCTGGATGAAAAAATACCCAGAAAATCAATAATAAAACTGCTGCTCTACACGAAATGGTCTCCGCTTAGAGATAAAATCTGTATTATCAGGTATTGCTCACAGTTCAAACAGACACGGTGCATGCTCCAGCAATGGGATATTTTCCGAGTTATAACGTCCTTTTACTGCGATAGTTAGCGCTGTGTCCAACAGTTCACGTTAATTTTAGTGTGTTACTACAACTACAACTCTGAATTACGCTCTGCAGCAGTCACGCAAGATAAAGTTCCTCTAGCACACTTTGCATTAGTTGGAGACCAACAGCCGGTTTGATTTGTTATAAAGTATTACACGTATAGAGTTTATAATACGCATTTTTTCTGCCTATGATCACAATTTCGAAAAAAGTTTCAGTAATTAAGTGAAGAGAATGTCTGAATGTCTAAGCTTTATTTTGCACTAGGTAGTCAGTGCCCACTGAAACACTATGCCCAATTCAATAGATACACTGTCGTATGCGCAATATGTATTTCCTAGGGCACTGAAACATGTTACTTTCTACAACTGAATGCAGCTTGGCACCAAAATCATCAGTACTGTTAGATTAGATTATTAAACCATGTCTTGCATGTAAATTTCATTTCATATCAAATACCGGAGAGTATATTTCACAATAGGGTACACTCCAAATAAGTTACCCCGAACATTAATGGTAAAGTGTAGCTGCACTCCCAGCGACAAACACCGTACGTAACGCAGGCAGTAATATCTATTGGAAGAGAGCTTCTGTCACTACAACAGAACCTCCCACTATTGCAGTATACCTATAGTTTGTATTCTTTAAGATGTTTTCCTGCCTCTTATCTACCAGACTCAGTAAAGAAAAACTCTCACGGGACACAGCAGCCGTAACAATGATAACACCCACGGGCTCTTTTTGCTAGGTCATCTCTAGTTGGACTTAATGTTTCAGATATAGGTATATGTAACAAATGACATCTAGTGATTTACTGATCCGTAATATAAATAAAAGAGCCAAGGTACGGAAGCGAACGTAGCTAGGTTTGGTAGGTTCTGTGCTAGGTATATGTAGTGGTGCTATCGAGGGAGGTCATGCATAGAGGCTATAAAGCCATTGAATCGATTCTGTGTTCATATTTTTAGCAGAGTTGCTATCATTTTATCAGCTCAAAAATTAAATGGAAGATGAACCGAGCCTGACAAAATTCACTGTTTCCTGTTTCTTTGAAGTTCGTTATAAATATTTTCGAAGTGTTATTGAATTTCGTCTCTTTGATGTACCCCTATGCTAGTTGGCTCAAATTATCCGCATGATTTGGTGCAGACTTGAAGTGATTGCCATCATTTAAGGATTTTCGGTAGAGAAACAGGTTTTCTTGATGATTATGGATGTGAATCAGGTCGCACTTTTAACCAAACAAACCTTCAACGTTAATATATCCAGCAAGATGGTGATCATGGTCAGTATCATATCGTGAAAGTTCCACAACTTGAGGTAAGTTAATTTAAATATTCCTGGGAGACCTTCTATTTTACCAAATAAAATATACTATAGTTTCATGCGACAGTATAAGTTATGTTTTTGCTTTGTGTTACTTTTCAGTAGCCGCAAGAAAGGATCTGGAAAGTCATTCAAAGGGTTACTTACTAAGAAGTCGTTATTCTAAAAGGGAATTTACATGCGAACACAAAGTGCCGTGAGCTATCGGTGGTTTAGTGATTATGTAAGAATTATCCAATTCTAATTTAACTTTCTGGGCTTAGCGAGATTCTGCAAGCATTTTGGACAGTGTAGTTGCTGTCTTGATCAACTGATGAATCATTTCTTTTTCACGATGCAGTGAAAATTTCTGTAGCGGATGCTTCCTATGGGGTACGTAAGGGAAGTAATCTTTGATTAATCTTTTTATAACCTATGCTAAAACATTTTCTGCTTGTTGTGAACAGTCATTGACATTTTGCACTTACCGAACTTGTTGCATTTAGTCTACTAATTTTTAAATCGTGTTTTCAAATATTAGTTTGCTTTTGAGTTTCCAGAGTGCATTTGGTCCATCAAAATCTAGAGATAGAATGTGGCATGGCATCCACAAACAAATACCCTCCTGAAGAAGGTTTTGGTGAGAATTGACGTCCCACTCCACAAATGGTTCGTCCAACTGCCGTTTGGAGCAAGGTTTCCACTCTGTCTGTGAGGTGTACTGGCCAACACCTGCGTCCAGAGTTAGCAGTTCTCCTGACAAATTATGATCCACTAATGCACTGTGGATAAATATCCGTATTGAAAAGCTCTCATATCCATGCAGTTTTGACACCAAGGATGCAATTTCAAAATTTGAGAGTTTCTCAGTAGCATGATTTCGAGAACAAATTATAAGTAAATCTCGGCCACGGTAGAGGCATCAATCGATAGAACCGGTAGCGTAGCCTTGAGCTAATTGCTTATTTTTTACCTACTGATGAAGTTCGCAAACATCTCCGTAAAGAATAACCCACGCTGGGCCGAAGTCAACGTGGGGAGGTCGTGTATTATTTACGGGCTAAGCCTAGTATAATATCGGTAAACGAAGGGTAGCAATCAGGTCATCTCAGCCTGGATCAACGTCCAGGACTTCAATCACCAAATAATCGGCTATTGTGGGATGGTCATATTCTATTGAGAGCCGATGACAAAAGACGGGGTTCGCCGTATTGGACTACTTCCATTTCTTGTTGTCGACAGTTTTGTCCCCGAGATGGACCCGCACGTAAGGGTCAACTGGATCTCTATTCTACATAAGCACCGACCTGAAGTCCATGTCTGGTAGATGTTCCATTTTTAAAATTTCTACCGTCATCGTAGCTTTCTCTGTTTCCACCCCTGGGGGCGCGATGAACCTTTACTTTACCGGTTCACTTTTCTTTGGTAATTATTATTCAAAGGAGCTTACTAATACGTTGGCAGGACCAATCGCGACTGAAACCAGGAGATACCTTTGGTGACCGACTCCTAGGGATTTCTCAGAGGTAGCAGACGATTGGCAGCAGTGGCTGAGGTTTTGTACTTTCCTGCTTCCATGAAGACCCACAACCTCCCACTAAGCTACCCAACTGATTTATTGTTGTTGAGGAGTGAAACAGTGATGATAGACTAGGCTAGGCTCTATTCTGTGATTACTTTGTTGAAATCGAGCTAATACTCATATTCTACCTAGTGATCGGACCGCTGACATGTTTCCTGAACTTAGTCCTGCCATTCTACTCTTACCCTTGAAGTTGTCAGTTACACCGCTCTTGCTTTGAAGTGTCAAATTAAGAGGTGTATTTCATATTCCTCATATATTGTAGAAAGCTTTTTGAATGCTTTTTCAGGAATCTAAGATACAACATGGCATTTCTTAACCTTTGCTTCGATTGCTTGGCAGCTTAGAGAAACTGTGTGATCCTGCTCCTCATCTCTTCCTTTGTCAGAAGGTTCATTTTCTTCCGGGGGCTCAGAATCAGCTCTTTGTATTTCATGTTCGTTTTCACCAGCTGCGACAGCCGTCATGCCAAGCACCACATAGTCATTTAATCCTGCCGCTTTTTATAAGCCACATCCATTAATTGCTAATCCAACTTTCTTACGAACAGCTGCCCAAACTAAACTCATACCACGTAACGACGCCACTGCGCATTGGAGGAAACAATTTCAGAGTTTTTAAAAACATTTACTTCGATAGTCACGATACCTCATTGGAATTTTGCCAGATTAGCTTACGACGCGGTTGAAGGAATTATTTTTTTACGGTAAAAGTTATATTTAACTCGCGGAGCCATGAAACTTCCACGTTGATTGATGTTTTCACCTACTTTCGTTTAACATAGGGTAGTGTTCCTGTAATTTTAGCTTCCCCGTCTAATCTAAAGTCCGTCTGACGTGCCCCGTCTACGGTAATACACCTTAGCTAGCGGACTCTAGCCTCTCTTACGTGTGAATCTTGCATAGAACTGTACTTCTTGCATTGTTCTCCTATATTTTAACATGCCTTTCTAAGCTTTGCATTCCACTGCTTACAGATAATTTAGCTTTCCAGGATTATCAGTGCTCAAAGTTCGTATGGGATGCAATTTCCCGTCCGAAAGAGGGTCCGAACCCATCAAATAATAAAGCTTCCACTTATAAAGACAGTTCTTTTATAGATCAATAGTTTCTAACTCTTCCCTTGGATCTTTATTGATTTGCTTACAGCAGTAATGCAGGGGGCATGGTTAGGATGACAGGTCGTCTCGTATTTTAGCGTACATAGAAGCACCTCTTTATTACCGAGGCTGCCGACTGCTGGTTCCATGTTCCTAGAAATTTCGAATGGCTTAGCTATTCTTGTGACGGTCAATTAATGGAATTACTTTCCCCGTTCTTGTGAGCTTAAGACAATTCAAGGGTTCCATGAACAAATATTTACGGCGGGTAGTGCAGTTTCGTTCGACTACTTCACTTCCCCCTTTGTGGGGGAGTGTTCCTATCATTGTCCTTAAATGTTATAGTTCCATTTTTGACTATGTTAATAGGAAATCTTCCCCCGTTCATGTGAGCCTAAGATCATTTTAGGGTTTACTGGACAAATTTGGTACGGGTTAAGGCAGTTTAATTCTATAAACGTTTCCCAAATATTGTTGGGAGTTTCCTCATACGATTCTTTATCACTTGAAGGGCTTTCCAAGTTCATGCGAGTCTAACGTGATCACCATTTTCGATTATTCAATGGTTCGGGGAGCGGTTTGCTAAGGTCACTGGAGTAGATATTTATCAGTTGCACCTGCTGCCTAAGTGCAGTCTTTATAGGTTGCGGGAAGTGCTCCTGGGGCTGCCGTGGGCTCGCTTACCGGTTCCTTGCATAGTCTTAAATTTCAATTTCTCGACCGCAGGGGTTCAATGGACAACTATATACGATGCAGCTTCTTTTAACTATTGCGCTGCCCATATTTGTTTGGAAAGTTTCTTATGTTTGTATTTTTTTT
>LQNS02276883.1:29258148-29275465 GCA_001587735.2 Parhyale hawaiensis | reverse complement strand
CTAGCATGGTCAATGGTAGACTAACTGATAAAACAACTATATTTGATGGTCACGCCTTCTAAAATGTTACCGGACTACTGCCACGACCACAACACGTTTGCTACAACGTGTAAATTATTGCTAAAGAATCATACTGTTTCATGAAACCCAGCTGCATACATCCATCGACTAAACAATCTATTATTTGAAGTGCACAAAAGACTATGCAAGACCGTGAGCCAAGGCCGATGGTGCAGCTGATCACATGAGAAACCGTGTAGGACGATATTTGATGCATGAACACTTTCATTATAGCGCAATGAAGGTAAGAAGTGCATGCTACAAGAATGGAATATTTACTTACTGAGATAGTTAGCGCTGTGTCCCGCAGTTCACGCTACTTTTAGTGTGTTAGTTATACCTACAACTCTGAATTACGCTCTGCAGCAGTCACGCAAGATAAAGTTCCTTTAGCACACTTTGCATTAGTTGGAGAACGACAGTCAATTTGATTTGGTATGAAGTATTACACGGATAGTTTGTAATAAAATTTTTTTTCCGCCTAAGATCACAATTTCGGAATAAATTTCAGTCATCAAGCGAAGAGAATGTCTGAGTGTTTAAGCTTTATTTTTCTCTAGGAAGCCAGTGCCCACTGACACACTATGCCCGATTCAATAGATACAAGGTCGTATGCGCAATACGTATTTCCTAGGGCAATGAAACATGTTACTTTCTACATTTGAATGGAGCTTGGCACCAAAATCACCAATTCTGCTAGATTATTAAACCATGTCTTACATGTAAATTTCATAACATATCAAGTACCGGAGAGCATATTTCACAATAGGGTACACTTCAAATCAGTTACCCAGAACATTACTCTAATTTGTACAGTGGTAACTGCACTCCCAGCGGTAAACACTGTACGTAACGCAGGCTGTAATTTCTATTGGCAGAGAGCTTCTCTCAGTACAATAGAACCTCCCCACTATTGAAGTATACCTATAGTTTGTATTCTTTATGTTTTCCTGCCTCTTATCTACCCGACTCAGTGATGAAAAATTCTCACGGGACACAGCAGCCTCAACGATGATAACACTCACGATCTCTTCTTGCTAGGTCATCTCTACTTGGACTCAATGTTTCAGAAATAGGTATGTGTATGTACTGGTGCTATCGAGGTCATGCATAGAGGCTATGCAGCCATTGAATTCTTTCTGTGTTCATATTTATGGCCGATCAGCTCAAAAAGTCAATGGAAGATGAACCAAGCCTCACAAATTTCACTGTTTCCTGTTTCGCTTTGAAGTTCGATTTAAATATTTTCGGGGTGTTAATGAATTTTGTGTCTTTGATGTACCCTTATGTTAGTTGGCTTAAATCATCCGCATATGGTGCAGACTTGAAGAGATTGCCATCATTTAAGTATTTTCGGTAGAGAAACAGGCTTTCATGATGATTATGGAAGTGAATAAGGTCAGACTTTTAACCAAACCAACCTTCAACGCTAACATATCCAGCAAGATGGTGATCATGGTCAGTATCATAACGCGAAAGTTCCAGAACTTGAGGTTGGTTAACAAATCTTCCCCTGAGACCTTCTGTTTCACTAAGTAAAATATACTATAGTTTCATGCGACAATATAATTGACGTTTTTGCTTTGTGTTACTTTTCAGTAGCCGCAAGAAAGGATGTGGAAAGTTATTCAAAGGGTTACCTACTAAGAAGTCGTTGTTCTAAAAGGAAATTTACATGCGAACACAAAGTGCTGTGAGCTATCGGTGGTTTAGTGATGATGCAAGAATTATCCAATTCTAATTTAACTTTCTGTGCTTAGCGAGATTCTGCAAGCATTTTGGACAGTGCAGTTGCTGTCTTGATCAACTGATGAATCATTTCTTTTTCACGATGCAGTGAAAATTTCTGTAGCAGATGCTTCCTATGGGGTACGTCAGGGAAGTAATCGTTGTTTAAACTTCTTACAACCTATGCCAAAACATTTTCTGCTTGTTGTGAAGCGTCATTGACATTTTGCAATTACCGAACTTGTTGCATTTAGTCTACTAATTTTTAAATCGTCTTTTCAAATATTAGTTTGCTTTTGAGTTTCCAGAGTGCATTTGGTCCATCAAAATCTAGAGAGAGAATGAGGCACGGCATCCACAAACAAATACCCTCCTGAAAAAGGTTTTGGTGAGAATTGACGTCCCAGTCCACAAATGGTTCGTCCAACTGCCGTTTGGAGCATGGTTTTCAGTCTGTCTGTGAGGTGTACTGGCCAACACCTGCGTCCAGAGCAAGCTGTTCTCCTGACAAATTATGATCCACTAATGCACTGTGGATAAATATCCGTATTGAAAAGCTCTCTTATCCATGCAGTTGTGACACCAAGGATGCAATTTCAAAATTTGAGAGTTTCTCAGTAGCATGATTTTGAGAACGAATTCTAAGTAAATCTCGGCCACGGTAGGAGCATCCATCGATAGATCCAGTAGCGTAGCCTTGAGCTAATTGCTCAATTTTTACCTACTGATCAAGTTCGCAAACATCTCCATTAATAATAACCCACGCTAGGCCATTGTCACCGTGGGGAGGTCGTGCATTATTTACGATGTAAGCCAAATAAAAAATCGGTAAACGAAGAGTAGCTATCAGGTCATCTCTGCCTGGATCATCGTCCAGGACTTCAATTACCAGGTAATCAGCTGCTGTAGGGTGGTCATATTCTATTGAGAGCCCATGACCGAAGATGGCGTTCGCCGTATTGGAGAGCTTCTATTTTTTGTTTTCTTGTCCCCGAGATGGACCCGCACGTAGGAGTCAACCAGATCTCTGTTCTTCAAAAGCACCGACCTGAAGTCCATGTCTGATGAATGCTCCATTTTTAAAATTTCTACCGTCATCGTAGCCTTGTCTGTTCCCATTCTTGGGGGTGCGATAAACCTTTACTTTACCGGTTCGCTTTCTACTGGCAGTTATTGCTCAAAGGAGCTAACTAGGATATTGGCAGGTCCAATCGCGATTGAAACCAGGAGATACCCTACGATGACCAACTCTTGGGTATTTCTCAGAGGTAGCAGACGATTGGCTGCAGTGGCTGAGGTTTTGTACTTTCCTGCTTCCATGAACACCCACAACCTCTCACTAAACTACCCAACTAATTTTTTGTTATTGAGGAGTGAAACAGTGATGGCAGACTATATGCTGTGATTACTTTGTTGAAATTCAGCTTATCCTCATATTCTATCTAGAGTCCGGACCTCTGACATGTTTCCTGAACTTAGTCCTGCCATTCTACTCTTACCCTTGAAGTTGTCAGTTACAACGCTCTTGCTTTGAAGTGTCAAACTAAGAGCTGTATTTCATATTCCTCATATATGGTAGAAAGCTTTTTGAATGCTTTTTCAGGAATCTAAGTTACTACCTGGCGTTTCTTAACCTCTGCTTCGATTGCTTGGCCGCTTTGAGAAACTGTGATCCTGCTCCTCATCTTTTCCTTTGTCAGAAGGTTCATTTTCTTCCGGGGGCTCAGAATCGGCTTTTTGTATTTCATGTTCGTTTTTACCAGCTTCGACAGCCGTCATGCCAACCGCCACATAGTCAATTAATCCTGCCGCTTTTTATAAGCCACATCCATTAATTGATAATCGAAGTTTCTTACGAACAGCTGCCCAAACTAAACTCATACCACGCAACGACGCCACTGCGCATTGGAGGAAAAAACTTCAGAGTTTTTTAAAAACATTTACTTCGATAGCCACGATACCTCATTGGAATTTTGCCAGATTAGCTTACGACGCGGTTGAAGGAAATATTTTTTACGGTAAAAGTTATAGTTAACTCGCGGACCCGTGAAAATTCCACGTTGATTAATGTTTTCACCTACTTTCGTTTAACATAAGGTAGTGTTCCTGTAATTTTACCTTCCCCGTCTAATCTAAAGTCCGTCTGACGTGCCCCGTCTACGGTAATACACCTTGTCTAGCGGACTCTAGCCTCTCTCACGTGTGAATCTTGCATAGAACTGTACTTCTTGCATTTTTCTCCTATATTTTAACATGCCTTTCTAAGCTTTGCATTCCACGGTTTACAAATAATTTAGCTTTCCAGGATTATCAGTGCTCAAAGTTCGCTTGGAATGCAATTTCCCGTACTAAAGAGGGTCCGAACCCATCAAATAATAAAGCTTCCACTTATAAAGACAGTTTATTTAAAGATCAATAGTTTCTAACTTTTCACTTGAATCTTTTTTGATTTGCTTACAGCAGTAATGCAGGGGGCATGGTTAGGATGGCGGGTAGTCTCGTATTTTAGCGTACTCAGGCGCACCTTTTTATTACCGAGGCTGCCGACTGCTGGTTCCATGTTCCTATAAATTTCGAATGGCATAGCTATTCTTGTGACGGTCAATTTCTGGAGGCTTTCCCCGTTCTTGTGAGCTTAAGACAATTCAAGGGTTCCATGAACAAATATTTACGGCGGGTAGTGCAGTTTCGTTCGACTACTTCACTTCCCACTTTGTGGGGGAGTGTTCCTATCATTGTCCTTAAATGTTATAGTTCCATTTTTGACTATGTTAAGAGGAAATCTTCCCCCGTTCATGTGAGCCTAAGATCATTTTAGGGTTTACTGGGCAAATTTGGTACGGGTTAAGGCAGTTTAATTCTATAAACGTTTCCCAAATATTGTTGGGAGTTTCCTCATACGATTCTTTATCACTTGAAGGGCTTTCCAAGTTCATGCGAGTCTAACGTGATCACCATGTTCGATTATTCAATGGTTCGGGAAGTGGTTGACTTAGGTCACGGGAGTAGATATTTATCAGTTGCACCTGCTGCCTGAGTGCAGTCTTTATAGGTTGCGGGAAGTGCTCCTGGGGCTGCCGTGGGCTCGCTTAGCGGTTCCTTGCATAGTCTTAAATTTCAATTTCTCGACCGCAGGGGTTCAATGGACAACTATATACGATGCAGCTTCTTTTAACTATTGCGCTGCCCATATTTGTTTGGAAAGTTTCTTATGTTTGTATTTTTTTTTCTTTCTAGGAAGTGTCGCAAGTATGGCCAGTCCTGGAGGTGCTATGAAGAGGAGAGCAAGGATTTTGTTAATTTTAGATTTACAAAATTTTGCTTACGTTTCTTTTTCTAACCCTTAATCGTCAGTTAACAATTTGGCGTTTCTGGTGGGAGATTGTGCTCCCTGGAAGTAACCTCGGCACCTATTGGCCGTTAAAGTTTCTCTTTTCTTATGAATAAACTAACCTCACCTAAACTAACCTAACTTAAACTAACCTAACCTAAACTAGCCTAGCCTAGACTAACCTAATCCAGACTAAGCTAAACCAACCTAGATATTTTACATTGTTTCTCATATGTACATTTATAAACACGAGCTTTTTATAATCTTTTAGTCGACTCTTTGTTGACCCGGGTGTATTAGTCTTATATTATTGAATACTTACAAATTTAATGTAGCTTCTTTTGCTTTCCAGTAGTAGGTATAGTAAGAAAATTTTTTTCTTTTATTCAACCTCTAATGCAACTTAGATGACTTGTTCCTAAGACGAACTTGACATTAGACGAATTGCGATTAGATGAATTGTTCCTTAGACGAATTTACCATTAGATAAAATTGTTTTAGACGAATTGAGTTAGATGAATTTGTTTAGACGAAATGAGTTGAACGAATTTACCGGCACCCAAGTAAAACACTGACGCTTCTTTTATAGTTGGGTGTCCAAAAGCTGTGAATCTTCTGCATTCCTCAAATAAGATCTTTTGCAGCCAAGAATAATCATTATTTGCGGTTCATTAGTGGTGCGAGGTCAGCTCAGTTTCCGTTATAATTAACAAGATAAACCGCCAACCACGCGTCTCTGAAGTCGTGGACGATCACTGCTATCTTCATTTTTCTGGTTATTAGCCAGCAATACACGATGTGGTGGTTCATCGATTTAAAGCAATTTGCATAGCAAAGAAGCTATCATCAGAAATTAGAGGCTTCGCTATTCTATTCGACATCATCGACTTGTAGTGAGGAGTTCTTCTAAGTAGTTTCTCATCGACAAAAGTTTAGCGCTTTTTGTACGAAAAAATCAACGATTTGTAGTGAGAATAGATGCTTCAAAGAAGGTTGTCTCCCACAGAAGTTTAACACTTATTTATCTAAATACGAGATTATTCAACAAAATGCCACGTCACATCCAAAATGTCACCGGTGCAGAGACTGCGAAACTTAAAAATTTATAGGACGCATACTTACTGAAAGTGCCAGATAAATCTGTTGTAAGCGGCTACGTGAACTGTGGAGAAAACTCGCTGTTAGCCATCCCGCTGGTCACGGACTGCAGCATCACCTCTGCGCAAGATGGGTAGCGTGCATAACGCCACCTGGACCTCATCCGAAGAATCATCAAGGAATCAAGGTAAGGTACAACGACTTGTCATAAGATAGGGCGCTATGGAGAAAAACTGAGGGGGTGGCTTCTTTTACACCTTAATCCCAACTCACTGTAGCTTGGGTTTTCAAACACGCTGTTAAGGGTGTGATAAGTGAACATACACCACTTCTTTGACACAAAGACTAGAACTACTTACCTATTTACTACTGGAAGTTCAAAACGAATTTTGATCATAATTTTGGTAAGGGGGTAGTATATTGAAAACTTATATTCATGTTTCTAAATATTAAGAGATTATTACTATATAACGTTAGAGATATTTGGAAGTAATATGCCCAATGGAGTTACCCCTTACATATAATCTACAACTTACTACCCTCCTCCTAGTTCAGTCAAAAAAAAAAAAAACCTGTTACATACCCTCAAGAATTCTCAGCTTCTGATACGTTTCTGAAAATGTCTGACGCTATCATGTCATCAGAACTAAAACAAAAGCAGAAGGCAACAGGTTACAGTTGCAATTGCTCGATAATTTTAAAGGCTCTGCGAATATTCTTCCGTTGAATAACTTGTGGTCTGCCTGAACGTGGTCGATCTTTGAGGCTTTCATTATTCTTAAGACGGTTTTCGACACGTTTCACCGTTGATAAACTGACACTTTGCAACCTAACAATGTCCGCCTTCTGGTGACCCGCGCGAAGGAGAGCTGCTATCTTCATCCTTTTTATTTCCATTACCAATAATGTATAAAATGAGCACTGTTAGAAATTATTATATTATCTGAAATAGTTTAGGAATGAGTCATTGTCAATAAATTTCATCAAGTCTTTGAAATGAGCTTCACACATAGAAAATACAAAACAGGTCAGGACTTTTGCAAAGCCCGTAGAAAAATATTGAATGCGTGGATCTCTGGTTGTAGTTTGCACACAATAACATTCGGCAGAATTTTGAACGTTAACATCAAGTTAATTTTCTTTGCATTAACAACTTCTTATATCAGACGTCTGCCCATCAATATTATACTAAAAGTCTGAACTTTAATTGTTTACTAGCTGGACCCGTGGAAATTTCACGGTCGGTATGTTAATGTCTTCATTTTTTATAATGAAGCCAATCTTAACCTATGCTATTATAACTCACTTTAGTTCGACCTAATGCAGCTACTCAACCTAACGTACCGATAAACAGCGCCTGTTCCTAAATCCTAACGAACTGCGTCTAACCTCAAGTGCGCTACACACGATAGTCGAAACATGGCAAAGTTGCTCCCTTATCTAATATAAGTATATTAAAAAAACTGATTAAACTCCTAGCCGTGGCTGCTATTACACTACAGAGAAGCTCAGTCTCACTCCTCAGTATTGGAGATTTCGTTCCTTTCGTGCATAATCCATTCTGCTTATGCTTTCATTAACTGAATCATATCGCAGCAGTTCAATCTTCACGCTGAGCAGACGCCTTTTTATATAGAATTTACATCGCAGCCAAATTTGGACACTTGAGGTTCAACAATCCATTGGTATCCACAATACGGTGAGTCCTGGGCATTTCCAGTGAAGTATTTTGACTGAACTATATTTTCTTATTACAGTTTAACGTTTGCTCAATTCCAAACTGATATTCGTGCATTATCTTGCAGGGGGCATATTTTGCTCTCGCAAAACTCATGGCTGTAGAACTTGCGTTTCACTAATGCAAGATCAGGTCTGCAGGGTTGAGACCTACAATACAGCAAAACCTATACCGGGACCCGGAACATTAAAAAGCTTAAAAACAAAATTTTTGCCGTCATTTTTGACGGCTGGGCCCTCTAGTGACCTCATAAGCTAAAGTTTAAACAGCCAGAGGACTGCTAAATGTCTGAAACCTGCAAAAATTCACCACTACAAAAACATTGGTCTTCAATGTCGCTGACCAGTAGCATGAATACAAAGTACAGTACTATGTTCGAAGTCAGAAAGCAGATCTTCTACCTCTAACCTGCAAGCAGTGGGACGCTTAAAAAATGAAGACGTGACTACAGTTCATCCTCATTTAGATGGCATTTTTTTTTTGTTTCACAGAGTGACAGAGTAACGGTAGTACTAACTAAGGAACGAACTGAGGAACATATGGGAGAACAAGCAGAGTTATAATATGATGATACAAAATGTTTTTAAAATTTTTGCTTGATGATACAGCATGTAAATACATTGTATTCAAATACGGCAAAAAAATAGCTAAAACTTGTATTACTTACATATATGCAGACACATATACAAATAACTAGATGCATTTAAGTAAGCATATATTAAAATATATTGGAGTTAATACTGCCCATCACCGTCGTAGCTTTACTTAAATTTACCGTGCAAATCACCTGCGCTTCTTTACGATTGAGTTTCCACAATACACGGTTCATCTTCTTCTAATCTCAATATAATTATTTCTGAGCACGAATCATAATATTGTTCGTGTTTCGTTAGTGTTTCTAACTCATTGCAGTTTTTGTTAGGAAGACTATCTGTCGACTGCATTCACGTGAATGCGTGACCATTCTAGACTATCTTCATTTTACTGTTGTTAGCCAAGCACACGATATGGTGTTTCATTGATCTAACGCAGTTTTTATGACATGGCTCACAAGAAGTTAGAAATACTTCTCTATTCGATACCGTCGACTCTCAGTGAGAAGGAGTGCTTGTAGGTATAAGGTTGTCACCGGCAGAAGCTTAAACCTTATTCAACAACGAGCAACGACATTTAGTGGAGCACATTGAAGAAATATTAGGAAGATCGGCTGAGGGTTATACATTGTAATTCTGACAGACTGTGGGCTGAGTTTTCAAACACGTCATTAATGGTATGATAGTCTACCAATACTTTTACTTTCATTGATACCGATATTGAAGTCTAATTGCTTTTAAAATTAGCTGTTGCGTCTCGTTCACACAGCCTTAATTGTGCACCACTGGAAAATTAAAACAACGGCTGATCATAATTTTCTTAATAAGGGCTCTATGTGAGTATGTTTCTAACCTTGTATTGGAAAATTAGCTCGATTAACAGTTATGCATTAAATATCATTTTCTATTCATATAGTCGATAGAAACTACTATACTGGAAGGTTAAAGATACTTGACCAACTAACGCTGGAGCCATCCTGTCGTCAGCACGAAAGCATGAGCAGAAACCGCTGGCAGTAGCCGCAACAGCTCGGTAAAAATTTTCAACGACTTTTTAAATCACAAATGATATTAAATTTTGTTAAAAGGATACGAGCTTTTCCCTAGCTTTACATTTTTTCTGCGATAGCAAGGGTGGAAAGTTGTTGTAGGTGTGTTAATTCAAATGTGCACCTTCTTCAAACTTATCTTCGAGCGATTCTATCGATGCAATTTGGAATTCTTATACAATGATATTTACACTCTTGAAATATCTTCATGCTTCCGTCCCCCTTTGTTTTACTTTCCTGGAGGTTTTAAAATAATTATAGCATTGATTAATAGCTATACGTAGGCTTCCAGCTGTCGACTCGAAATAAAGACTAAACTTATTTTCAGTCTCTTCTTCATCTTAGCAATTTACTATGATCTATACATATCAGTTAAACATCACTTGTAGCTTTAACCGACTTCTCATCGTCATGTTTTAGTATCATTGTAACGAAGTGATTATACATTAACGTTGATGTTTATACATGTGTATGATGCTGTAGATATGCTACCGTAAATCAACAAGAGACTCTGCTCTCTGCGGTCGATTAGCTTCCTCAAGCGCCCAAAAATTCAGACCCGTATGTTTTGATGTTATGGTCTAAAATTTAATGGCCAAACACACCAAACTAATATCACTGACGTGAATTGTTACAGTTATTAATGCTAATGTCGCTGCACAGGGTACGAGAAAATGCATTCATCACTCTACAATGCAAGTTCTAGCAAGAATGGAAACTTCATTAGGTGTGATGGGTTAAAAAACGGGCACTTCCTCTCAAAAGAATATATTTACATATATATATATATTTGTCAGGCCATTGAAAAAGTTGTAGTATGAGTTGAGCAATTTTTCCACTTTTTTCCACTGAGTTTGGTGGGTTCACCTGCTGTAGATGTGACTCATGCCACTTAACTGGAATATGCTGCCTATCAAAAATGATGGCGATGAAGCTGATTTACTGTTCACCCAAAAAGAGGCAGAAGAAGTTGAGTTATTGCTAATAATAATTTTTTTAGGCAGTCATGCGGGCTGTCTGAGATGTGAAAAATAGTAAAGAAAAAGTTGAGTCAGCTGGCCATCAAAAATGACGGCGCTGAATTTGTAACTCAACCCAAAAAGAGGCAGAAGGAGGTGAGCAGAGTTCATAATTTTTTTGTAGGGAGTAAAGTGCGTTGACTCAGATGTGAACAATGCAAAAAAAAAATAACTAGAATTAGCTTGCCATAAAAGATGACAGCGATAAATCTTGCTGTTTGCCTACCGAAAGAAAAGGTAGAAGGAATTAAGTTAAAATAATTTTTTTTCTTCAGACAGTCTAATGGGTTGACTGAGATGTGAAAAATGCCAAAACTCTAGAGTAAGCGGGCCATGAATAATGATGGCGTTGAATTTCCTCCATAGATCTGGTGTTTGTCTGTTGCCATGAGGCGTCCTAGTTGATTCACATAATAGGCTTCTCATCAGACTCAAAGTCTGTGACAAGTCAAGTCTCCATGGTTTAATTTGACGCCCAATCGAACTTGTTCGAGCTTCACCTCCGCGTTTTAATCTTACAGTACGTGCATCTATTGTCCTAGTAGCCTAACTTTTAACCCTACTGTGATGATCTACGGCAGGGATTCTTTAATTTTATAATTCTACGGGAAAAAGGCTGCGGTGAAAAGCTGGTAAATAGCAGTGTAACTAACTCCGCCAATCAGGTTCTGTCTTTGTCGTGTTTCTCTGTTAGTTCGATATTCTGTTTGCCACACTGTCAGCAAGAACCGAAAACAATATGAACGGATGTTTACGAAATTAACAGGAATTGTTAGGCACGTAAACAGCAACAGATGATTAGCTTTTGGTGATGATCAGTTCAAATGTTGGTTTGTTTGTTTGCCTATTACTCTTAGTACCTTAATTAAAAAAACTATGGACGGATATTCATGAAATTCACATGAGTTTTTAGGTACGTCACTTACAAGGAATGGAGAAATGACCAAGCTTCTGTTCGTCTCGGTGTTTGAATTTATGTTTGTTAGCAGCAAAATAACTCAAAAAGTAACGAAAGGATGTTCATGAAATTTACAAGAATTGTTAATAATGTTAAGAGACACAAATGATTCAATTTTGGTAATATGCCAGATAGTTTGTTTATGTGTTTGACTAATGTTTGCCAGAATATTTGCCATCACCCTAACTTAAAAGCTTATGAACGGATTTAAAGAAAATTACAGAAGTTGTTATTAATAATAAAAGGAACAAATGATTAAATTTTGTAGTTGATGCAAAGAAAATCACATTTCCGAACCAATTTGAAATTTCCATTACCGTTGCCTTGCTGGGCGGAGGACTGCGATCTCAGAGTGCTCTAGTTAGGATATGAGACGCGTTCGATTGGACTGTGAAAATAAGCCTCCGAGACTTGACTCGACGAAACCTTCGGCTTTGTACCTTGGCTTCGGCCTGTTGAAGCATGTCTCTGGCACTGATTCTTGATCAGTTACCCGTGATCCTTCCTTGGATTTAGTCTAACCTAATCAACGAGAGATTTCAGTCACGTCACCATACTTCGGCTGATTCTACCACCTATAACACGATTCAAAGTGAAGATACTGAAGTGCTATCTGCATTTCTGAACAAGTCCAGTCACGTGGGCTTTGCTAAAATCGAATGTGACGACTCAATCGAGCGCCTTCTTGGAGTGTGTTCGATTGGGCACCGAAATTGAGCCTTTCAGTCTTTTTTAGTTTGAAACTTGAGACAAAAGCTTTAAATTTGTCACTTTGAAACGCGTTACAAGTGTTAGAAATAGCGTGATTACGTTGAGGTTGTCTTAAACTCTCTTTCATGAAGCATGGTCGAGTTTTTGGAATTTCTGAGGAAATTGAGTGAGCGTCAAGATCTGAAATTCACCTCAACGAGTTGAACCCAGCGCACCTGCCCTAAGTTTAGGATAAATTTTGCTACAAAAGGCAGATTTTCATGCCCAACCGAACCTGCCCATATTGTACATAAATCATGCTGAACTTATCAGTTGCGTTTTTGCAGGAAATGAAAGAGTTTACTGTGTAAGCCATGCAGTAAAAATGAGAAGCTAGATCTGACTTGGAAAAGTGTCAGCAAAGCTTGATAATTTTTGCTTGAGGAAGAGAGCTGAATACTCTGAAAGGAGGGAAAATCGCGATAACGAAAAAACTGCTGTGGACTCTGCAGAAGACTCAACATGAAAGTTGCCATATCAAAGGTGAGTTTGTTACGGAATTTTTCATCTCTATCGTCATTAGAGAGACCGCGAAAGACTTACTTGATAGTGTGTTATGCCCGGCGTTACAATGGCACAGGTCCATTTATCATAAAATATATAGCGTTTTCAAATATGCATGGTATTTTCACTCACATTTTTACACAAGACATGAAAAATGCCATTGTATGAAAAGTCACATGTTTCTAGCAACTCAACTGAATTTTGAAAGCAATAAAAATGCAAATTTCTGAAGGGTGAGGTCAATACACCTCATGTCTCCCTTTGTAGGGTTAAAATGCAATCAATCATGTGAGTTTTATCAAGAGTAACATGTCATTTTGAAGGTGGAATCATATGGTTGAAAACCTTAATGTTTTGCATTTATTATCGTCTTCTACCAGGGAAATGCTATGATCTACAATTTCAACCCGCGGCAACATAAAATGGTTCAGATTAAATGCCGGGATAGAAGAACGCTTTACCAGGATTTGTTTGGAAAACATTAAAGCATTAGAGAAGCAAATTACTTTCCTTCCAGCGAGGTAATATGAAAGAAAAAGTCTGTACATAATACGCAGAAGCCATGCAATTGTTCGGTAAAAAATAACATCAGTTGCTAATATGCGCCTTGCGTTAGACCAGTATAAGTACATAAGTGTAACGTTTGATTCGCATTAACTTATACTTGGAAAAAATTACCTAACCGTATTTTTCACTCTTTAGCTGTCTTTCAGAACGATGTTGTTGAAACTGGCGAATATTAAATTAATATTTTTTTCCAATGAAACAGTAGTTTTCACAATTAGGAGCGGAGGAACTGTTAACGACGCGTACGCTGCCACATTTTACAGACACTCTCCGAAATATCAATGATAAAATTTTATTCTTCAGAAAGCAAAAAAAAAAAAAAGCATAGATGCTTTGATCCATATTTTTGTGTAATCATGAAGATTTTAGGACATGTAGGACACTCTGGAGACCCAAATGAAATGTTGGAGAAATAAAGTAAAGTAGCTGTGTATTACCGTACTTGAATTTTGTGACGTCACAAGCCTCATTACCCATGGTGCTCTACAGCTTGGCTCCGTGAGTTAACCTTGTAAAGTCTCATCATTCTTGATGTTAGGTGGTTGTGTTCGGCCTTTGCGCTCTTTTTCCCAAGGTTGCATTCCGCGTTACAGATTGCCGAGCGAAAACATAGTCGATAAACTTTAATTTGAGACTCGAAAATGCCCCTCTAGGAACGCATGAAATGCTGAAGACGTTAAGAGCCCAAACTCACGGACATGCATACCTACTTTCGAAAGAGGACAGAACATAGGTTGACGATTATGCCTGTTCAGGACGCGGCCATCCGGCATGACGTTTCGAAAATTTTCTGTTCTTTGGATTAACGTTCGGGAAGATTACCCGCTCTCTATTGAGAACATGTGGATACTGTTAATGTGTCATATGGGACGTAAGTGGTGTATGTTTGACGAATTGAATACTGTATGAGAAGAATTGCCGTGAAGTTTGTTTCACGTCTTCGTTGTTAAGGAATCTGTTTCTGGCCAAAAATGAAACTGACAGTGTTGCGTCGTCCACAATGTGGACTTGACCTGGTACCACATGATTTTTTCTCAATTCCTAGAATGAAAACATATATATAGGGCCGAATATTTGACAAATACCGGGAATCTCACACACGGAATCAGGTGTGGTACCCAACAACCTCACTAAAAGTCAATTTTAAAAAGTTTTCAGAGCATGGGGAACAGCTGAAAGGCAGCAATATTTTCCCTGAGGTATTTCTATGACTCTTATGACGGTGAAAACGGGCAAGGTATGGGGTAATTTCTTCTACTATAGTCTTCTGGAAACTTTTGAGTAACACCTTGTGAGGGGCTTACCCATATTGCCACTGTATCAGGCAGGATTAGGACAAGATTTCTCAAAATCCACAATGTAGCAACAGTATAGATGACCAATACCTTTGTTTATATAAACTGTATATTAAAGCTAAAATTGCGGTTTCTGAATATGAAACCGTAAGGAATGGATGGAAAGATGGTTGAAAGACAAGCGGAACTGTTAACGAAACGATTTTACTCAGTTTACCATGTTTATTGGTGCCGTCTTGCTCGATTCATTTCTAGTTTATCGAAGCTGTACTATGCCACAATTTGTCCAGAAATGCTCACATTTTTTATTTACTGAAATCCAAATTACCACCACTCTCAAAGTTCTTAGCGAATTCATTAATAGCTCTCTACGATGTGCCGCCTAACATATATATTGTATGGTAGAAAATAGCATCCCGTGAAAAGCAAATACAACATTATACATATGTCTTACTGCTGTATTTCTCTAGTCGGAAATATTTTAATTTCATCACAATTTTAATTCTCCTTGTGTTTCCACAGATCGCCCAACTGCTGATGTACATCATGGTGTCTGCAGATGCCGCCAGCATTCGACTCTACAAGTCAATCGTTTCAGAGACAAGATTTTCGGCTTATGACAGCGTAGTTTTGCAGAACCTTACTGCCCCCCTGTCCGTGGCAGTCATTAAGTGTAGTGCGCAGGACTGGTGCGGATGTGTGTGCAAGTTGTCAGAGGGCACATTCGGCCTCAGCAACCTGCTGGTAACTAGGGGGATCACCGATACACTGGCGGGGAACCCCATTGTCTGCTTCACTAAACGATCTACCCCTGTGGTCCTACCATCTCCTCTGGCATCGGTCCACGCCTACAGCAGCAGTAACAACCCTCTCCGACTGCCTGCGAACTTGTTGGATGGCGTCTACAGTTTTAACGTAGATGAATGCTACTTGGGCAAAGATGAAGCAAACAGCAGACCATTCATCGTTTTCGACCTGGGGGATGTAAAGAACATACAACGTGTGTCGATTTGGGTTCAACCTTCGGGTTATATTGGCGACAAGTATGCTACTTTGGCAGTGCGAGTGGGCAACACACCTCAGGAGGGAGAGTTCCCCAGTTACGATTTCTTTGGCAGGAACACAGCGTCAGTGACATACAACCAAGTACTTACCTTCACTTCTGACGTCGCGTTCCGTGGTCGTTACATGTCCGTCCAGGTGCTGAACGTCATGATCCAGTTCTGTCACCTGGAGGTGTCGTAAGTGTTTCCCGCGAGTCTTGATCGAGTATTAAGCAGTGTTCACACATTACAGCCAGTTGAGGCTGTCAAATTCTGTCACGTGTCGAATGTATTAATGGTTCTCAGTAAGCAAGAAAAAAGTGCATGTATTTCTGCACTCGAATTCGTTTAAAAGTTGTGCAGATACTCAAAAGTTCAATTGTGGCATTTACTCAAAAGCCAACTAACATGAGAGCTAACATTGTATTTCACTGAACATTTTACAGACATAAAGCGGAGGTTACAGTAAAGCAACGAAACGTTCAAATATTTAGTGCACCGTCAGGGAACAAAATATAGGTAAATTATGTGACCTCCTCCCCTTTTCTTTTAGTCCATCGGCGGGTCACTGCTTTGTCGATTTTTTTTTTTTTTTGCGTAGTCCCTGTAGCTTCACTTAGAAGTGTTTCAATTATGGTCAAATTTTCGGTGAAAGTAAATTTATCCACAACGGAGATTTTCATGACTTATGCAGGATTCAGGTAATCTTAGGCATTTAAAGAATCTATCCACGAATGATCTTACGTCGCAAATGCTTAGTTTCGAGATATTTGACTTTGAAGTTCCATTTTTTTTTTTCTATACTAAAAACAACCGGTAACCCTATAGGAACTTGGGTTAGGTAAGGTTAAGTTAGGTAAGGTTAGGTGAGGTTAAATAAGACTAAGTAAGGTAAAGTTAGGTAAGATTAGGTTATGTTAGGTTAGTTTAGGTAACATTAGGTTACTTTAGGTTCCTGTGGGGTCGCCGGCTACTTTTTCCCGTAGAAAAACAATGGGAACTTCAAAGTCATGTATCTCGAAAACTAAGCATTTGCGATGGAGATGCCAGTCATAAAAAAGTCTCATATTACCTCATTAAATCATAAAAATCATGAAAATTTCCGTTATAGAAAAATTTCACCTTTACTTAAATTTCGTTTACACGAACAATAATACTTTATAACTCGGTACAATAATAGATGCTAACTTTTTGGTCGTCTGGTGAAACCATGATATAACTTCGTAAAAATAGCTCCCACACGCGTTTCTGACTCCCTATATGTACATGCTGGCCAGCTGTGTCGTCATCCAGAGACAAAAAGTTTTCCCTATATAGTCTCTATTTGCGATTTTCGTTTCATCATTTGATGAAACGTTCTTCACTTATCACAACGAAGAACCAGTTCACATAAAAATCATGTTATTTATTGCAAAAAATAAAAAAATACTGTATTGCATGACTAATGGTATACGACAAGGAGGCCTATTCTCTCCCATTCTGTTCAATATCTTCATTGACTGTATCCATACAAAATTAAATGCAGCTGGAGTAGGCTGTCATATTAACAATAAAGCAGTAAATGCCCTTAGTTATGCTGACGAC
>LQNS02276883.1:29242276-29257578 GCA_001587735.2 Parhyale hawaiensis | reverse complement strand
ATCACTGCGACATGTTCTGTGTGTAACCTAGAAATAAGAAACATTCTCCTGTGTACCATATTTCATTCCAATTTTGTAATGTCTATGAGTACTTAATAAAGATTATTATTATTATTATTATTATTATTATTATTATTATATGGCTTAACAGCACTGTAAAAAATCCTGTAGATCCGACTAAGTGGAGTGTCTTACCGTATACTTTAAAAAAACCAAGAGACCGTAAACATTTGATGAAAAGCATGAAACGGATACTAGTATATTTTCCAGGTAACTTGGCTGCTCAATAAAGGTTCCGATTGCCTAGAATTGCAGTCATCTATAACTTTATACCGGTACATCAGTTACAGGATAAACAATAAGAGACTGTTGAAACATGTTTCGGTAAAAACCCGTAAATAAAATTAATCTGTAAATTACCTTGGTTACCCCAAACTACCTATCTCTATTTCATTTATGCTTCAGGGATACCAGGTTAAATTTCACGCCAATGCTTTTAAGTTGAAGTTTAATAATTGCGGTAGCCCACAGATGAAACGTTAGATGTGGTCACATGTGAGAAAAAATCCGGAAGTAATAGCTCCATTTCATGCATAACTAAGTTATTGCAAACCAATGATATACTAGCTATAGGTGTGGCAATTTAGGAAAGTTAGACTAGTAGGTAGATACCTCATGCTGGGTCCACGTTATATAATTGCGCAATAGTCTATTGATGCCAAGGCATGAAGATATTAGCCTGATTATTGTTGGACATGGCGTCATAGCATAAATTTTAAACTTTTCCTTCGTTCACCTTAATAGCTATCTATACACGAAGCCAATCTTTGCCCAGGGGCAGGGGAAAAATACATGTATAGAAGGCAGATGCAGCCAATATACAAAACATTTTTCAGATTTATTACCTTTTCGCGTCATTTTTTTATCAATATTTCTGATGACGCTCATTGCACATTGACTTTTTCTTCGCATTACTTTTATAAACTCACGCACAAGAACGGTACTAGCCACGCTTGAGGTCTCCAGATGACGTCATAGAGCGAGCTGCGCAGAACAGCCGCAACAGGCCGAGCGGTGGGGCTACCTAAGCCTACCTTTACTTAATTACACCATGGGAGCAATAATGGGGTCATCTTTCCCATATGATAGGTTGTGAGCTTGGTAATTGGTTATTTACATTATGCGCACGCAGGGAGTTAAGATCTACTGTTAATTATCCAATTTAGAATCTGCATTAACGATGACCCTTACTGCCTATATTGTTACCAATAGTATTTGAAAATCACGAATTGGAAAAAGCTGGCCGGTTGGGTAATAGCACCCGAATCACACCTTATCATTGCGGAAATGTATTTTTCAGATACTTTTACTATATTTGGCACAGAAGTTTCGAAAATTCTTGCTAATGAACACATTTTTTGTATTGCCTCGAACCACACTTTTCGCTTTAGTGTTGTTATAATCGTTTTGGTAACCAGCTAACACTTTATTGGGGTTTCACATTTTGTCAGCCGTAGGACTTATTTGGCACTTTAACTGGGTCGTCAAGCATTGTGTTTGCTATAATATTGTAAGAATACAATGCGGTGGAGGTAATTTGTAAACACCTCCATAATAACAATGGGTCGGAGAATACCAAGAATTAATGCCAAACAAACAAAAAAGGATCAACTACGATTTACATTTAAAATTCTTACCTTGTCTCTGTTTTCTTCAATGCTTTTATGTAGTGAAACCTCATTTCAGTCATTTTTGCTAAGCTTTAGCCCGCTGGGACTTATAGCTGTTGAACACGAACATCGCGTCAAAGATTTTTCAGGCAACGAGTGATGATTAATTTCAAATTATGGTTCAGCGAACGAATGATTGCAAAGTAATCATAGTGTATTGCCGGGGTCCAGGCGCACCGATGACACTACAGATACACATTGTTATAGAGAAAAACATAAGACAGAAGAAAAACGGTGTGCAACAGAATATGCAGAGATATTGCTGTCTCTTCCGCATAAAAAAGTAATGGTTTTCTATCACGGAAGAAAGCACTTCACTTACTGCAGAAGCACTCTTCATATAAACGACCCAGTGTTCTTTACCTGCACGCACTATGACATTATTATCAGTGGTACAGGAAATTGAATACCTTCGTAGCAGTAAACGTACTGATGCTCACCGGCCTGACAAACCACGTGCAAAATTACGTGGAAATATTCCCAAATATTTACCCCACCTTTATTTTCCGCAATTTTCGTCGATTTTTAATGTGCAGACGCCATATAATTTTTTTCAACTTAATCTCGTGTTATCCGGGACATTTGGGCCCCTACCACTACATTGGGCCATAGGGTCCAATATAGTGGTTAATATAGTGGTAGGGGCTCAAATGGCCCGGATGATACCAGATTAAGTTGAAAGAAGTCATTTGGCGTTTGCACGCTGAAAATCGGGCGAAAATTGTGCAATGGAGGTGGGGTGAAAATTTTAAAATGCCTGCACTTAAATTTGCGCGTATTTTGCGAGTGGTTTGTCAGACCGGTCTCATGCTCTTCCTCTAACTGATCACTGTGTGACATTGTTCACTGCTAGCAAGTAAGAATAATTACAGGTATACGGCACGTGATATCGTTGAGACAGAGAGAATAAGTTAAAAACAGGACACTGCAATTTAGTACTGGTGAAACCCAGCCTTGACAGAGAAGGAAAAAGAACGTTAACACTAGAAGAAAATTCACTGATATCGTGTAAAATAGATTTGTCGAGAAAGGGAAGGAATAGAAGGACGGCAAAGCAGGAGGCAAATTCGTTCACTATTCACTGTATTCCAAGATATTGCTTGAGTTGACATTATCAAATGTAACCATTGGATATTGTCTTACTAGAAACTTTTGAAATTAAGACTCATTATGAAAGCTCATTTTCTATACGAAATGACTTATGAGTCGATATAAGTTAGAAGGTCAGGTCAACGAGATAGCGTCATCAAGATCACTTCGAACTGTTTACATGTGTGTAACTTATGGAAAACATTTTCAATTCAAACTAGAACGCCTCGTGGCTTAAGACCATCACCAGCGGAAGGGGGCAAATTCAACAAAAGTCATGTTTGATGGCCAACTAATCCTAATTTCTCATCTGGATGCTGTGTCCAACAAGGCTCGCTCCTCGCTGCCAACCCCGTACAGTACTCTCAATAATAACATAGGAAAGTAGAGCACTCTGAGAGCGCATACCTCCGCCAAGTAAGGCAACGGTAACGAAAAATGCAAATTGGCTCTGAATCCATGATTTTGTTTGTACCAACTCCAAAATCTAATCGCTGGTGCCTTTTGATAGTATTAAAAGTTCCTGATAATTTTTGAAGATCAGTTCATAACTTTTTGAGGCAGGCTGCTAACAAACATTGTGACAAACATAAGTTAAACATACAAACGAACTAACCGATCTGCACCAAAATTTAATGATTTATGTCTTTTAACATTACTAACAACTCCAGTAAATTTCATGAAGATCCATTGAAAACTTTTGAGTTATTGAGCTAACAAGCATAAAAATAAACACAACAAAAAACAAACAGATCACTACAAAAATTTGGTCATTTATTTTTCGTAATATACATAACAACTCATGTAAATTTCAGAAAAATCCATCCATAACTTTTTGAGTTACGGCATTGAGAAAAAAATGAGGCAGACAAACAAACAAACGGATGAACGGATCTTCACCAAAAGTTGATTATTTTTTCCTTCTAACATACCTAACAATCCCTGTAAGTTTCGTCAATATCTGTCAATAACATTTGAGTTATCTTGATGACGAGCTTTCCGAAAATTCTGTAACACTTCGTATAGGGGCCCTGAGATCGCACGTCGATTTCACGGGTAACACTGTGATGGTAACACCGGCATCTGATTGCAACACGCTCAAGTTCTTACTAATTGCGTAACGGAATAAACGTCAATACTGCAGCAATTTTCTTACAACGTATTATGCTTATCAGTATTGTTTCCCAATCCTATGTCTATCAGACGCACAGGCAAAGCTTTCTTAAAGGATCCAGCAGCTGCAGTGATGGCAACACCGAAATACTTCTTTTACGACGGTGTCAAGTGTTCTAAAAAAAGATGCTATTGTTATTGTGGTCACAGAGTCTCCTAGGCATTTGGACCTGTTTCAAATACATGTTCCTCCTATAGAGAGACTACCACCAATATTTCAATAATGATAATCTCAAATATACGTCATTGGCAAATACTAGCATACTAGTTCTATTTTCCTAATGAACGGTATTTCTGTTATATGGGAGTGTTGCCGTACTGCTACTGCTTCCAGAGCCAATGCAGATACTTATTATTATTATTTATTTCTTCACCACCACGAGAGTGACCACAAGCGCCACAGCCAAGCACCCACACACGGCGCCCAGAACTGCTATGGTCACTTGGTAGGCGTCAGGGCCGTCGGCATCTTTAGCTGCTCTGTCCTGCAGCTGCCGGGCTGCTGCCTGTGACAAACATATTATATGATTGAGTTCTTTACAGTTGAAAATTTTCAATTCCTGATACTATTAGCTATAGGAATTACATGGAGATATATATTGTAATATTGCGAATTCAATATATCTCTCTACTAGTTGATAAAGTTTCACATATTAAGGCCAGTCTGAAACGCAACGTGTCCAAATTCTCGTGTAAACTCTTTCATAATAAAACTCTAAGAACACTGCTATAAAATTTACATATTTTTAAATGCGGTAACTTTAAACCATAATTAATCTAACTTCCTATTATCTTGCCAAAAAAAAAAACAATCTACTATCGCATATTTTGCTTCACCGAAATCTGTAAAGGGAGCAGTGTAATGAGAGTTAAGGACAACAGGACACTGAACCAATAAAGGTAAAACTGCCGCAATTTTGCGCCGCAAAAAGGACTGCACCCTCCACTGAGAAGACTACACGCACTGGTTCGTTCTGCAGGTATAGGCTAACTGGCCCCAGAGAAGTAAGCACAGCTGCAGCCGACCACAGGTCGTTCAGAACTATGGCCACGTTGCGATGAGTTCAACGACCCGCGCGCCTACTCTTCCATTCCTGGGAAGGTGAGCGCCCCCATGTAGCTGAGCATGTCAAGCAAGTTGCTAACTCAGCACAAAGACCTCTTGGCTGGCTCGTCGCTCGATTTCGACTCATTTAGTACACAAAGTACACAAGTCAAGCACGCATGGCCTGCTGCTACCGCGTTCTCTCCTGTTTCTGCCATTACCGCCATCCACACTTCACCCAGCATCTCACATCCTTCCTACACACCTTTGTTCTTAGAGTAAGTATTTACAGATTACTGCATCTTGTTTGTTCTCGCTAACAGAATTTTTTCGTGTATGTTTTTGTAATACACCATACTATTGTGTCTTAACTCTCTCAGTGCAGTGCTATTATGGAAATGCGGCCGATTTAACATTAAGGGAGACAAAAATTGGTCATGGAACGCTAGCCCTTTATTTAAAGTAAACAGAGGTTCCATAGTTGAGCATTCACCTAATGTTTTTTTTTTCGCGATTGTAAGCTAGCATATAACGAGAACAATGACATAAAATGGAGAGCCCAAAAGAGTGCGTAGCTACAGTTAGCAGATTGTCTGATGTGCTTGGCGGAAGTATCACATGGCAATGTGTCCATCGACCATAGGGCCAATACTCTTCAGTAGACTATGAGCAACGGAACAGATGACGCTGCATTGCTGATCGCCGAAACTTTCCTCCCTAAGACCGAGGCCTTATTGAAGCAACAAGCGACGTGCGACGCAACAAATTGGTTGCGTGGAAAATCGGGTACAGTAATCTAGTGCCCCACCGACGCAACCCAGATCACGTGACACATCGCGCATTGCTGTCTGTCAAAGGCACTATGTCTCCCGCAAAAATTGCATCGCTTATTGTATCGATGAGGCCCAGACCTAAATTGGGAATAGAATGCCCGGCTTTTTGACAGTGAGCGAGGCAACAACAATTCCAACCATCGAGCCATATCTAAATATTCTCGATTACGGAAGCAAGGATCGTTGAAACTCATTTTTCTTTTTTCCCCTATATCTCACTTCGTGGAGCATACCATGGACAGGGTGTAGGTAAAGAAATGTAGAAATTATTCATTTTTAAAGTAAAGTACAATACAAGCTACTCGAATTTGACGGAATCAATTGAGTGGATCCTGGCAGAGCTGGAGTTGCCATAGCCGAACTCATTGTAGTTCCAGCGAGTGACGTAGTCTTCTTCTATGGTTATGCTGTCGCTTATCACAGCAAGCTTCTGTTCCGTGATGGTAAGTTTTTCCCACGGATTCATGAAGTCCTTCCACTGACCAGGATTGCCTGCCTCATCATCTAGAGTGGGATTGCTGTGAAATATTTTAAAATCCAAATTTATTAACAATCATAATTGGTAAAAAGCTATTGAAATGAAAATGAGGAAATATATAGAAATGAAATAAATTTTTTTAAAAAGATAAAGACTTTGACAGGGTTGTCGATATAAAAAATTAATTTGAAGACTTCTCCTGAGATACTGCAGATGTCTGTATGAGGACTTTTACGAATTTACCTACAATGCTCGCAAGATTTTATCACCAGAACTCTAGAATTAAGTGAACCGTTATTATAATGGGTGACGTAACAGCTCTCTTCCAAACACAACAAAATGTGCTAACTGCTACAGGAGAATTCCTTCATATTATTACAAACTTGACTAATTGTGCTTTTTTTACTAACTACAGCAAAGGAAGTTGTTCAATTCATTGAAGTTATTTTTTCTTAATTCTTTAATTACAAGCATAGACCACACCATACATTGATAAGACACTGAAATCGGGCTTCTCGAAATTTGGCTTGGAGGCAGATTTACGTGAGTGTTGATAAAATGAGTTGCAATAATCACAAGGACCTCAAACAAAGATTAATTTCATTTTCGCACCATAAGGAATGCGTTGTAGAGCATGGGAATCCAAATTCACAATCATAGGTGATAAATTTATATCATACCTTCGGACACCAAGCATAATTGAAATTTTATCATAATTTCTGGGAATATTCAAATTGTAGAGAAAAAATTGGCACATAGATACTACATGTAATGTACTTTAATATCACGTACAATGCATCCCTAGAATATCTCGGTCTTCAGGACTGTCAGAAACTCTCCGGCGAAGCCCTTCTTTATTTGAATTTATTCAACGACGGATTTGAAGCAAGAACCTCAGAAATCGATGTATGTAGAGCTTTTGGTAGATAGAGGTCATCCCTATAGCCTTGAGGAAATAAAGGTTAAGAAATCCTAGTAACACTGAAAAACCTGATGAAAGACGCATATTAGGAGTTTGGTGTTTCGTGCTTCCACTAAGATTGGGCTCGTGCGTAAAGGGAATTCTGTGTTTGGTGACAGTCAGGTTGCCCGAAGAACAATGCCTCCCATAAAATTGCATCCTTTAATTTTCGGGTAAAACATCTATTATGAAGCAACTACAGGTGATTCAAGTACAGGGTCAATTCAGTTTTACATTCCATTAGTGAGATTCCACCATTAGATATGATGCAGGAGCAGAAGATCCTCTTGACATGAATCTACCGGATACCATTATATTTATTTCACAGACTTATCATACAATTAGGGCAACGCGAGTTACAGTTTTGAATTACTCATAGCAGAAATTCAGTCCAGTGAATTTATCGTGCATCTTTTTTGATAGAGATTGTTCCGACTACGACTTTGTCAAGGAGATATTTAATACGGTAACTTTCTATACAGTATATAATGCGTAAATTATGCTGTATATTAGCATAGCATTACACTACAGTGCAATAAGTAATTTGTGCGAGTGTTTTAAATATTTTACCCAGCACTGGTCACGAAGTGCAATATCATCTCTACCACGGACTCTCCTATGTATCTACTGTAGTCTACTCCTCTACGCAAGGCGGGTTGCGTGCATACTGCCGGCTGGACCTCATCCGAAGAACTTCTCATGTATTACAGGTATATGCAGCAGGTAGCGAATGTCAGTAGATCCGTCTTGCTCAGGTCAATAGAAACAGAGTGTGTATTGTATAATATATTCACTTAATGCAATTCAAAGTGTAGAATATACAGTTTGCGATCTATACACATAGAACACTATAGTATAGTTTATGAAGTTTCCTCACCATGGAAAAGTTTCGACCTGACAACGATTGGACGGTTAATTTAACGACCGAGATAATTCCAAATTTCAACAGATACGTTTGGCCTGAATATACCACGCTTAAGTTGTTACTGATTGCGTAGCGGAATAAATGCCTATACTGCAGTAATTTTCCTGCAACATATGACGTGCACGCTTCAGAACAAGCCTTATCACTTACCAGTATTGTGTCTCAATGTAATATCTGTCAGACGCACTGACAAAGCCTCCTCACGGGACACAGCATATACAGTTATAAAAACACCGAGATAGGTCTTTTGCGACTTCATCACGTGTTTAAGAAAAAATACTCTGTTATTGTGGTCACAGAGTCCTTCAAGGCCTTTGGACAAGTTTCAGATACATGTCCTTCCTAGGGAGAGAGAGAGAGAGACTACAACCAAGTTTTCAATAAAGGTAATCTCTAATATAGAACGTTCTAGGCCTACTAGTATTATTTTCCTATAGAACAGTATACATACAGTAGATGCTAGAGGGGATCGTGGTCATAGTTTATGAGAGCCTCAGGAACACGTGGAGATAGTTATTTCTTCACCACCAAGAAAATGACCACAAGCGCCACAGCCAAGCACCCACACACGGCGCCCAGAACTGCTATGGTCACTTGGTAGGCGTCAGGGCCGTCGGCATCTTTAGCTGCTCTGTCCTGCAGCTGCCTGTAATAAACTTCTTATTAAGTAGGACTATGATTATTATTAATATATCATTGAGCTCTCTAGAAATGAAAATGAAAATCTTGGAGAGAAATAATATTGCCGATTCAATACAATTTCTCTGCCAGTTAATAATAATAGCAATAGAAAAGTAATAGTTGTAATAGAAATGAGAATTTTCAGTTACTAATGCTATTAAACATAGGTATTTCGTAGAATCAGGTAAAATCTGGGAGACAAATAATATTGCCGATTCAATAAAATTTCTCTGCCAGTTAATAAAGTTTCAGCTATTAAGTTCAATATGTAAAGCATCGTATCCAAAGTCCCGTGTTAACTAACTATTTTATAACAAAATCTACGGACTTTGTTATAAGATTTACATAGCATTCCCAAATACCTAAAAACTATAATTGAGCCAATTATCTGACCAACAAGTCATCCACTAATACCTCAGCGAAATCAATACTATGTATTAACAAACAAGAGGAATAGAGAGGGCAATGATTAGCAATGAACCGAAAAAGGTTAGGCCACCGCGACCTTAGTCTCTAAATCTCTAAATTGGAATTCCAAATGCACTGTTTCGTGCTAAAAATGCACGTGGTTCTCGTCATATGCGAAGTCCATATATGTAGATTTGCTTATATGTGGGCGGATATATGTGACCATTGAATCTTTCACAACTGCCTAGACTCCTGCAATCTTAGATGTATGTAGTATCTACCGCAACATATTATTTAATTTTGTTTTCTTTGCTTTAGTACATACACACATTGCACTATGTATATGAAAACATAGCAGTATTATACCATTACTGATGTGCATTAACTCTGCCTAATTAAGTGCAGTACTCTTTTGAAAACGTGCCAGAGTTTACAGTTACTAGCGAGTAAAAATGGATCATGGAACGTAACTCCCTTGGCTTGTCATATAAAGATAGAACCGGTATTTGTGAATTCATTTTACGCACGTTTTTATTGCGAATATATCGTTGCATATTATGATAATAAAGTATAAAGTCCTTCTCTTGCACGAAAAAACTGCACAGATCGACCACATATTATCAGATTCTGAGCCATGATGTCGTTGTCGCAAGTCTCATATACGAGAACTGTGCCTCCCGATTTTAACAATTGTCAGTACTCCCCAGTAGGCTATGGATAACAAACCCCAAGAGTTTCCTCCCTCAAAGTGAAATTAGAACGTTCGGTTTCTTTACGGCGAGCGAGGCAGCACCTCTAACCACGGAAACACCACTGATTGACTACGGAAGTAAGTACGGCCTGGACTCATTATTATTGGTTCAGAGTTACGGCTATATCATTTCGCCGAGCACACCAAAAAAAGGGTGCAGGTAAACAAATATTGTTCTGTTTTAAAGTATAGTACCGTACAAGCAGCTCACCTTGACGGCATCAATTGAGTGGCTCCTGGCAGAGCTGGAATTGCCATAGCCATACTCGTTGTGGTTCCAGCGGGTGACGAAATCTTCCTCGATGGTTATGTCGTCACTCATCAGAGCAAACTTTTCTCCAGCGATGGTAAACTTTTCCCACGGATTCATGAAGTCCGTCCACTGGCCAGGGTTACCCGCTTCTTCTTCAGGAGTGGGATTGCTGTGGTATATTTTGATATATTTTTTTAAATACTTTAAAATTGCTTTAAAAATATTTGAGAAAAGTTACTGCTATAAATATTAAGAAAATGCCAATGAATTGAAAAATAAAAAAACAATGAGAAAGAATTGATCTAAAAAAAATATTAATTTGATAGCGTTTGATAATAGTTATACTCCAAACGCTTGTACGAGCAATTTAGCAACAGTGTTCATGATATCACATGAAAAGAAAAAGTGAACTATGGATGTGGGAACAACTTTTCTCAAAATACAACAAAACTAAAACTGCTTACAGCTATTTAGTAATCATTTTGGAAGAAAAATGATAGATTGTGTTTATCACTAACTACAACAATTGCAGTTATGTAAATTCTCGTTAAATAGCGAAATTAGACACAATCAAGAGACATCATCATCTGCTGATATGTTTACAGTATATATTTCATGCTCTTCGCAGCCATTAAATTTCTTAATTCAGATTATTTCATTGATATCATTGATTTTTTTTATTTTCCCTATCAACAAAAGGGCCCAATTCGACAGATGAACTGAACCCCAAGCTCCGTACGTCTCTTTTCTGAGAGCGACCTTGTTGGTCCAATTATTGCTACCAATCGAATGTTTATGGGATGGAGAAGCTGAGAAGAAACATACCCATATTTGGCGAAGTTAGTGTAGAGAGTCGTGAGCCGCCGCACCATCTCTTCCTGCGTCTCGTCCAACTCGGGTTGTGCGTTGAAAAGGTAAAGGAGATCGTCACCGTGAGTGATACCTGTAGCGGTTAAAAAGATATTTCGGATTGAGAAGTTTAAAAATTCAACAGGCTTGGAGATTTTCAAAGCAGTGCATGCATCTTGTCGAGGGAAACAACTCAAACACGTGAAGTACACAAACACCACGTGTCTCCCCTCTATGACGTAGTGTGTTCTGTGATGAAGGTCTGGTACTTTTTGGCGTCGATTTTTTTTAGCATCGACGTTTTGGCGCCGATTTTTTGGCGCCATTTTTTTTCTGGCACCGAATGTTTTGGTGCTGATTGAAATTAAAACCGAATATACGGACTAGATGAAACTACTATAAAATCTTTTATTTTAGATTAATATCGAAAATAGTGGCACAATGTGCAAAATGCGCTCATCAACTTTCACATACTAATGAAGATAACAACAAAGCCATATATATCGACTAAAGTTATTTTTCTAATGCATTTCGTCATTGTTGGCTAAGCCGCGCAAATATTCTAACGACTCTTTTTCTAGCCTAACCATACCTAGCCTAACCATACCTAACCAAACCATGCCTATTCAAACCAAACCATACCTAGCCTAACCATACATAACAATACCTAACATACCTGGTAAATGTTGAGTCTAGGATCTGTGGAGAGTTACAAGCTATGCCTACTGTATGTAATCTCATGTATTTTCATGAGCTGAGTCCTAATTTATGGGTCGGAGCCATCGCAAATGTGTAGTTTTCGAGATATTTGACTTTCAAGTTGCAATTGTTTTTCTATAGGAAATTTACCGTCGTAATATAGTCTTGCTAGCGACCATTTAGGAACCTAACCTAACCTACTCTGATTTAACCTAGGTAAGGTTAGGCTAGGCTGGGTTAGGTTTGGCTGAGTTAGGTTAGGTTGCGTTAGGTTAGGCTGGGTTACCTTATGCTGGGCTAGGTGGGGCTAGGTTAGGCTGGGGTTAAGTTAGGCTGGGCTAGGTTGAGCTGGGTTAGATTAGGCTGGGCTAGGTTAGGCTGGGGTAGGTTAGGTTGGGCTAGGCTAGGTTACGTCCTATGAGTCGCTAGTAAGCCTAGATGACGACAGTTATTTTTCCTATAGAAAAACAATGGGAACTTCAAAGTCAAATATTTCGAAAACTACGTATTTCCGACAGCTTTCGCTGTCATATTTGGACTCAGTACGTGAAAATACACGGGATTACATACAGTATACCTTGCAACTCTCCACAGGTCCTAAGCTCAACAATTATCTCCTAACTATACCTTGCCATGCCTAACCTAACCATGCCTTAGCTAATCATACCTAACCTAACCATACCTAGCCTAAATCTTACCGTATCTAAACTAACCTAAATATTGGGCGCCAAAATATTCGGCACAAAAAAAAAAAAAAAAAAAAATAGGTTGCAAAAAATAGGCGCCAAAACATGGACGCCAAAAGTCCCATTCCGCTTTGAAGAATAGCTAAATGAGTCTTAGAATGTACAGATAAACTAGTACGGTATTATGCGTTTTTCTCGAAATATATTAAGTTCCGCAGCGAGTAGTCATTGCATCCAAAACATCGCAAATAAAAACAGAAGTTTCCAGTCTTGCAAGAACTTGAATATCTGTGCAGACGATGATTACCTAGTTCCAGGTATATAGCGAATATTGCTAGTCTTTCGTTTACGTCATAGCTCAGTAGGTCACACAAATCATTATACACAGTACATACAAATGAAAACGACACTTGCCTCCTTCCACTGGGATTTCGGGGTCCGAGATAAAATACGTTCCAAAGTAAGAATCTTTAGACTCGAATTCGAAAGAGTAGAAGAAGAGATCCAAATCGTTGCCTCCTGAGGCTGCAGCGCCTTGTTCCATTTCATAGAACTGGTTCCACTGGCCTGCTTTCATGAATAACATTCCTCCAGCCTGTACGTGTAAAAATTTAGTAATTATTCGAATAAAATAATAATGTAGAAAAACCAAATCCATCGCCTGTATTTAAACACGCGAAAAGAATATAAGGTCGTAAAAACTTTATTGCTACACAAAATTAGGTCTTGGAGAATTTTTCCCCTATTTTTGTTGTTAAGTTTGATTAAGCGCTTGAGTCTAGCATCAGCGTTAACTTCATTGATGATTGCTTATGAGTGCTATTATTATGTGACGTGCTTTACGTTCAACATATGAACAGCTTGAAAAATTCAGATTATTCCTTTTAATTATTGTAGCCAAATTTGCGTAGATGACAGAGATAGGCTTGCAACATGATATTAGAAGTATTTCTGTTCTAATTTCGGAGAGCATAAAAGGTTTCGTAAGAATCTCCATAAAGAGGGGTCTTCTGGGGAACGATAGATAAATTATATAAAAAATTCAGAACTAGAAATTTACCGAACAAGCAGTGGTGTAAAATGGGTAATTATTCTCACCTTTTAATTGCTGTTGCTAGGGCACAAAAATTTGCCTTTTGAAAAACCTGTCTAGCTTAATGTTCATGCTGGAATGGTCCTATTGAAGAGAGATTCAGAATAGGGCGACAAATTTTTCACGTAATAGTGATTAGTGCGGTATGTTCCTACTTTCTGCAAAAATTCTTCAAGCCTAAAGATAAGAGAATTGTTGTTTCCAGATAAAAAAAAACTTTTAGCAGCCTTACACGTTGGACTGCCCTCCTTTTTCAGTTTATATTTTAGTCAATGATTTGGGCCTCAAATAATCGCCATTAAAACAAATTAGAGAATGTAGCTTCCTTTAAGCGATGAATATATGTACATATATATCAAACGAATAGATACCTACGTTGTCGTCGATAAATTTGATAAATTATCAGGAAAAAATACTCTACACAAAATAGATAGCTGCGTAAATTCGTTGCACGTTGTCTTCACTAGAATATTCAGTAGGGGAAAAGTTACTTAATGACATCAGCGATGTAAGGTAAAAGCCGCCTACAGTCAACAAAATAAACAACTGCAATCCATGATCCATTCTCTAAACAACAGAGTTGAAGTATTATGCGGAATCTTTACTTGATTATTTACACAATACGCCTTGAGACTAAAACAAAATATGGCACTGTGTAGGAGTGAGTGATATGAATAACCTCGGCATCAGTTTAAAAATAGACGTAATTTCATTATTTTTTCTCTCTCTCTTCTATCGGACCGATTACAGTCTTTTTGTTCGGTGTTTCTGTTGCCTAAGCTCAAACTTCAAGTTTTTGTTATTCGTACGTCAACCTTGACTCCCCATGCGTACCCAGGATTAATTACTTTAATTTTGGCACGCATTGCCTTCGTTGTTTACAACATAGCAGTGAAACTTATCAGTCAGATAGCTCCGTCGATTAAAGATGTTAACTATCCGGTACACAAACTCTCCAAATCAAAGCACCACCATTTTTTTTAGTTACGGCGATGTGAGAACAGTTTGATCGTTTGCTGAATAATGTGCAATGTAGCAGGGTCTTCTGTTTCTATCCATGGATGAATTTCGTATTCTAACCACATCCTTCCTCTTGTGTTAGCATGATAACATTGGACAGTGCACAACTTCAATTCTGTGGAGCTACTAAGTGAATGCCGTTGCCTACCTTAGCGAATCTTGGTTTTACGGCAAGAGACACTGTAACGTTGCCCAACCACTTGCATGCGTTCAGACACTCATTGCACGCTAGGGCCTACATCGCCACCTGAACAAAACACAATATCTCTCTACGTCACTGGTCATTCGCAGCTTCCCCACTTCGACAGACCATGAAGATACGAATACGCAGACTTACGTTTCGGACATGCAGACACACGCAAGGGATATCGCACTGTTCCCCAAGTAGCCACGCTTCCGCTACGTTACAGCGAGCTGTAGCTGACAACAGCAAAAATGTTGATAGACACAATTGTCGAGTGAATATTCTGCCATATTAGTGCGTGATGGTTAATCTGCAAATCCTGCTTGCTGTTGTTTGTTTACCTGCGTGTACCCTTAAGCTAAGCACTAGTTTGAGTATCTTGTATGCGAGCAGATGTATCAATGGATACAGAAGATAAAACTCACGTCCACCATCCCTCCAACC
>LQNS02276883.1:29211890-29233291 GCA_001587735.2 Parhyale hawaiensis | reverse complement strand
TCAAAAGTTTCTGCATATTGTAGCTATCTGCACTATTGGCTATTGGCTAGTATGCTATCCTATCGCACTTGATTATCATAAACACACAACTGGCGACAAATAATCATCTCTGATGAATTTAGACATAATTTATAAATCGTGCGGTGGGCATTCACTATTTAAACATAATTTTGAGTGTTAAAATCATTATGGTCGATGTTTTTCAAGTTCGATGACGATATCGTTGTACTTGGATGCCGAATACTATTGTACCAGTTGAACATGGCCAGATCCGTGATGTGTTCCCACAGATATCGAGCACATTACAGTACTCCGCAACATTAGGTGACCTATAAATGCCTAGGAGCTCAGCTACTGGTGTATATGTAATAATCGTCCGCCAGCCGAAATATTCTCTCGGGCATAGGAAAAAAGCTCCGGGTGGTAAAAAGCCCCGTTAGGAAAAAAGCCCCCGCCTATCACCTAATGTACATTAATTACCACTACCTAGTTATTTTGAAGCAAGTTATAGTAAAATAAGTTAAATTATGCTATACTACATTTACCTAACCTAACCTTATGAAACTAAGCCTTTCCTACTCAAGCTCTTTTTTAATTGAACCTAGCCTTCTATAACCACACCTGACTAAACCGAACCTATTCTGATCTAACATTACCTAGTTTCTTCTAGCTTAATTTCACCTAACTGGACCTAACCTCATCTAACCTAACCTCTTCCAAGATAACCTTGGGGTATACTTGAAACGTTGAAATTGGGCTCCTATACAGGTAGCCTAACCCAGCCTCACCTAACACAACCTCACGGAGCTTGACCTCAACGTTTTTTCATAACGCAACTTGGAGAAAACCAGGCTTTGGCCACCTAACCTTACCTAATGATCTGAATCCTGGTGTAATTACCTAACTTTTCGCATGTTTTTGTCCGGTAGGCTTATAGGCTTAACCCTAGATGCCCTATTTTTCGACTTACAAAAGTCCGAAAAAATTGGGCTCCTGTGCATGTAGTCATAGACTAACCTCTCTCACAAACCTAACCTCACATAACCTGACCTCACCTTACCTAACATAAACTCACATAACCTATCCTTACCTTACTCAAAAGTAACATAACCTCGCCTAACTTAAGCTTAAACTAATCTAAGCTCAACCAATCCAAGCTCAGCTAACCTACGCTCAGTGAACCTACGCTCACCTATCCTACGTTCACCTAATCTAAGCTTCCCTTACCTAAGCTCATCAAACTAATTTTAACTTAACCTCACATAACCTATTTCAGGAGTTCTTGTAACCCACATTAGCACATGCAGATGCTTGGTCAAATTAAGCTTAGGACAATATGGTTTACTTTACTTAACCCATTCTGTCCTGACGGACATATATGTCCCGTATCAAAGTTTTTATTATTAAAACCAGTGCGTTGTTTCTTTCTCTGAAAATTTGAACAACATATTTAACAACCCGTCTGAAGTCACTGATAGTATTTTATCTACGACTGAACTAAACTGTAGGTGAGCTCAAGTGACTAAAACGATAGTGTCTTCGATGAGCGTCTTTTAGAACCTCATAAAAAAAACAACAAAATTTCCAGACTGAAAGGCTTAAGTATGCTGTATTAAAAAAAAAAAAAATAATAGAGCTCCTAAAAATTGCTTCAAGAGAAAAGCGTTTTTTCCTATCGGGGCTTTTTTCCGGTTACCGTTCTCTCATAGCTCCGGTGGCAGTAGCCTCGACATCGCTCGTCCCATGCCCATGTTGGGAGAGAGTCCACTGTCCTTTCTCCTGTGCCACACTGTAATTTGCTTTTAACAATATATGTATCTAGTCTGTAAAAACGGGCGAAACGGCTCTCTGTTCTGACATGCTTTAGAAAGCAACCCAGCAATCCGAAACCTTTAGTTGGTGACCAAGATTTCAGTGGTTATAATAATTTGGTATCAGCGGCTTCTGAAAATTAATTTATGGTGGTTAGTGACTGACAACCCTGTTACGTCGTTATCGTTACATCGATAATTTTAGTCAGTAGATAACGATGATAACTAATGTCGAAAACCGCATTGCTCTAGCGTCAAAATTGAAAGTGTGTAGATTCGATTTTTGTAATTGCTCAAGAAATATTTTCTATGAATAGCTTGTTTTCTATTGGTTGAATAATAATAATAAAATGTCATGAGCAAAAAGTCGTAGAATTAAGTTTTGTATTCGTATAGAAAATTTCAGAAACGTAACAGCAGTAAAGGAAAAGTTCATAAAAACTGGGCACGGTCCCTATAAGGTAAAGAAAAGTGGACTGAAATTTCCGGTGCCTCTAATGGAAGCAATGCTGAACTAAACCTAGTAGCTCGTTCTGCAGTCACTTGTTAGTTGTCTATTCAAAATAGTATTTAAACCTAAGCCACTCTTTCTCAACCCTGGATGTCGGTACTATTAATATTTTTTGCAGCGCAATACTCAGCCCTCTGAAGATTCGAACTCAGATTTCAGTAGCCAGTTTTTTAACAGGAATTTCGAATACAAGATTCTATTTTTTTTTTGCAGCTGAAACGCAAAAAACTTAAACGTGAGCGAAAAGAAGTAGTTTCTAAGAGCTCTAAATATAAATTTAGAACTTAATATTCAATAATATAGAGATTAGAACCATAATTCACCACTGGATGTTTATGGAGTGGTACTGATCTGGAATCGTCAAAAGAATGCAGTTACATGGAGAATGATCCTAGCACATCGTACACAAAGGCCTAGCAAGCGATAGAATAAGCATAACCTAAACTGAGCATCATATTGTGCAGTCCAGTGTATCATAACCTTTAGAGATTCCTACACAAACTCTTACCTGCTTGAGAAAAGAGTTCCGTGCATCGCGCTCCACCGCCCAGTACGTAAGAGATGACCCACTCATTTGGATGAACCGTTGAGCAAGGGGAGATCCGCCGTTGAAGTCAGCTGAATGAATGGAGAAGTGTATATGATTGGGGACATGCTTTGACCGCACTCATTGCACGATCCACTGGCTTTCATTCTTATGCTATTGGCAATTGCAATGGTAGATTAGATTAGATAAGATAGGCGGCAGTAGACGAACCTAGAGGCCCATTCCCAATGATAGTTTGAGAACTTTGCATATTTGTGCCTGGAATAGTTGTGGGATGTGGAATAACCTAATCTATGTTTTTGAGATTTACTGGAAAGTTTTTGGGGGCCAGCAAATAGCAATCGAATATTGAAGATCGTTATTCTACATTAAATAAGCATTGTCTCTGCTACCCATGATACAGTAATACTCTAGAGAATTTGATAATTATAATGATAATAATAACAACAACAATAATAACAAGAGCACTCTGAGGGCGCATACTTTCGCCAAGAAAGGAAACGTTAACCAAAATTTCAAATTAGTTCTGAAACTTTGATTCCTTTTTTTATTAGGATAAAAATCTGGTCAGCTGTGCCTTCGACAGTAATAACAGCTTTCGTTATGTTCTTGAAGATCCGCTGGTAATTTTTTTAGTTATGTTTTGGTAAACATTTTGACAAATATTAGTCAAATGCAGAAACGGAAGAACCGTTCATCGGTAACATCTGATCATTTACGTCTCGAAACATTTCTAATGATTTCTGAAAATTTCATGAGGATCCATTAAAATCTTTTTGAGTTATTTTGCTAATAAGCATAAGATGAAATAAGCAGATGAAACGAATAAGCAGACAAACAAAGAAACAAACAAATGAATAGATCATCACAAAAATTTGGTTATTTACTGTTGTAACATACCTAACATATGAGGGAAATTTAATAAAAGAAAACTGCAAAAAAATTTTAACTAGTGAACGATCTTCACCAAGAGTTGACTTTCTGCTACTCTGTAATTTCATAAAGAACCACCAGTAACGTTTTGAGTTACCTTCGTGACAGCCAAAGAAATGAACAAACCGCCTAACAGACAAACAAAACAACAACAAAACAAAAACATAACTTCCTCGGCGGAGGTTAAATTAATAATAATAATAATAATAATAGTGACAATTGTCAAGTAACGCAATCAATGAGTTGAATGATCGGAGATGTCAAGGATTAAGCCCTTTGCATATGCCAATGAAGAATTTTTATTGATAACTGGAACTGCGCTCTATTGGCACATACTACAGCCTAGCAAGGAAATTTCGAAATACATCAAAATTCAGGATTTCGTCCAGATCACCATCAAATCCTTTCATGTCTCCAGTGACATTCCGAAGAACTCCCGTGAAGGATTTTTCGTAACAATTGATAATAACTATATCTTACAAGGTATGTCTCTGTGTACATGTAAATTTAATACTGTAATTTAATTTTTCGGATGCGTACCTTGCATCAGAGGACTCAGCTGCAGCAGTGATGTACTAGCCGATCCCGCACTCTGCCCAATCACCGTCACCAGGTCCGGGTTGCCTCCGAAGTACTGGATGTACTTATTCACCTGAATAATCAATAATGCTGCAGTATGTTATCATGGCACGAGGGAAAAATAAAGCAGTGAGCTGTTTTTGGATAACAACAGTCAGAAGGTATTGTAGAAGTATCAGTTCCCACAAGATGCAGAAATTCAGAACTTACCCACCGTAATGCTGTGAGCTGGTCCATGAGGCCCATGTTGCCGGGGGCGTCAGTAGTTCCGGAGTACAGGAAGCCTATGAAAAAAGTATTCGTCAATAAGGCTATAGATGTGTTATTTCAATATAACTATTTGAGCTGAGGACAGCGAAGCGTACGTCGTGGATAACCAAATTTCTGCTTTGTGCTTCTTTTCACATTCTTCAGTATTTGATATAATGCCATCTTAGGACATCAATTATTTTTATTATTATTATTTGCATCGTGATTATATCTTATAACAACATTTATTGTCGAACCATAAGCGGCAATACTCTAAAATTAGGGAAAAGTACTACCGAAAGTTCCAAGTCTGTACTGTATTACTGCCACCACCACATCCTTGTCCATGATTTTGGTCGGCACAAATGCGAACGCTTCACCAACTTCGTACGCCCCACCGTGGATGTAGAACATCACCGGCAATTGCTGCTCAGCGGCGTCTGAAAAATCCTGCCGGCAAATCTATGTTAAGATGGCAGTCGTAGTAATACAAAGCAGACAAATTCACTTTACATAGTCATTATTCTCATTAGCTAATGACTGGAAGAGTTCCAAGGGATGCTTTAATCCCAATCTCATATATAATGTTAACTGTTAGTTTACTCACGGTAGCAGCAAGCTTTGCTTGCTGCACGAATGTGCTGAAGGTATTGGGAACGAGTCATGAGACTTGTGAGCGATTTTTGTGGCACCCGGCGCACTGAGCTTGCAAACTTGCTTGCTGTGCACAGCTGCCGTTTGGGCACTTATCTTACTTTGCCCAGAAGGGGAGGGTCGTTCAACCTTCCGCTATTTCGCCCTAGTCCTTAACGACTCGTGGTCAGCTGCGGCTGCACTTACTCCTTTGGAGCTATTTGGTCAATATCTACAGCACGAACTCGTACGTGTTGGTTTCCTAGTGTAGGGTGCAGTCGAAGTCGACTTCAGCATTTTACTGAATGAGTTATCTCCATAGCGCACGTTGTCGGTTTTAGCTGTTTTATTTGTACAGGAAAACTTAAGTTATCTTATTACGGGCTTTATGTTGGTGCTCTCACGTTGTGTCGTTAAACTGCGTCGTAAAATTAGTTTTACCATTTCATTAACGTTCCACTGCATAGGCCGTGACATTTTCCTTGTAGATTGCGATTTGTATGTTTACCGCAATACGGTAAGGCTAGGGAGCTTTCCTTCGATGCAATGAAATATCTAGCCTACATGATATCATAAGCTCATATGCGGCGCAGTACAGAAAATATCAAGCATACAATATTAATTTCGATTGTCCAAAGTGTCCTCGATTGGCGATTTGCAAAAGAGACAGTGTCTATCGCCGAGCTGTAGGATCTCCAGTAATAATCCAAAAAGTAGCGACAGACAGCCAACTGCGAAAAGAGCGCACTGCACAAGATTTGGCAAAGTAAAAGGTAAACCTAAACTGAAATTTGACTGTACCTTCCACTGGGAAACGCACGTGCACTGGTTCGTGCTGCAGATATTGCCAACTTGCATCAGAGATATCAGTACAGCTGCAGTAGAAAACTGGTCGTTAAGAACTATGACTTGGAAACTGAAGGTTCAACGACCGTCAAACCCTACACCCTCTCATACCTGGTCAGGTAAGTGCCCCCACGTAGCTCTGCAAACCAAGCAATTGCTGACTCAGCGCACAGAATGCCACAAACACCGCTCGGCTGGCTCGTTGCTCGATCCCGGCACCTTTAGCGCCCAAGGCAAGCACGCACTGTCTTTTGCTGCTGCCCTGGATCTGCTCATCAGCGTTGTGTCCTAGGCATCCATGAATTTACTGACGTATAGGTAAGAAATTACGAATTCCATTGTCTCTTAGTCATGGAGATAATCTATTTTGCTCAACTTTAATTTGTGTGGATTTTCACTCCTACAATTTCTATTACCCTATATTAATTGAGTTTAACCATAATCGTAAGACGATTAGGCTTGAGGCTCAATCTTACGGAACGGATTGAGTGTTTGGTCATCTTAAGGGTAATCAGTTTCAGATTACCAACCATAACTCTATAAAAAAGTGGTAAAATGAAAGCCCTTCGGTTAAAGTAATACCACAAATAAGCAATAAAGCGGTTTGGAGCTCTGAACTTTTCCACTACGTAAGTAAATTCTATGCTCACCATAAGGTAACAATTATATTAATCTCAATGTAGAATATATTTCGCTTCTATAATGCAAATATTTATTGAAACTTGAGCTGAAGGAGGGTATTGAGGAATCATCCAGCGTTAAATTTTCAGGCAGAGCTCAACTTTGACATAACTTCATCTCATTTTTATTTCACGCGCTACAATGAAGATCGAACGCTCTATAGTTATATATCTTCGGAGAGTCTGGAGAGTATCGCAAATGTAAATGATTGGCGATTTGCTGGACTGTCAGAACGAACTGGACGCACTTGTATGACACACTAGCCTTCCACCATCATCTCTCAGCTTGCGCATTCCCCTCTTAGGCTTGATATAATTTCTTCTTGCTATTTTTTCTTCTTTTTCTCTTCATAATTTAATAGCTAAAATAACAGCAATAATTTATAGAGGCCGGGTGCGTTAGTTACGGCTGCTCTTGGGAGATGTCATTTTTAGTCTCTGACGATCAACGAGATAATCTAAACTTCCTAAGCGAGGATTACGGTACGTCTTGGACAACGGGGACCGAGGCTGTTCTAGACAGAATGTAAGATCATTACATTCAGTGAGCATATGAAAGTTCAGTCTCTTTATTATGGGGTAAGCCAAGCAATTTTAATATTCTTGAAGTGCTATTGTGCGGGAAGCCAGGCTATTTCGATATTCCAATAGCTTTACAGTGAAGCCAAAGAGGTTGTTTAACAAAGTGCCCGGCGCATTTAAAGCGCCTCCTTCGTAAATATTTTAGATTGCAAAAATTGCTTTGCTTTTCTAATGGCAGGTAATGGCTCCGTCCCCTGTTCCGTGCTCTTAGAAGATAAATCCCTCTTTGCTCTTCGGTCGGCCTCGATCTGCAAGATTTCACTACAGGCAATACCGATTGACATTTAATTTTCCAAGTTGACTTCACACGCGATGAGCGGAGACATGGGATGTAGGGGGAAGATCCTCAGCTGCTTCAGAAACGCTCAAGATCATTCAAATTCAGCGCAGTTTTGTTCACTGAAATGATGTATCTGCAGACATATGCAAATTCTTTGCAACAGTTCATAGAGTTTATGGGGATATCCATGAATTTATGTATCAGAGGAGCAATGAAGACGGCATATTAAGCTAATTTATGGTTTACAGATAACACTGGATACGTTGCGCGTAAAAACTTTGGATGCGTGCTTAAACGAAAAGAAGTGTACGTGAAGCTTAATTTCAGTTCTGATAAAACAGTGTCATTACGTACCAAAAGTGGAGAGTAGATTGTCATGTGCAGACAGTCCTCGCTGCCGGCTACACCAGGCAGTACCAAAGATTTCTGGGCACAGCGATCCCTGAAGTAGGTGCCATCGTACACGGAACCATCTTCAGTCCAGGCTTCTTCGTAGATTTCGGGGTACTGCAAGTACGAGAAACGTTTGCCTCGTATAGATAACAGCCAATGTGGCTATTAACTAATGATATCTAGAAGATGATAGTGAAAAAACACTGAGCTCAAATATCCAAGTATCGTTTCCAAGCTTTAGGTAGATTCTGCTGCACTTGAAACGCGGTCCAATTGGGTATGATGCAAGATTATCACAATGATGGTAATCTACAACAAAACGACGAAAAACATTATTACTATGTAAAAACTTAGATTCCTTCCCTAATTAAATTTATTAATAAAATCAGGAGGAAGAAGATAGCTTATCCATTTCAGAGTTGATGATGTTATATCGAACATCTTGCAACTGCTTCATGTCAAGGGCATTATTTTTTTCTATTATTTTGATTTTAGTTGTAAAAGTGAGAGGGGGATATTTCAGCTTTAGTAGTCACGAGAATTGGAGTAAGAGAGGGATCTTTGGATCTAAAAAAATGGGCCAACACAGTGATAGTATAATTCTGGTTAAAAGTCTAAGGGAAAGTTCTTAAGCCAGTTATCATCATAAAAACTTTTATGCTGTCTACTGAAAGAGGATTTGAGTAAATTTCTTAGAAAATTTGAAAGCTGGTTCAAGTTTTTTTCTTAGAAAGGAAGTCCTGTTGCTTTATATTAATAAATTTATAAGATAAACCTATGGCAGCCGAATTAAGTGTTTGTGTATCTTACCGAGCACACACACACACACCTACACCCCCACACACACACAGACACTGGATTGAAAAATCTTCTGATGTGTAAATTTCATGTTACCCTAAATTTACATTGAACAATAAAATTTCCAAAGCCGATTTGAAAATATTAACTTAATTTCTTTTGAACTAAGTATTTTTGTCAATTAATTTCGGACACCGTTTGTAGGTCCCTTGGAAACTACATGCGTCTTTTAATATCCTTCTAATTAATTTCTACACCTACTTTTAAATTAATGTACAATACTCACTTGGAATCTCTCGGGAGGGTACCCGTATCTGATACTTCGAAAAGCACTGTAGTTCCTACCAAAGTAGGACTGGAGCACAGTACCGTTAGCTTTGCCAAGATTTGGAATTTCCACAACGGGCGTCAGTTCTTCAGCAGCAGATAAATTTTCTTGTATTTCGGATTGTAAAACTTCGTTCCACTGAGGCTTGTAGACTATTGGGTCAACCACAACAGGAGACCTTGAAAACTGATCTCTACATCGGCACACTTGGCAGATAGTCAGCACCATCCACGTTACTACTAACGAGTATTTGGCTAATTTAGACATGATGAGCTGATGTCTAGTGGAAAAAGACATGGTGGGCCGTCAGTACCATTTACATCACAACCAATGAATATTTTGATTACTATGGTTTGATTATGACAGACACGGAGGGTGGTCATCGCCGTGAAACATCGTCAACTACCGAATGTTTGACTAAATAATGCATGATGGAGTAGAGTTTTATGAATAAATGCCTCACACGGTTAACAGAATGATACTTTTTATGAAATAACATTAAATTTAGGGTGAAATATCCATTATAAAATATCAATTGATATTTGAACTATGTATATAATTAAATTTAACACTCCTTTTGTATGAGTTTACCAATAGACCCAGTTCAAAAGTATCAGATCCTCTTGAGACTAAAATGCCTAATCTGGAAACATTCATCATAAAATATGTACGTACCATATAAGGATAGCCACGTATAGCTTTGAAATTACCCGTTCACACAGCAGCAATACAGTTGAATAAATGTCCCACGTGTGTTATTCAACTGTTACAGATTGCCACAGTTGACGGGAAGAAATTCGATGGACTAGGGTATAGGTCTCTAGCATCTGACACAGCTTCTTCTCTTTTAGATGAGGAGAAATTTGAGGGATTAGGGGCACGATAATTCCAAAGTTGCTCCGGAAAATGCAACTGGAATTCGTAACATATAAATTGAATTTGCTTACAGACTGCGTGTTGAATATTCGTTAGAGAAGCAAAGAAGCTGTTGATGGCGATCAGTACGGGCAGGAGTGGACCGCCGAATAGAGTGTGGTCGATGACCAGCTGAATAACACCTGTTTTTTCCGGAAGCAAAGACAATCGCCATGACGACCCAACGGGTCACGGGCCGTCTAGTATTATACTAAAATTCTGTGAATCTTGCTTGCTTGTCTATTAACTTGCTTGTGTCTTGTTTGACACAGCTTCTTCGCTTTTAGACTGGAAAAAATTCGAGGGATAAAGATTTAATGTGCTTAGATACCTAGGCGAATAGACTGACTGAATCTATGATACGGAATTTAGACCTGATCTCTCATGCAAGAACGGGCACGCTGGAAATACAACTGGAATACGTAACATATAAATTGAATTTGCTTACAGCCTGGGTGTTGAATATTCATTAGGGAAGCAAAGAATCTGTTGATAGTAAACCAAACGGGCAGCTCCTTGAGGGCAGAAGAGGACGGCCCAATAGCGGGTGGTCTATGCCAAGATAAACAACACCTGTTTTTTTGCGAAAGCAAAGACAATCGTGATGACGACCCAACGGGTCACGGGCCGTCTAGTATTAAACAAACTTCGGTGAATTTATTTATTTATTTGTGTCTTGCTTGTTTGCAGACGGGTTCTTTGCCTTAAGATGGGAAGAAATACAAGCGTCAATGGTAGAGGTACGCCTATAGGGAGGTTTTAGAGTCCACCATAATTTTAAACTATAAAATCATTCAAGATTCAGATCGAGGCGGATATTTAGGGAGCGTGCCATATAGACCGCAACAGTACTTGAACTCATAAGTACAAGTGGCTTCTGACGCTGGCGGCCAAAATGGGAAAATGGGATTTTCTCAAGAGCTATGATGAACATGTCCAGACATGGTCAAGCAGGCGAGCGCCCAAGTGCGTCCCCCCCGTATCCAAGATACTTTCTCCGCAAGAAAAATGTTGGGTACCTTGGACTTTTTTTCTTCAGTATTTGATGGGGGGAAAAATAGCGTTTGAGAAAATCCCATTTGTGTTGCCGACTTTGGGCCGCCAGCGTCATACCTAAGAGTTAAGTGCTGTTGTGGTCTATGAGCGGGTAACATGGATACCAACCACTACATGCCTCGACTCCACGAAATAATTAAAATTTTATCCGCGTGGCTAGTATCAGTCAAGGAGCTTCTAATGAGAGGATCGAGCAAACCCAAGCACTTGCTGGGCGAGTAAACACATGGCTTCCTCACGTGATCGAAGCTGGCGTTTGGAGTCCTTCAAGTGGCTGAAATGCTCTGATGTAGTAAGACCATGACAGTGGTCAGCACATATAATTAAGGAAGATACAGACAGGCAGTTCTTCAGTATCCACTATATGATAAGACACAGTTGTTGGCATCTCCCTTGCTTGCTCTCTTGCTTCCTTGCTCCCTCTCTTGCTTGCTTGCTCCAACGTTGGTCAGTCTCTCCGTCACGCATTTAAGAGTTTAATAGAAGAAATTCATGTACTGAAAAACATGTTGAGATACAATACAATTTCATCGCTTGGGGTACCGGTGACAAATATAGCTCTGGATCCCCGCTTTCATTGCTGAATGATATCGTAGTAGTTGAATCTTCACGCTGAGCAGACGCCTTTTTATATAGAATTTACATCGCAGTCAAAGTTCGACGCAGGAGGTTCAACAATCAGTTGGCATCCACAGTACGGTGAGCCCTGGGCATTTCCAGTGAATTCTTTTGACTGAACTATATTATTCTTAGTGCAACTTAACGCTTGATCAATTCCAAGCTGATATTCGCTCCTTATCTTACAGGGGGATATTTTGCTATCGCAAAACTCATGGCTGTATAGCTTACATTTCACTAAAGAAAGATCAGGTCTGCAGGGATGAGACCTGCAATGCAGTAAAACCTATGCTGGGAACCGGAACAATACAAAGCAATTACAAAATTTTTGCCGTCATTTTTTACTCCTGGGCCCTCTAGTTTTTGCAAGAAAATTGTCTTAAGATTTATATCCCAGTGCTCAACCTGTTACTTTCATCATAAGATGCAGGATACAAGTTTCCTTTACGTACTTCCGGCCGCTCGGAATTTCGTCACTATACTATAATAAGAGAGCCGTCTGTCCGTCAGTCCGTTCGTCTGCCCGTCCGTTTGTCCGTCCGTCTGTCTGAAGCCTTATTTTTTCCCCTATATAATACTGAAGAAAAAAATTCCAGGGCACCCAACTTATTTTTTACCAAACTGTATCCAGGATACGAACCCGGGAATTCCCGGGTCATTAGTGAAGGCCTGGCCACGGGCCTTTGTGAACTTGGTTGCTTTTGTGCACTTTGTGGACAACGTGGACTTTGTGGACATTTTGAAATTTGGAGTATTGTGAACTTTTTTGATAAGATGGTAAGATATTTTCAAATACATACTTTCATGGCTTATTCAACAAAAGGGTTACATTTGGTGATTTGGTGCACTAATGGCTATAAAAATTTGAGCTCAGGACTCCTTCCTATACAGGCTGCTTGAGGCAAGGCCGCTCTCCGATTGGATAGGCCACTCAGCCAGTTCAAGGGGGAAGTTTACTCGAAACGCCCCCGTAGGGTAAATAGAGAGGGTGCGCTCCTCCCTATTAGAACATCCTTGGTATCAGTAGCTAACACCACGATTGAAGAAAAGCACATAGTTTCTTCGCTTTCAGATGGGGAAAATTTGAGCGTTGGAAATATAATTGGATTGTATCCGTGATACGTAAGAACAAACTGAATTCGGCTGCTTAAAAGGGCACGTTAAATTCTAAGCAGATACGGGAAATGTAACTGGGCTAAGTAACACTTACATCTCCCCGTGCTTGCAGGCAAAGCGTTGAAACTTTCTTTGAGAAAGAAGAAGCTGGTGATGGCGACCCGTAGGGGCAATGCCCACAGTTGGATTGTCATATAGCTTGAGATCTATGACCAGCTGAATAATATTTCTTTACGAAGACGAAGAAGGTGGTATTGTTGACCCAACGGGTCACAGGCAGTCCAGTAGATAGTTATTTTTTCTTTATTAAAGGTGAATGAGACTAAATTGTTGGCTGGTGTATTCGAGCAGTCATGCTGATCTTGACCAGCAGTATGTGAAATTTTAATAAGACCAAATTTCACTTTCTGCTGATGCAGATCAGCATGACTGATAGAACATACCAGTCACCATTTGTTTCATATATTGTTATATTTCGATGTAGAACAATAACTAGTCAAATAGAGCTGCTTATCAGTATAATTTCAAACTACATTACAACGTATAATACCTCATGTTTTAACTATATTTTACAGAAGTAGGCGAGTGTCCATAAAGATTTTTTTCCCAGTTCAATAAAAACAAAATGTGTAGCACATACATCAAATATACATATAATCACTTAATACACCTTACAGTGTGGTAAACATATGTACATTAATTCGAATACACTTAACAACGGTTGCATTTACAGTAATATTTAGTAGTAAAGTTTAAGAGCTTTCTGTGCTATGGAAAAGTTACGACCGAACAAGAATTGAGTGGTTCATATTTGACTAGTTACATCTTTAAAATTAAAACGTAGATACTAGATAGCGTCTATTTTACTTCTATAGCGGTGACGTCACTCCAGTGAACAGCTCTCTGGTAAATATGCCCTGAATACAATAGGCTTAAGCTGTAACTGATTGCTTTACAGAGTAGAACCCTATTGTCATTGTAACTTTCCTACAATCTATATTTTGTACAGTGCAGCACAAGGCTTATCAGTGGTTTCCCAACCCCATATCTACCATGTCAGAAATTTCTCACGGGATGCAGCAGCTTCAGCAATGACCAAAGTATTTGTTTTCAACGACGTTTTCTTGGGGATCACGTGCTTCAGAAAAAAAAGCACTTGTTATCGAGGTCACAGAAACTCTAGAGCCTCTGAGCAAGTTGCATGACAATCTTTTTGGGTGCTTACTTTTTAGAGGGTACGAGAAGTGGTAGACGATGGACCGAGCGCTACAAATGTGGTTATTTTCGACTTCTCTCTGATGTTCAATAAGTTAGTTCACATCTTCAGCGAGCAGAGTGATTTTTAGCAAAACTAAGCAGAGTGAAATTATTTTGTCCATAAAGGAAGAGGTTTCATTTTCATTACTGCAGAAGTGAACAAACAGGCCTTCCATTCTGATCTACCTAGCAAGACTGTCATCATGACAAGCATCATATCCCAACCTATGCAGATATTGTGGCTAGTTAATGAATCTGCCTCTGAACCCAGCTCTTTGTTAAATAGGATATCTCTATTTTCATGCAATAATGTAATGATAGCTATTGTTTTCGAGGGCCATGCAAGAGCCACAAAAAAGATCTGCATAGATATTCCTGGAATTACTAACTAAGAAATTCAAGTTGATCTACAAAAAGATTTATTTGTGAGCACAACGTGTCATGACATATCTTAGGTTTTGTGGCATCTCACTCTTCCAAAGCACCTAACACTTTACGGGTATTTTAAGATTCTACCAACAGTCTGAACAGTGTAGTTGATGGCTTGATCAAACAATGAACTATTACATTTTCTGGCTGGAAAACAAATTTCTCCAGGGATACAACCGTGGCCTGTGTGGAATGTGAAGGAGGTCATCGTTATTTGTACTTTTCAAAACCTATTCCATAACATATTTAGTTTTTTATAAAGCTTCATCGACACTTTTTACTTACCAAACTTGTTTCTTGGCGGCCGCAATTTTTTAACCATCTTTTTAAAGATCATTTTGCTCTAGAGGTGCCAGACTGCGACTGATTCATCAAATTCCAGCCTGAGATATGGCATCTACAAAAAAAAACCCTCTTGAAGAAGCTTCGGGGAGAATTTATTAAAGCCCGAGTCCACATATGGTGGTTCGTCTAACTACCTTTGGGAATATGATTTCCAGTCTGTCGATGAGGTGCACTGCTTGCCGAGCCAACAGTTCTCCTGGCAGCTTATGATCCACTAATGCACTGTGGATATATGATTGCACTGAAAAGCTCTCTTATCCAAGCAGTTTCGATTCGACGGATGCGATTTCAAAATTTCTGAGCTGGTCTGGTAATTGCTCTTATCTCAAAAATTTTCAGCATTATAATATGATAGCTTTGTCGGCTTCCACGCCTGCGGGTGAGATGAACCCTTCTTTTGCTGGATCTGAACCCACCTTTTGCTGGATCACTTTCCGCTGGTAATAATATTGTCGTTCCAAGGAGCTAACCAGAATATTGGTAGGACCTATCCCGACTGACAGGAGGTACCCAATGATGACTCGCAGGGATTTATCTGAGGAAGATGAAGACTGGCTGCAACGATTGAGGTTTTGTAATCTTCTGCTTCCATGAACTCCTGCAAACTCTCACTAAGCTAATTGTTTTTTATTATTAAAAAATGAAACAGTGACAGCAGACGAGGCAAGACTAAAAAATATTATCATTTCGTTGAAACACAGCTAATATTTACCTTTCGCCTAGTGTCCGGATCGCTGACTTATTGCTTGCACTTAGTCCTGCCACTCAAGTCTTACGCTTGAAGTTGTTAGTTACTCGGCTCTCGCCTTAAATTTAAAGTGCCAAACTAAGAGGTAGGTACACTTCATATTCGTCATGTGTCACAGAAAGGTTCTTGAATGTTTTTCTAGAAACTCTGCAAAAGTTTGGAGCTCCATAACCTCTGTATTGATTGCTCAGCCACTTCGGGGAAGTTGTAAGACCCTGCTTCTCACTTTCAGCTTACTTAGAATCCCGAGTTTTTCCATTAGATTAAGAAACAGCATCTCCTGTTCCAAGTTCGGAGTCAATTTGTTCTACAGACGTTACATCAACCATACATACTCTACTTATCCTGCTACTTTTTGTAAATCTCGTGCCAACGGTGTGGTTATCTGTTGGACTAAGTTATAAGTATACTACAGTGCGTTCCTAAGCTATTACCTATTCAAGTCTGTGAGTGTAATTTCCTTACTTTCTGGCTAATGACGTCAGCAGGTGGGGAGCGGCGGGGGGAGACAGGCAGACGCTGGTCTCTAATTATCTTTTTGCTGCACATATTGTCTACATTGTCTACACTGTCCAAATTCGAATTTTATTACTTTAGTGCTGGGGTTCCCTATAACTGATCAGTGTAGACCTCTGCAAAGGAAGCAGTGCATCGACATAGACCTCTAGTGTTCTAGTGTTGGATGTAAGCATTATGTTTCATTTTGGTAAAACCTGTGTTACAAAGAATATATAAAAATCACAATCTTAGCAATATTAATTAGAGCACTCTGAGAGCGCATGCCTCCGCCAAGTAAGGTAATACTGACAAAAAATTCAAATTGGTTCTGAAACTATGATTTTCTTTGTATCAACACCAAAATCTAATCATTTGTGCCTCTTGATAGTGTTAACAAGATTTGTAATTTTTTAAAAAATCAATTCACAACCTTTTGAGGTATGCTGCTATCAAACTTTATGACCAACATATTGTAAGTTAAGCACTTAAACGGACCAACTGATCATCACCAAAATTTAATCATTTATGTCTTTCAGCATTACTAACAATTCTTCTAGATTTCGTGAAGATCCGTCCATAACTTTTTGAGTTATTGTACTAACAAGCGTTAAATCAAATGCAGCGACAAACAAACGAACTAACAATAGATCATCACAAATATTTGGTGAATCACTCTTCGTAATATACTTAACAACTCATTTAAACTTCATAAAAATCCGTCCATAACTGTTTGAGTTAAGGTACCAAGAAAACATAGGCAGACAATCAAACAAACAAATGAACGACTTTCAGCGAGTAGTTTTCATCTGTTTTGTTAATTTACTTAACAATCTATTTTATAATTCTGTTTGAGCCTCCACCCGTCCATGAGTCCGTACGTCCCTGCGTCTGTCGGTTACGCTTTTTCACTATTAGCTAGGGGCAAATTTAACTTACAAGAAGTTTCTGCTTTTCTCGGGGAGGAAGCTCAATAATATCTGTCTTCTTTTCAAGTGCTCTTAAAGAAATTTTCGAACAGTTTGAAGCGAAGACATGAAATTCCTTTTGCACGTTTCATACCTACATACCGTACCGATTTTCATATCTTGAAATATTCACGTTGCCGAGGTCGCATAGGCAACGATCCAAACATGGAAAGATTCGTGTGCAGACTACGGTGCAGCGAGCTGTGCTGAACTGCTTCATTCTAAAGCATTTTTGAAGTGAAAGCGCGATGCTTAAAGAATTCCAGTGAGCTGACAGAAAAGCTGCTACCCGTCGACCTGAATAAATAATGAAAAAAAGGGCTAAGCCTGTTTCATTTTTATTTTGTGGGAAAGCTGTTGCGCACATAAAGTACAAAGTAGTCACGGGTCCCGATATTGAATTAAAGTCATCAAAATCACCGATGAGAAAATGAAAATGTTAAAAATATGAAAGCCAAAATAATAATATTTTAAGACGGTGAGAAATAAAGGTTAACGAAGGAGTATAAGTACAGAAAAAAAAACAATGAGAAGAGTACTTCTGAACAATGAGATAGCTATATCTATTGGATTTTATTCTGTCTTTATGTCTAGCTATATCATGAAATACTAGGGCGAAAACTTTGCTGGTAAAACATCTGCGAGGTCCACCGGGGCTAGTGTCTGGCCTACACGGCTACGGAAGGCCTCCTGCGTACAAGTCGAAATACGGAAGCGCTTCACGTTCTTGGAATACGCATTTTTGTGTAAGCATTTATCCATTGCTGCGGCCAGTCAATGGTTCAAATTGCACCAGTTTTATAAAAAAGTAACGTATATTTTTAGAGTTGTAGTTTTATATGTAAAAACCCTTTATTATGTCAAGAATGATGAAATTGGCGAGATTTAATTCAGGGCAAGTTAGTATTACCCTAATACTAAAAGAAAACGCTGTTTTTATAGAAAATGTGCATTATTATAAGGAGAAATTCAGCAGATCTTTGGCTACAAATGTGTAAAACTTACAAATAATTAGTTTACTACTGGATGCATAGTTTTTTTTTGTTGCAGAATTTATCTTCAGCCTTTAAATACAAAACAGGGAAATAAAAATAGAGGCTTCCTTTATATAGAACCCTCAGGGGGTCTACGGGGGTCTATAGACCCTTATAAGAAACCACTGCTTTAGTGGACTCGACAAACATAGCACTCGGTATCCAATTTGCCAACCGCCTTAAATCTCTATCCTGTCTGGAGTAGCAATTTTTTGCTAGCAGGTTCAGTGAGCCACTAGCCGCCTGCCAACTCGTGCTTTAACGGCTGGCCTGGTGCTGGCCATTTAATTGCTTCGGAGAACTAGCATTCAGCTACGTTGGCTGCGGGTTGTGGGATACAGCCATTTCACAGGATAGCATCTTACACCAAAAGAACCTGAGATTTACTCTACTTATATTTACTCCGAAATAAATCGATAAACCGAGCACCTTATGAAGTGTTGTCCATGCCAAACTCATGCACCAACGGAGAAATCATTATAGAGTGGACGACAAGACTTCAAAGTTTCCTCGAAGATGCTTCATTCCGGTAGTTTTGATACCTTGGTCAATCTATATTATATTGTTACTTATATATATATATATTATATTGTTACTTAGCACGATTCGTGATGTTTCCATCAGTATTAAATAAGAAGAAATTAGGGCATTTTTGAGGTATCGTTGATACGGTATTTCAAAGGATTAATAGATGAAGAAGTCAGGTTCATATATAAGCTGGTACTGCCTGCTGGTCATAGGTAGAAGATTCACAGCTGATTTAGATTATTGCTGGCCCGTCGTATGCATGATACGGGTCCGAGAGAATCATATTTGAGGAATATTTTTTATTCCGTAAAATTTCCATAGGTTCCTTTAGTAGTATTAGATAAGAGAAAATTAGGATTATACGGGTCTGACATATCGGTGAAGAACAGTGCTTTTATTGTGTAGAAGTTGCACAAGTTCCAGTTATTTTTTTCTAAATTTGCTAAGAAGACAGCTCAACCGCTCACATATTAACGGTATTCCTATATTGTCTGTGAAATTATGTTTTTATTCCTAAAATTTATACGGAGTTGTATCAAAGAAACATTGTGGCAGGTAACGTGTAACACCAACAGGCTGCGTAAACTACGAAAACGGAAGCTATGGGCACTAGCACTTTTAAAGTACGTCGGTACGTACTTGTTTGCCAGGCACTTCTAATAAAAGCTTATAATACCACATGCGTATAGTTTCAAGATCCTTTGCCATTGTTATTAAGGCTCTATAGATGAACAGTAAGAAGAATTTGAATTTGACCTAGCTTAAAGTTTAATTGTGTCACCATCGCTCGTTTAGATGTAGCAAATCTGCTATGAAACTTCAGTAGTCATCGATTAGTTCTCCAAAGTCGACTTATGCTAGGCCAATGACACTTAGGTGCAACGGAATTTTAGTCTTGTACACTAACTTTGCCCAGTTAAATCGGGTTTGGCGCGGTATTCATTAATCGTTGAGCCAACTCCCGTAACTCAGTCTTGCTCTAAAAAATTCAGTTTCTAACAGCCTCAAACTTCCTTCAACACCTCTAATGCAATTCAAAGTGACTCATTTGAAGTTCCAAAAAAGTTTATTTTATATGGGGTTGACTTTGTTGCTCTAATTGATTTCGCCTTTTATTCCTGACTCGGTCAGTAACAAAGAGACCAAAAAGTAGAGTGACATGTAAAGAAAGAGATACTCTGTGCCGAGGTAGATTATAAGGCTGGCCGAAACGTTTGGTCTTGCTCAACGTTTGATCTAGTGCATATATAAGGCCTACCGAAACGTTTGGTGTTGCCCAACAATTGGTCTAGCTTATATATAAGACCAGCCGAAAACGTTTGTTCTTGCCCAGCGTTTGGTCTAGCGTATATATAAGGCCTGCATAAACGTTTGGTCTTGCTGAACGTTTGGTCTAGCGGATGTAAAAGACCTGCTGAAAAGCTTGGGCTTGCCAACGTTTGGTCTAGCGGTTATATAGGCCTGCTGAAACGTTTAGTTTTGCCCAACCTTTTGTCTAGTGGATATATGTATAAGGAGTAGTGAACTTTATACCATCACTACAGCATTGGAAAGCATCACCGCAGCTGTAAACCTCAGCCAACGGTCGTCACTACTTATCATCTCCCGTTCCCGAGGCGTAGCCCGAAGTCTCCGCTGTGCGGTCAACTGGCGACGACTCGAGTGCTGGCATTGGCCAGTCTACGCGCGCTCCAGAAACTTGCTTGCTCTCCATGGTATACTAAAAGGCCAGCATTTTCGCTCAACTAAAGTTCCTTCTCGAGCTCGACTCCAGCTCGCAGTTCCATTCCGAGCTCTGCTACCTGCTCGAGGTTCAGGTTCCAGCCCTCAACTTGACGTCTGCAACCACACTACTACAGCGCTGAAGAGGTCTGGTCAGCAGCACTTCTCTCAGGAGGCCCTCCGGGGCCTCCCAATCTGCTGCACCGCACGCTGCCTCCCAGCCCGTTGTGCTCTCCGCTGCATCTCGACTTGCTGCACTACTCAAGCTCTAGTACTTCATTGGCTTGTGCTCGTTACGCCTCCGTCACTGGCTATTCAAGCTGATTTCGCATAATACTTCCTGGTATTGCCCCGCTACAGCTGCTACACCTTCACCCCGCACCGCACCACTGGCATCCTCGTGATGGTGTCCTTAGCAACGAAGCTGCGCAATCGTTCAGTTCTACGCCGCTAGAAGACTGGGTACCGACAGCTTAGCAATGAAGATTCTACTGCGACAATTATTTATCTGTACCCTGCCTATACCAACGACTGTATGTGTCTCTAATATAATGAATAATATAGCACCAATTTTCATTCACCGTATCGGTTCGCTCGCCATCTTGAGTGCTTTCAAGAGCAGCTCTCTATAAAGGCCTGCCGAAACGTTTGATATTACCCAACGTTTGATCTAAAGTTATATAAGGCCGGTCAAAACCTTTGAATCGTCTTGCCCAACGCTTGGTCTTGCAGACATATAAGGCCTACCGAAACGTTTTGTCTTGTCCAACGTTTTATTTACCTGAAATATCAGGTTGCCCAAACTTTTTATCATACCCAACGTTTAGTCTTAGGGGATATAAAGGCCTGCTGAAACGTTTGGTCTTGCCCAATGTTTGGTCTAGCTTATATAGTGTGGTGCCTTGTGTAATCCCGTGGGATTTGCCTGCTAAAATTGATTTTATTACTTTCTTGGGTTCATTTAGGTGCAAAACATTGAAAAATAATGGGGTTCAAATTT
>LQNS02276883.1:29177391-29199529 GCA_001587735.2 Parhyale hawaiensis | reverse complement strand
CGCAGTAGGCACAAAAGCTTTCTTTAGATCCCGAACCAAGTGATAGAGTAACACTACATTAAGCGAGAAGTTAATTCCGAGGGTACGGAGTTTGACCTGGAATTGCGCAGTTAATTCCCGTCCCTCGCGATAATGTAGTTCGCTTAGCGTAATTCTGCCTTTACTTCTAAAGGAATACAAAGCCTTAGAAGATCTCCGACTGTTGCCAAGAACAAAACTAGGGCAGCATGAGATTGAATCAGCGCTCGTAAGCGCACTTGAGTACCCTGGAGTTTTAATTGCTAGAACTTTGCGCTCAATACAGGCCCCAGACTTTGGAACTTCATAAGAAAGATAGAAACACAGTTGTGTCGATTTTTTTTACCTGGTAGTTATTATCAGTTACGATAAAAGAAACTGATCAGATTGAGAAAGAACAGGTGCCTGTTAAGCTGTATCACTTTCACCACTGATGGCACCTTATCATACATAGCAAGCGTTATTTTTATTGATGCTGCTGCTATATCGCCCCCAAGACGTTGGAGCTCGAGCGTCACCCGCTTTGACCGCGTCGAGGAAGCAGGTTGAGGCGTTTCGATCCTACAGTCGAACGTTGCAGGCCCGGGTACACGTTGTCACTTTAAAGCGGGGCCGTGCCTCAGTCAGACCAGTAGTCATGAAGGTACCAAATAAAAGAGGTTTTGGGAGAAATGCAGTGCTTTATACTGCACCGCTCCTTGCTGCCCTTGAGAGCAATTTTAGCGGTACCTCGGTGCTAGCGGTCAATGCAGCATGTGAGGTACCGTTGTAGATCAACTTCTCTAGGAAAGTGACCGTTACAAGCAAAAAATTAATTTTCTCTAGCCCTAAGAACGAGTGGCTCGTACTTATATATTACAAGCCAGCTGTTTCCGAACCAGATGATCATTATAGTCGCTTTTTACGACAGACTCGAGGAATGCTTCGGTGGTGGCCTTATATTCTCCCAACCACAAAGAGTAGTCAAATTAATAGATTATTCAAAGAAGTATGCTCTTCCATTTTCAAAACTTTAACGGCATATCTGTGGTGACCAAAAATGATGGCTTCCAAAATACTTAGATATTATTAACATAATAAGTTTTGGTATATTTACCTCCGCCAAAGAAGTTATGTTATCATCGTGTTTGTCTGTCTGTCACAAGAAAATTAAAACGTCATGGACGAATTTTGACGAAATTTGCAGGGATTCTTAGGTATGTTAGGAGGAACAGATGATTATCTTTTGGCAAAGATCAGTCAATTAGTTTGATTGTTCGTCTGCCTCGTTTTTTCAATGCCATAACTCAAAAAGTTGAAGATGGATTTTTATGAAATGTACAGGAGTTGTTAGATATATTACGGTGAGTAAGTGGCCAAATTTTTGTGATGATCTGTTAGTTCGTTCGTATGTATGTTGCTGTGTTTAATTTTATGTTTGTTAGAGCAATAACTCAAAAAATTTTGAGTAAATCTTTATGAAACTTACAGGAATTGTTAGTTATGTTAAAAAAAATGCATGATTAAATTTTGGTTCAGTTCGGTTGATTCGTTCCTATGTTTGAGTTGTGTTTGTCATAATGTTTATTACGCTATAACTCAAAAAGTTTTCAATGGATTTTTATGAAATTTACAGGAGTTGTTAATAATGTTGGAAGGAAAAATTGGGTAGATTTTGGTGCAAATCGGTTGGTTCGTTGTATGTTTGACTTATGTTTGTCACAATGCTTGTTAGCAGCATAACTCAAACAGTTATGAAAGGATTTTCAAACAAATGGCCCAAGCTGTTATTATTAGAAAAAGGCACAAGTGATTAGATTTTGGAGTTGATGCAAAAGAAATGGTTTCAGAGCCAATTTGAATTTTTCATTACCGTTGCCTTACTTGGCGGAGGCTTGCGCTCTCAGAGTGCTCTAGTAGTTATAGTTATCGATTGGCCGAAACCGGGTTCGATAACGATATCGAAAGCATCCCGCTGGAAAAACGTTCTCGTCAATAAAAATATCCATAGTCAATAGTGGGAAACTTAAACATTGGCGAAAAAAGATCATTTTCTAAATTTTACTTCTTTTCACTCTGCAAAATTATAAAGCAAAGACACTGCCTACCCTGCAGAGCAAAGGATATTTTAAAACTGCTTCGCTCTTACACTACTCAAAAAATACTTGCTAGATCTTTCGAAGCCACAAGACAGACAGAGTTTTCCGCAATTTTTTCTTGAATTGAAAAGCAAAACCCTTTAACGTACAATCCCAATTTTATTAACTTTTTTGTCAACTGAAAAAGAAAATTCTATAATGGAGTATTTGCAATTATTAGCAGGTCGATTAGAGGCCTCGCAGATACCAGAGGCTTCATTTTTAAATCATTTATGAAACTAAGGTAATATTTTTCAAGTGCCTTCATGCCTCATCCATCTACTTTAACCGTGTTCTGGACTTCCTCATTTCACACTTGGCAATGGTACAGGAAAGTCGACGTGAATGCACACCCGACTTGGGAAATCTACACACACACACTAGTTGGTGCTGCAGGCAGATGCTCGCTGGCCATAATAGAGAGCACGGATGCAATTGCCACTGATTGTCAGAGCATTGGCATCAGAGCCGACAGGCTCATACGACAACACGACAACTGCAACCCTCCTTGGCCGCCTCTACTTATGGTTAGGGTCAATAGCTCCGCGGTAGCATCTGAGTGCCGGCAATGCTGACCAAGCAAGCCATAGCACCTGTCTGGCAAAGACCCTCGTCGTCTGCACTATCGTACGAGAGATTAACACTCTAACATTCTACAACTCATCAGAGACCTTATGTCTCAAGCAAGACTATTCTTCGATCTGGAGACTTTTTCATCCGCAATAGCAGCAGGCTAAGGGCTATTCTACTGATTCTCAAGTATGTGATTTTTAACATTCCTGCCGGGCAGACACGTTCTTTGCAGCGTGTGACACGATCAGTCAGCTCCGGTCTGCGTGCCTCTGTGGATTTACTGACCTTTAGCAGAAAAGGGGAGGGTCGGGGGGAGAGGAGGGGCGCAGATCTTTAGCATAGAGCCTTCCGTCTCAGGGGAGGGGGCTGTGCAGATCATTTGCACACATAGAGCCTTCTGTTATTGGGGCACAGATCTTTTCAATAGAGCCTTCCATCACTGGGAGGGGGGGGGCGCAGATCTTTTGCATAGAGCCTTCCGTCTCTGGCACCAAAACTTTAGATAGTCTGTAGCCGACTGCAGCCGTATACTCTACTGCGGTCTGTTAGCCTATATCTACAGCACGTACCAGCTTGTGTAGGTTTTCCAGTTGGTAATGCAGTCAAGTTGAATTTACCTTTACCATTGTCCGAGTGGTGTAAAGTGAAGCACTAACACAAATAATGCTACGTTTTTTCGTGCATATTTATCACCCGCAAACAAAGTGAGAGAGGTGAGAACGTATTCGTTGAAAATTTAAGAATATATATTTGTATATATATTTGTATTTATATATTTGTCTGTCCACCCAATAAGTGGTCGAAGGAGTTGAGCATTGTTCATAATTTTTTGTAGGGAGTTTGGTGGCTTGACCTAGATGTGACCCATGCCAAAAAACTAGACCTAACTGACCATATAAAATGACGGCGTTGAATTATCCTCCACCGCTGCAGATCGTCTCGCTCCACGAGGCCTCCCATTTTTCCTATGTTATTATTCAGAGAGCAGGTGAGCCCAGCGCCGGCCTTGTTAGACACAGCACCCATACGAGAAACTAGGATGAGCTGGCCGTCAAAAATGACTTCGTTGAATCTATTCCCACCGCGGGTGATGGTCTTACGCCATGAGGCGTTCTAGTTAAAGAAATGTACTTACCGAAAGCGTTGGCCACCACTGGAAACATGGCATTTGCCAAAAAGAGCGTGTCATTCGTGAAGTGCCCATTTGCTACTAAGTAGCCCTCGTAGAACACTGGAATACAGACAGAATCATACATTAATTTTTCACAATACATTGCAAAAAAAAAAAAAATTTAAAAAGTATCAATTGAAAGCAAACAAATTGTTTAATGAAAGTTTTAAGTTTTGAATGCGTTTTTGAAAATAAACTGCTAAGCACTTTCTATGTCATTCCATATTGATGCAGCATCAAATGGCACAGGGAAGTCGAGTTAAGCGAAGGGAACTAGACCTGACTTCTCATGAACCTCAGACAGAAGAGTTGGTTTCGACACTCTAAATTGTGCTGCAGGTGCTAGCTGCAACCCGATTGCACCTGAGGCAGCTAAAAAACCAAATTTTATGGATCAAGATTATGTTTTCAGTTGTCGCAAGGGTAATCGATTCGGAGTTAATACCTAGGACTCAATCCGTAGAGGAGAGACCAAGTTATATGCCTTAAATTCTTGGCAAGTCAAGCCTATTGGGATTAGCTAAGCTCAGCTTCATTTTGCGAAACGACAGCGCCATCTACTCGATGGCTTACTCATACCCTATACCAGGTGAGTACTAAGGGTGTTTGCGTTTGTGAATTCCAACAAAATGCTCTCTAATTTAAATGAGGATATCAAACCAGAAGCAAGTATTTTTCTTCACAGAAAGAATATAATTCAAGAAGCAGGACTCTCAGGTTCATAAATAAAGGTCGGTTCGTGACAAATATAAATCATCTGTCGGTCAGTACGAAGTCTTCAAATTTAGTGGATGTCGTTACCAATGATCTAGCAAATGAAGCGCAAATTTTACTTCCTGTCTTCATCAAGAACAGTTTGCTTTTTGTTTGACATTTCTGATTTTTGAAGACCATGTCATTTAAGTGTCATCTATCACGCTAGGTATTGCGTGATATTTCGAGTGTGAAGCCCATTAACATGATGGATGTCTAGCTATGTTACCTCCGTGAAAAGGATTTTTTTCTGGTTGGAATACTAGAGGACAAAAACACTTCGAGCAAAGTAACATGCCCTGGTTAGGGTTTACGTTATACCTCTTTACCAAGAACAGATTAGATTAGATTAGATAGGCGGCAGTAGACGAACCAAAAGGCCCATTCCCAAAGAGACATCGGGACTTACGCCCCGGCCCTCTATGAGCTATTGCCAATATGTTAGTAGTATGTAGAGGAATGGACTTACGTCCCATGACGAGGGATCCTTCGTCCCTGACTGAACCGCTCATGGTCGGCACCTGGAGGAAGTGGCCCGACCTGATCAAGTCGATGGGCGGAGCTGGAATCACCAAGTCGATGCCCTCGTCTACTAGGTCACTCTGCACTACAGGAACCTGTCCGATGAATCCCATGCCGCCGTTGACTCTGTCCTCAGACTGTTGAAATATAACGACAGAAGTTGTTTCAAAAGCGTAAGGAGACTTCTATAGTGTTTCTCGAATCTGCACGTTTTTTTTTATTTCCTGAGCAGAGCAAACTTGATGGTTAAATGGTTCAATGGGAAGTTTTGACAACGACTCTATAGTTCACCAGACCTTTATACTAGCTTTGTGAAAATATATCTACAGATACTGTATTTACTAAATACAAATATATTTGGCCAGCTGAAGTTACTACAGAAAATCTCTCATTTACCCAGTATATCATAAAGTAGAAAACAATTATAGTAAAGTGAGGTAAAAATGAAATATCCCACATTAGGGTAAAAAATAGACGCCCTCTTTTGCAGTAAAAAATATTAGAGTATTTGACTCCTAATCTGGGTAATTCATTTTTCCTCCACTTGGCTATAGTTCTTTAGAACTTTTAAGTGGTGCTTTTTCTTGTTTAAGTGAACGTATCTCAGACGTGGTATCATGATATTAACATAGACCGTAAATATTTCTTGAACAGCAAGCACCAAACTGCAAAACTAAAAATTTGAGTAAAAAAGTCATATTAATGTTATTGCGTACAAGATGAGTAATTAAGTGGCGCTATTATAAGTGGAGTATCACTTTTGTTACTCAGTCTTTCCAGTTACATTGCCATACCCGGAACCAATATGTATTCCCTCTCTACTGACCTGCGTACAGAAAACGAGATGAAGGTGGGACCAGGAATAAAATTCAGAATTGCTCGAGATTATTTCCGTCCGGTAGAGACAGAAGAACCTCCAAGGCAACAGATGGAACAATGGGAATTTTAAGAGAAGCTGACTAGCTTAGCCTTGCAGGGATAAAAACAACATCAACAAAAATATTCTGAGATAAAAAAAATCACACTTCTGTGTTATCATGACAGCGAGATTTTCTTCACTATACTGCTAGAATTAACATCTGTAACAGCCTATAACTCACATAGACAGAAAGCGATGCCCATACTATTTCGTCCATTGTAAGGTTCTTCATGCAGTCAACCATTTCCTTCTCGCTGACGTCGATCGCGCATCCCGTCGCATTCACCTGTGGATTAGTTAATTCTATAATAAATTATAAAAAACGCTTACTTTTAACCGTTTTGATTTAATTGGATGATGTTACTTCACTATGAAATGCAAGATTACTACACTCGCGAACAGTACCAGTGTTAAAAAACAAAGCATGGCCACAATGTTGTCCTTATAGGAGATTACTACACCCAACGAGGGGTCTCCCATGCCCTTCTCGTCCGCCTTGTTCTGTTGCCCTATTAACTTGGCCAGCACCTCCTTTCTCTGCTTGTCTTTTTGCTTTTTCCACCCCAATCCGGGTCCTGAGCTCTGCGCCGCATGCTCATTCATTAGATTAGATTAGATAGGCGGCAGTAGACGAACCAAGAGGCCCATTCCCAAAGAGACACCGAGACTAACACCCCGGCCTCTTTGAGCTATTGCCATGCCTCATTGAGCTATTGCCATCTGCCTCTGGACCGGGCTCTTAAAAGAAGAATTCTTAAGCTGCCTCTGGACTCCTCAGCAAGTAGGAGCCTCCATTTGAACCTTAAGTAACTCCTCGGCAGTGGGCCCTGAAGAACTAATATCCCGAAATATCAAGTATCTGGGCCCCCACGGTCTCCTGTTCCTGACTACTCTTTTCAATCTCTCCCTGGCGCATGCTAACCTGCCGAGCGTCTGGTAAGTAGCCAACATTATCTCCATACCTAAGCCTGGCAAACTACTCTCCGACGGTAAATCCTACCGTCCGATATCCCTGCTTTGTCCGGCGGTGAAAATCCTGGAACCCTTGCTCCTTCCGCTTCATGCGGAGTTCTTGAAGATGTCAGACTCCACTCACGGGTTCCGCTCTATGCGGTCGACCACCTCAGCCCTTCTTCCCTTAGTCCAACACATTGTACAACGCCGGGTATAACTAAATATATGCTCCCTGCCTTCCATTTCATACCTTCAATCACATGCCCGGAGCCACCCCCTACGAAACTACAACAACAATATAAGCCCTTATTTGGTCCATAGCTTTAAAAGTGGTTTTCTCCAAGGCCCTTTGATACGGTTTACCACCACCACTTGCTATCTAAGATCACGCGCTCAGGCCTACCTAATAACCTCTATGTGGGCGTCGCGCCTCCTGCATATAGGTGGGCAAAAGGTCGCCTTTCCGAGCCATACACACGGCAGTTCCCAGAGTTCGGTGATCTCGCCGCTCCTTTTTAATTACTACATCAGCGACTTTCCCCAAGTTGGTGAAGTTACCTCTTCCTACGCAGACGACTTTAGAAAGAGACGCTATTACTGACCTATCGGGCCCTCCTCAGAAGCGTCATGCTTTACGCACTCCCGGCTTGGTTTCCTAACTTCTCAAGAACCGCTGTGAGTAAGCTGCAAGCAATACAGAGTGCAGTCCTGCGTTTAGTTACTGGATCCCACCGTACGGCTTCGGCGTATCATCTCCAGCGTGAGACTTCAACCCTACCAGTTAGTGACTGTCTAGGGCTTCTGTCAAAACAGTACCTCCTCAGTGCTTTGCGGGTACAGCATCCTGCCACGGTACTATCACGGCCTCCTCCGGACCTCGCCGTATTTGACACACTCTTCAATCAAAGTTTGAAATAGACATTGCTCCCCTTCTTACAGATTGGATTATCCCTCCAGAGCAATATCGCACGGTCCTGAGTTTATTATACACCTCTGCTGTTACAACTACAGCAGCTGCATATTCCCCAGCAAGGTAATAACTAACAATGACCTCCTCTCTGTGCGGAAGAGTGTCTAAGCCTTAGATTTTTCCGATCTACCTTCTTCCAGCTACGCTCTGGCCAATGCTCGGCCTTAGCGAATTATAGGTTCCGAGTTTTAAGGATCGATTATCCCTCCTGTCAATTCTGCGGACTGAACCAACAGTCTGTTCGTCACCTCCTGGTATTCTAGTTACCCCACTGATCTTTCGGTGAGCAGTCTCTGGCGGGATCCTCTTAGGGCTGCGAGTCTCCTCAATTCTCTTCGACGCTCTCCCTCCGAAGCCTCCTCCTAGGTTGACGTTGGTGGATCCTTAAGCCACTATTACACGGGCGAACATTACCCGGCAAATAGGAGGAATTGCCCGGCCGGCAGCTCACTTTACCCGCTACCCGGCAGACATTCGCTGCTGCCAGAGGATTGCTCACTGCGCGAAAAAACTTTACCTACAGAACAGAGGGCATTATCAGGCGAACATTCAATATATTTGTTTTGAACCTTTCAAATTGTTGTAAAAATATTTAAACTTGTAGTAGTTATTTCACTCCAAAACTTTTAGATTGTGCTCTTTAAACATATTCAGATGAAAAGATTCTGCCCGCTGTTCGCCAGACACTGCCTGTCTGTGTAATAGGGCTTTACGATGGCAACGAACAACAACAACTACACTATGAACGACCAATAGCAACTAACAATGAATAGCAGAGGATGTAGTGACGTCATTAAAGGGAGGCCACTGATGACGTCCCAAGAGAAGACCCACATCACGCACGTACAATCCCTGTGTCGCCGTGACTTCTTTGACTTAATACCGGGGCTACAACTAGCTATCGCACGCTCAACTCGGATAGCGGATGCGCGGCGCGCCCACCATCCCGATGCAAAATAAAAGCTTACTGTAGCATAGATACGGTAGCATGAACGATGAGCGAGTGGCACATCCGCTTATGAAATTGTGCGTGCAAGTTTATAGTGTGGCCCCGGCACAATACAATCAGCACCAGCATGCGAGTAAGAAGAGCTCTTACATAATTCTCCTCAAAAAGGAGAATTTTCTATACAAATTACTGGGACTGGTGAGTTCCAACAACTAATTATTTTCGCTCTTACTCAAGGTGTCTTATTTTCTGACTAACATTTTAAGGACTTTACAAGAAAATAGACTGAGATCGACGTCTAATAGTTATCAAAGAAACTAGCGAATTTTTTTTTAGCCTGGAGAAAATGAGAAATGAAAACAATGACGTCGTAGCAGAGCTTGATATTCGCATGGCAAAGAATTTATTGTTTTTACTTATGTTGGGTGAAACCCAACATTATTAAATGGAAAGGTAATATTACCTTTTTACTCTGTATTAGATTATGCTACTTTTCACTTTGGATATCGTGTACGGAAAAAACTAAGACGATTTGAAGCTGTTCAATGACTGTGAAAATTCGAAGAATGCAAGAGCACCACTTTCACAAACGACGTAGCTGTCTCCGGCTGTATTTATTACAAGGATGATTCGAGCTTTTTACAACTAAATATGTTTTGGAAAATTCTGGAACGTTTCACTGTGAATGTGAATGAACGGATCGTCACCAGACCCTCAAAAAGGACTGGAAGGACTTGTGATGTACGCATTCTAAGCCGAGATTGTGACAAACCGAAACGCCAAAACTATTTTTTAATAGTTTCTTTGCTCGAGAAGCAAGACTGTTTACCAAAATGCTGCACCATTTTCTTAGCGCCTCTGGTATGGAAGTTATGGAATTCGAAAAATTTGCTGGATTATCATCTAACAACTATGCCAGTTAGACCAGCAGTCCGCGGTTACGTGCACTGAGGAGATAAATTGCTGCTGGCTTTTTCTTTTCTCGCGAGCTGCAATACAACAGAAGAAACTCAGCATCGTGGCTCCAGACGCGTGAGATGACGTGAGTAACGCCACCTGGCCAGCGTCTGAAGACTTGCAAGGTAGACAAGGTGAGGGGTACGACCATGAAACATCCTACCATCGCAAGCATGAATGAAAGAAGATACTGAATTCGGTAGCTCAATTGTTCTCGTGAAACAAAAAACTTGTAGGAATTTTCTAACGTTGCTTTACTAAAGGGACTTTTATTGCTCTGACTTGGATGACCCTATCTTGAATTGCTCTTGTATGCAAAATACAACCTGCGTTATTTTGACCTAGATTATTTAGCCTGTGGTTTTGTGACTGCTAATCCCTTATATCAAAGTTATTTCAACTAAGATCATTGTCACCTGGTTTATCTTATAATGACTTGTATTAAACTAAAATAATGCCACGTGCTGACTTGAATTAATTTTGGGCACTAATTATAGCAACTTGGATCCTGAGATGCCACAAGGGTATCCTCAAACCACCTTTCCAGCCCTTGATTTCTCGAAGATATTTGGCATTAGAACACTCCAACACTTCCATTAGAATTCGCGAATTTCCACCCAATTAGCACATTGCAATCAGCGGTTTACGGTGGCTACACATCTATACAATCAACAACAGCCTTGTTACCTACGGCATGGCTGTTTCAAAGGTGTCATCATCGCAGAAACTTTCTGATGATAGAACTGAATATGTATGAATAATTTCTATTACATCTACTGTACTGTGGCCAGTCAGGTAGTATTAACTACACATTCAGTTGATGGCTTTATCTCTAAAGTGTTGAATAACTGCTAGCAGTAACTGCTGATATTGGAACTGTTAGATCTGATGTAATGACACGAGTTTAATAAGCATCAATTCCATTGTGCTTTAATTCTGAGGTCTCTCTTCCTATATAGCGAACACGTGAACGCTTGAACGTTTTGCTCAGACAATATATGATTGTTATTATCATCATTAAAATACACCAGACTGGCGACGTGAGAACGGAGGAAACTCCATAAGGTTATCAACCCCCACGCGGCCAGTTAGTAAAAACAGAAGGAAAGAGAAAATTAAAGTTCACAGAAACACTCCGCTTAGAAATTGCTTAAAGCTACTAATGCCCGCACCAAAAAGGACAGAGCCGTCAAGATTATTCCAAAGTTTTATCCTAAAAATAATTCCATGCAATAAATAATAGTGTCAACAAATAAAATGCTGACACGTCGGGGATACTTTTCCCATCATCAGAGATGAAAATAATGAAAGGAGAAACATAAAAAAGGATTATTTGTTTTGACTACTCTATGAGGGGCAGATGTTTTGACAGGGTGAAGTTCAAAACGTGAGTGACCGGGGCGAGTCTGGAGAGGCCTAACGTCGATGCTTGTACAGTCGGTCGACTAAGAAGAAGCAGTCGAGCACAATCAGTGAGTGGAGGGATCAGAGCTAGTACAGTCGGAGGAGAGAAATCAATTACGGACCGTGATGAGATGTACAACTGTAATCATTATATTGAGGCTGGGTTTTGTTTTATAGATGTAGAGAGATTCTAAAATTGTGAGTTCTATTGGGTTAGAAAAGACGATGGTGGAGAAATTTTTTCTACTAATAAAACGATTGTTTTGCTCTGCATGAAGACGTGTAGCTGAATGGGTAGGGGATAGGTTTGGCAAATGGTAAACTTGTTCTGCTGGATATACCTAAGTGTTGGTCAATACGGATTTTAAAATGCTGTCCAGTATTGTGCACATACGAAACCTCCATGTTGCTCCTGAATTAAAATCCGTAGACAAGACCGGGCAGCAGAGGTGTGGGAGGTTTATCTTTGAATTTACAATAAGATCATATGGTAAATGGGATTTTGCAAGGAAACCTAAGCATGGATGTTGTTGGTACGAGTGTCTGTTTCAGGAATGACGCACTTGGGCTTTGTCCGGGGGTTTCAGGGTATTTTCTAGGCAGTAATGTTTGGTATTGCTTGCATTCAAAATGATAGTGTGTAATACCTGTTTGAGGAAGGATCCTCTTGGGTCATGCTCGATGGTCCAGTATTCCAGAGATGATCCGCTCATAGGCACGAAGTGGTGAGCCAGTTGCATGCCACCGTTCTGTTCAGCTGAAAAAACGGCACACATACGGAAACATTAAATACAGTACCAAAGAAAATTAAATTTAATTGTCACTGGTTTAATGAGATTTTGAAATATGTATGAAACTGGGATACATGGGAGGGAGAAAATTTCTGGAAAATGACCAACCCTGTTATTTGAGCAAACAGACAAGAAAATGTAACTATAGTTTTTTCAGTTGCACTATGGAATGAAATGGCGGTTGGTAAATAACCAGAAAATATGTAATATTTTATTTGTACGATTCACTACCTACCCTTGTGTTCTCATAAAAAATAAAAGTAGAAAACTGTCAACAGCATGCAAAATTACTTGCTTCGCCTTGTGCTCAGCCTCGATGTTGCGTGGGAGTCATATGACAGAGATATGAATTTTATCTATCGTTCGGTCCGGACAAAAACTCAGAGTGAAAAGCGTTGTGACTTACGAGACTATCATTTCTTTCTGCTGTTTTCCTCAGTACTAGCATTTACAAAAAAAAAAGATGCTCGAAAAGCAATTGCAACAAAATTTGGCCAGTTTTAAAAATGCTACACAACCCATTAGACCTACCGACTTGTGGTACATTAATCATGCTGTTAATCTGCGTAGAGTTATTGAGGGTATTTATAAGCCTTTTAGGCAACTAGTTAGGCTTACTTGAGTCGACTCTGGTGACTTCGTTTACATCGCACCTAATTTATAGTCTTGCATGGTCGCATTACCTGGCTGGTTATTTTCCTAAAGTGAAGTTGTCTAACTACTTTGAGGAGGTATTGGCTATCTTCACCTGTTAACCATATGAGTATCAGTCCCGAAAATTAATGGCAGTAACTTAGGTATAAATTGGATTACTAACTGATTTAATGCCTCTTAATTAGAATAGTTTGACACAGTTACAAAAAAATTACTTCATTTTGAATGTTTTATACTGTGATTTTTCTAACCAAACCATTGGTAATGAACCGGTCTTTATAAACGGAAGACTGATCTATTATTAAGAAGTTAATTACTGATAATGCATATCTATCAAATGCGTTCCAGCAGAATTGCTCGTTTTTGGTGGCCGGTCGTTTTAATTACGTAAATGATTGTGACTTCATGCGAAACTGACAGCAATAATAATTGGTCTAAAAACCATCTTTTTTGCTGGAAGGACGTTCTAAGAGAAAAATGGGTCACATAGTATTTTGAGAGACTCGTAGATCTAACGCATGTGGGTGTTTCCACATCAAACGATATCCCACTCCAAAGAGAAACATTGCTTTTACAGCAGCGAAGTGACTGCAATTCACTATAAAGGTATAACTCGTTTTAAGAACCAGAATTTGATTTAAACTACCAACAAATTAGACATTAATTAGTTATGCCACAGCATAGGCTACGACAGAAAGTGTTCGACCTTGAAGTGAATGTATGAAAAATGTTTACATAGAATAGTAATTCAGTATAATATTTTTATGGGCTCAATCGAAATATTTATCAGCATGTAAGAAGCCTAAGATATTGAAAGGGTCTATAAGATTATACTCATACTGAATATCATATAATGATGTTGGTTTATATCCATATTTTATCATAGAAAAATGTTAGTGTCATAATATTTCACTTTTCTAGGTACTGCATACCTTGCCTACCCTAATGACACGTACCTGATGTTGAACTACATACGGCAATAGACGTCTTGTCTTTCAGTAGTGGTAATTCTTTTCATTACACAATAACGGTACCAATTACAACAAAATTACGACAAATAACCTTGTTTTTTGAAACATGAAAAAAGTTTGCGCACTTTACTCTGTCGTTTCCCGACACATAAACTGGATCGCGGGCCTACCTCTAATTATGTACTGGTACGGGCCTCACTAAGCTGGCCTGTAAAAGGTTAGGAAAGGTTCATCTAACGTTCAAAATGAACTTTCATTGAAAGAAAGTTCATGTAAATCCTTAGCAGAACTAATCCGTGCTTTTCCTAACCTTACACGAGGGCTCTATGAAAGTCGTTTACACCTATATACCTTACAAGCCATATTAAATAATATGCACCGAAATTCCCCTTTAAGACTAACTACACCTAAATTCCTCATCAGCTATATCTATATATATTTATGTATGAGTTTTCTAGTCCCTACTCGCACCTACAAATATCTAGGAGGGGTGTTCTGATTTATCTATTTTTTGAGTTTTATAAATCTATTAGAGTTTTGTAGATATTTGAATCCCTGCACTCGAGTATGGTGTGACCATGGCAAATACTGCAAGCCTGCATTTTACACCCTATCAGCGTTTTCCTTGCAGTAGCACCATGTCATGGTCATTCGAATCCTTACGAACCCATTTACAGTTTGAAGTGGCAGTTCCCCTTTCAATAAAGCACTTACGTTGTAGCAGAGGACTGAGCTGCAGCAGAGACGTGCTTGCTCCACCAGCGCTTTGTCCAAACACTGTGATCAGGTCCGGGTTCCCTCCGAAATACTGGATGTACTTTTTGACCTGCGGTTTCGGAGTTTGGATCTCTTTAGTGAAGGTCGTTATGAAGCCGACCATATACAGTATCTAATGTTTATTCATTATTTAGTTGGTAAGCGAAAAAATCGTAATATTACGATGGCGCTTAGCCTAATTTAATTTGCCAAAACGTATAATGACGGACATGAATATACAGTAGTCTTTTTACTGAAAAAAAAAAAAAATCTTTTTGTAGATCAGCAAAACGTACAAACTATTTTTATCTCTTTTCTAGGTGCTATTCTTAACGATGTTTATAGAAATTCACAATTTCTGGAAAATATACCGTAGGTTACATTATATATTATTGGTATGAAAAATTAGTTAATTTTCTGATGTCCATAAAAACATACCCATTTCAGAGCCGTGATTTGGTCCATGAGGCCCATGTTCCCTGGAGCGTCAGTGGTTCCGGAGTAGAGGAAACCTGGTAGGGAAACCACGAATTTCTTAATTATGATTGAATTAATAAGCAGAGATGTGTGTGCCTAAAATAAATACTGTATTTTACCGAAATTGTGCTTTTTCAGGAAAAGAGCATAACCAAATAGTTATATATTTATTAAATCATCATATTTCTTCTCGCTTGTTTGGTTCTCTGCATCGTTTTTTCCATTATTATAAAATTGAGCCCCCGCCTCCCACATGCTTATTAAGAAAACTAGAACTTGCTTCTACGAAATATTGCTTATAGATTGCTGACGTCAAGAAGCAAGTCCTACTTACGTCAGCGATTAATTAACGATTGTTTGCAGCTCTGATCAGTGAGGACTTGAATTTATCATTAGGCAATACAGTATACAGATAAATAAATAATTCATATCGATAATAAGTTATTAAAAAGGCTTGTAGTTGAGGGGTTATTGAATAAAACATGTATATGCTGAGTTATTGAATAGGATAGCTAGTTAATTAGTTAATGAATAATATATGTATTTTATAGGTTATTGATTAAGACCTGCAGTTGAACGGCGTAGAGCAAACTTAAAAATAACACAATACTAGAAAATCAATCTTTCTCAGTCTTTCACGGAATCACTGCATCTTCAATGAATTGTTTTATGACGGGGCAGCAAGGCTGAGTTGAGACTATGAATAGGTCGGAGTACAAGGCAGGCTTTTGTTATGAACTCAACGTAACACAACGTAGAGTTCTTACCTTGATTACTTACTGTTTCAAAGTCAATACTTTGTTTTGGTAGTGGATTGATTTCGATACAATGCACGGTCTTGAGAATGAAAGCATGGCTGTGGCATATAGTAGGGTTCTAAATAGAAATGATGGTGGCGCATGGAAAGGTTCTAATTGGCTTTGATTCTGACCCACAATCAATTTCTAACAAGCGTAGATTACTTGTTTTTAGGGGCAGCCAGTCTCTGATTCTACCCGAATCTCAATAACAAAGCAGTCAGTAGAGCACGCCTCTTACTCACCAAGTGTTCCCAGCCTATACTGCACCACCGCCACCACCACATCCTTGTCCAGCAGCTTGCTCGGCATGTACAGAGTTGCTTCACCCGAAATGTAGGCACCGCCGTGGATGAAGAACATCACAGGCAGTTGTTTCTTCTCTGCTGCAGTGAAGTTCTGAAGAAGAGCAAAGCGCATTATACCTAGTTGAAAGGTGGCACCTTGATGAAGATTATCACCTGTAGCCGTGTTGCTGTTGCTATATTGAAATTTTGAATAACACTAAAATGTATAATTTTAAGTAGATGGCACTCTGTCTTTGTGGCTACAGTCAAATTAGTTTTTATACAGTAACGTAAATGATTAGATGTAGGTGCAGCGGCAGAAGGAAAAAACCTTCTGTAGCTACTTCGTTGTGGCACCAGCAAAATAATAGGCAGAAATTATGGACTAATTGAGTTAACATGCAATGAATGAAGCACACCACTTAAATCTGTTTTCCGTAGCAGCAGGTAAAAAACTTTCCATGCGGTAAATCAAGTTTTATTTTACTACTTAGCAATTAGTTTCTCTACTTACAAACATAAGACATCGCATTCTGTATCTTTCTGAAAGGAAATTATGCTAAGGTCCACGTAAATAATTGTCTTTTCTTTTCTACCTGCCATCTTGGCAGTCGTTATCACCCGCGAACGAAGTGACAGAGGTGATATGTTCTTGTTGAAGATCTAAGTTTATTTTATATTTCCTTGTCCACCCTAAAAGAAGTAGAAGGACTTGAGCAATGTTCATAATTTTCACCGGAAGTCTGGTGGGTTGACCTAGATGTGGCCAATGGCAAAAAACTGCAATTAGCTGGCCATCAAAAATGACGGTGATGAGTTTTGTTGCCTGTCAACCCAAAAAGAGGCAGAAGTAGTTGAGTCATAATAACAATTTTTTTTTCAGGCAGTTAGATGGGTTGACTGAGATATAAAAACGCCAAAACTCTAGAGCAAGATAGCCATAAAAAAGACGGTGTTGAATTTACCCCTACCGCAGGTGCTGGTTTTACGCCACGAGGCGTTCTAGCTACACTTGTATCCAGCAGCACTACAAATTCTTTAATTTTTCTGTTACAAAACCAATATTATGGCACTTCATGTAGCTTAATTTAGAAGTTATTACATTTCCATCCGACCTGGCAGTTATTGCAGTTGCTACATACATACTGTATATATATATATAATAACAAAAGAACATTGTTAGTTTTTACAATTTCCCGTAAAACAGACTGTACTTTAAACCTCCCAATTTGGGAATTATCCCATTTTCCACCCACCATCAGCGGCGAGTAGATGCTGACGTGCAGACAGTCCTCGCTGCCGGAAATTACAGGCGCCACAAGCGACTTTTGGGGGCAGCGATCCCTGAAATACGAGGCGTCGTACGTGGAGTCGTCATCGGTCCAAGCTTCTTCGTAAATTTCCGGGTACTGAAATTGCACGGTTGGTTTTATTCCATAGTGCAGTACAATGCTAAATTTTCTGGGACAACATGGCATTTAGTAATCCGACATTAATATTTAAGGTGACTCCCACCCGCGGTTGTGGGGTACCAAAGAATGCCGCATTGGCACTCAAAGTCGCTAGTTCGCCTCCGCAAGCCAACTGAGCAAGTTCTTGTGCGCTTGATGTGTTCGGTTAACTTCTAGTGCCCGGATGCTGGTGCTGGGGTATTGACCCTAGCCAGGAATGGAGATTGTCGGCGGAGGGGGGTCACAGGTATTAAAAAAAAAGATTTTCCGTTATTGGCGCCATATAGCTTTTGACGATCTCAGATTGACCCCTGCCCTACATTTATTTGGAGTCAGTTGGCTTGTAGCTGCAGCACGAACCAGCGCTTGTGGGTTTCCAAGTTGGATGAGTTGTGTAAATTACTTTGTCTCTATCTTTATGCTTCTATTTCAGAATAGTGAAACGCTGAATTGTCAGTAAAATATTGCATTTTTATAAAAAAGACATCAGTGTCTCCGTTGACTGAATGCAGTTAATTTTAGTTTAGTTCAGCAGAGTATTAGGTAGATTCTCAGGGGCAACATTACAGTGATGTAATGTATTAATGCTTGTGGGTGATGCATTTTACCTATAGTCAAGCACAGCACTGAATCCTGGGTGTACAGGTACCATTACATTTTCCATAACTGTTTGGTCACCTGCCGGTACTGATTGTTAGCAGGATTTCACATGGAGCTTTTTCAGATATATTCAGCTTACGAGTAATGCATAAACCTGAATCGAAAGTGCCAACTCCAACATTCTCGAGATTGAGTTTCAAACAAATAAAGTTTAAGCGAATTTGTATATCCCGCTTTATGCATTGACCATCGTTAGGTCTCCTCCCATCTCAAGCCATCTGGATCACTACTTGAGTTATTTGCGTAATAATAACCTTTATGTTTTTCCACCCGTTAACAACAAAAACGTTTTCAAAATCGCTTCAATTTAGTATTAATAACACCAACATAAGAGACAACTGCTTGAAGAACGTAGTCAGTTTCGTTCGATAACCGGTTAAGTTCTAGTGACAGCACATATCATGCAACCGCATGCGCGCATGTAGCAACGACAATGTCATTTTCCTTTCTGAAACTCCTAGACAAATTGACACTAGAATAATTAGAAGCTGGTAAAAAAAATTTTGAAGACAACAAATAAAGAAATTTGCCTCAATAAGGGACGCTTTGAAGTGCGTCGGCTCTCCAGGAGTGGCGTTTTATAAACTAATCTGTCGAAGGATACAAATACAGCTACAAATGCCAGAAATTATCAATTTGTTAATGAGGTTCGAGAGGCGCGACCGACCAATGATCGGGAGTGAGACAAAGCTAAAGTCATCTGTTATTTAAATATGGTATAGTGTCAATTCTTCGCCTTATGAGAGTGCGTAAACACATTTTGAAAACGCATCTTTGGAGCAAGGTGGAACACATCACTGTTCATCGCCCTAAGTGATTACTCTGATAATATACTAAGTCATAAGACTACCATGGTATGAGTGCTTACCGCGAATCTATCTGGCTGGTAGGCATAGCGAATGCTGTGGAAAGCGCTGAATTCTCTACCAAAATGGGAAGTCAGAAGCCGACCTTTGGTCTTGCCAAGATTTGGAATCTCCACCAATGGCACAGTTCCTTCTTTTGAGATCTTGGAACTTTGGGGATCCGTTGCAGCGTGGGTGAACTCCTTCCTTTGATGCATGTGGCCTACGGGGTCTGGGATTTTTGGAACAAAATCTTCTTCATATCCGCTATGACCAACTTGCACCAGGGAAAAGGCGATGAGCAACGCAAGGATGCTGCAGTTTCGTGGTCTCAACATGCTGGGGTGAGGCGGGGTCCTCTGGTTTGATGTCTGGAAAGAAAGTGGGCCGATGAAACACCGCCAAAAGAGATGATAGGACTCAACCGTAAACAGTTCTAGAAGCCATGAGGGGGATCCTATGATCTACCACCTGCAAAGAGAAAGATGCAATAATGTGCTATTCAAAAAAGAGATATGGGGTAATATGACTTGAGAAAGAAAGGGTTCGATGATAGATCACGAGATACAAAGAAAAATACGTTGTGAAACACTTGAAACTGATAGCAGTGCTATGATGGATCACCCGAAACAGAGACAGGGTATGATAATGGATCCCCAAAATATACAAGGGTGCGATGGGGGATCCCCAGTAACATAGAGGGTACGATAATGGATCATCTGACAGAAAGAAAGGTACGATCATACCCTACCTATAAAAGCAGGTAGATTCGTAACTGCCCTGTGCAATAAAGAAGCACGACACAATGACGTGCCGTCCGAAGAGAAACAAGTTCAGCAAGGCACTGAGTTAGGTGTTCAGGAAATGTATCTCATGAGCTTATCACTGAGGTAGAACCTAATTATGAATAATCCTGGTATTACGCATGGTCACCTAAACCCCGTATCATAACATGATTAGCAAGTAAATCGCGTAATGAGGGATGTGGTTTGATGGAGGTGAACACTAATTAAGCTTAGGAGGAATTAAGCACAAGTAGGGACACAGTTGTAGCCCTTGAATGGTAATTCATAGTTTTAATCGTCGAAGTCATTCTTTTACGTTGTTTAAACATTGGCATGAGAAAAAATAATAGTATTCTATAAAAAAATACTTGGGGCTACAGCGTACAATAATTTGCATTAATATAGCTCAATCAAAGTAATGCGTGCTGCACGAACTTTTCAAATGAGTAGTGAGTACTACGCAATTTTTACACGCCATTAATTGCTCAACCTTGCGCAAACATCACACCAGTTTTGAGCTCTGTGCTGAATTTACATGTTAGTTTCAAGTATTGTGCAAATTTTATAAGCGTGAGTGACGTCTGTAAAACTTTGCCTAAGTCTGGAGTTGTCTCAAAGTCGAAGAATTTTTATTCTATTTCCCGAGCTCAAAATTACGTGAATTTATTCGGCCAGAAATAAATGCTCATTTGTCAGACTTGAGTGAACGGGCCATTAGAATTTTATATCTGGTGATCCACTACTTTATTTTGAAAGAAAATTACGAAACTGTACTTGTCACTCAATTCATTGCAGGCTCTGTTATTAAGCTGCATAAGTGTTCTTTATTCTATTGCATTCCTACTCGTAACAAAAACTTTATAGCCAGGTAGTACAGTCTGGCATGAATAGAGCTAACGTACTCAATGTGCGAGCATGCAAATATGTAAACGTACACTGCATCACTACTAAGTACTACATAGACGAACGACGTACAAAATAACTATTTCTAGCCCTGGAATCTTGCGGTACGAAACCTCATTACAGTACCAGTAAAATATGCCACTAACTGGGACTAGAGATAAAAGAATATAATGTCTTCCTCAACGAAACGAGTGGCTACAAAACTGTAATTTTCATTGAATTTACAACTTCATTGAAGTAGAAAAAATTACTCGATTTGTTTCACAAAACTTTGGGCTACAATGCTTTAGCTCACCAAGACTTCGACTAGTATGTTTATAGTTCTATAAAGATTAACTCATTCTTTCCTCCACTTAAATTTGCCGTCCAAAGAGAAACGGCAAGCAAGAAGGGATATGCACAATGCCGAACGCAACTTGGAACCCATCCTTGAGGTGTTTCCATCGCGGATCAATGTTCATGGGTACAGCAAGTCGGAAGAGAAGAAGTAAAAGAAAAATTGAGTAAACTAGAACGCCTCGTGGCGTAAGGCTATCGCCCGCGGTAGGGAGCAAATTCAACGAAGTCATTTTTGATGAACGAGGTTAGGGCATAGCCGGAATTCCTGAGTAGATCTTCAATAATAACATTGAAAAAAAAAAAAAAAAATAGAACGCCTCGTAACGTGAGACGACCTGCAGCGGTAGAGGCAAATTTGGCCCCGTGGAGGAAAATTTAATACCGTAATTTTTGATAGCCAGCTAGGCCTAGTTTTTTGTATAGGTAACATCCAGGTCAACCCAGCAAAGTTACAAAAATTATGAACACTGCTCAACTCTTTCGACTAGTTTTTGGGTCGACAACCAATATATATGCATAGTATATATATATATTTATCTACAATTATTAAATATATATACTTAAATCATCAACGAAAACATTATCACCTCTCTCACTTCGTTCGCGGGTGATAAACGTCATCAGTAGCAGCGGCGGTGCAAAGAAATTTGTATTCGGGAGGCTGTGGGTGGCTGTAGTAAAATCTGGAAGGGCTTCACAATGTAAACATATATGGAAGTTGGTTACATGGTAGCAAAATTGGCGCTATGGTAAAAAAAACCTACCCCGCCCCCTCCTACCCTTCCGCCGTCACTGATCAGTAGGAATAAGAATTTACAATAAAGGAAACTGAGCACAGGAGAAAAATATCCTGGAGGCCTAAGTGTTTCTAAATTAGCCAAGAGGATCTTCTGGATTTAGTAACTCACCTCGAACAATAGTCACTTTATTTAAAATTATCTAGAGACACCAGTTACTATAACAATACTGCGGAAGGATGTTGCTGCCGCCACCCACCTGCTTGTCAAGAAGATACTGTCAGGCGTTGTAGAAACAGCAGATCTGACCAAAACCGAAAGATTAGATAACCCAAACGAGGGCTATTTATTATCTTTTTTTTATCGAATACAGCTAAG
>LQNS02276883.1:29137396-29166458 GCA_001587735.2 Parhyale hawaiensis | reverse complement strand
ACTTGATGCCGCACGAATATGCTGCCCGTGACTCATATTTCTTCCTAGCTTATGGCGAAGATTGCGATTGCGGTGACGTAGAAGCAAACAAGATTATAAGAGTTTTATAATTGTACTACACGGCCCGTGACCCATTAGGTCACCATCACGAAGTTATTTACTTTCGAAGAAAATAACAGGTGTTCCACACGCTATTTCACCATCGACTCCTACCCGCATTGGTCACCATCACCAATTTTTCTGTTTTTCAGAGGAATATTCGACACTCTATCTGTGCGCAATGAGAAACATAATTATATGTGACGTAGTCCAGTTATATTTTTCGTATCGCCTTTAAATTTAACGTACTCGTTCAATTTAAATCTAATTTACACGTTCATGGTCGCTCATGCAGTCAGGCTTAGGTTGATCTTCCGTATCACGGATGCAATCAAATTTAATCTTTAACGCTCGGATTTCTCAATACCCTAAAGCGAAGATGCGGTACAAAAACAAGCAAATAGAAAAGCAAGCAAATAGACAAGTGAATAAACAGGGCAACTACTAAATAAAATTCACAAAATTTTAGTAAAATATAGATAACTAATAAAAAAGAAAACCCAGAGCAAAACCATATTCTCTTTGAAATCAAACAGGTTTTTCCGGCTGTCCAGGAAGAACTTGTGGCCTCCTTCGAAGCTATAGCATGATATAGCTTTTAAGGCTGACATGAATAGGGTTACGCCCGCTGCCGACAAAAGTCGACATACCGGAACGTGTCTCTGTCTTAGGCCAAACGTTTCTGTGAGTGCGTGACAGTCTAACGTGTTTGAACAACTTTTAAAAATGTGCATTACTGCAATTTAAGCTGACCTGATCGAGAGAGAAAATATTTGAAACTGCAAAATTGGTACCCTACATTTCGTTGCAGAATAGCTGCAATAGCGCTCAGATTATAGGTTGCATGTAATATCCTCCTCTTCCTCCTTGTTTTTTGTAACCTTACAAACTGCTCACCATATAAGAACTCGCAGATAAGATATCCTATCAGTGGCCCACAAGGTAAACGTTCTCGAATGAAGGTAAACTGTTCATTCGTTACTTCAAGCTAATCGCACCCGTAAACACTTCACCGAGTGTATTCAATGTTAAATGTTTGGCAAGTAACTGCCTTTGAACGACACATTGATTTACCCTTTTTGAGCCTGGACGCTTCATTCGTTACTTTCTTCAAAAACTTATGGTACACGTGATCGATCAGCTGGTTTATTCTGTTTTAGTTACTTGAAATATTAGCTTCATTGGAATGGGTCCTTAGTGCATACCTTTTAAGCCTTTTACCAATAAACATAAACTTTTGGGTAACGATCTAAAATATTCCAAATTTTAACTAAACTATAGGTGTCGTGGATTAGCACCTCAACGTCGAGTTACGCTAAACCCATTAGGATTGACTTCTCTGAAACTTCGTAGAAAAGCGGCTGTTCTACCACTTTCATTCGTATTGTTGTCTTAGCAGCAAGCCGAAAGAGTTTGAGACGTCTGAGAACTAGGAAACTTTATTCTACGGCGGAGGACTTTGTCTTAGGAGTTTGGAAGGTAATAGAGGCGTCAGCAATGACTGAAATTCAGAGCCTCCGTGGCTAAGGAACTCCACAGCTAGACAATGTACTCCTACCCCTAGGAAGAATATACCCCTGAGCAAAAATATACCCCCTCCTGGCCCTCCTGGACCAGTTTATCCCAACCGCAAGAATATATCTCCTTGGCCAGAATATCCTTCCTGGGCTACAAAATGCCCCCTGGGCAGATACACCCCTTGGCCTGAAGATAACTCCTGGGCCAAATTATATAAGCTGGTCCCGAATATACCACTTGGCCACAACGAGGCCCATTCTCTGTAACATTCCCATCGATCATAATATACAGTACCGGGCTAACCTTATTTTATCCCAGATTGTGCGAACACGTTTCAAAAATATTTTCTGTAGGATTTCAATGGGACAAAGTACCTCTACAGGAAAATAACACATGTAACTTGATTAAAATAGGGTTATGCCTCCATCGCTACCTTTATTACATCTACATCTTCGTAGTTGATGCACTTTTTAAAGAAAAATGGGACTGATTATATGGGAATGAGAATGATGTCATTAGGTTATCCTAGCTGAATCAGAATATGAAAAGGAAAGGACAGTCCATAGCAAGCAGTGTTTTTTTTTTGCTGGTGGTTCGCTTTTTGTCCTATTGTGTATCTGTTGGAAAAAAAACCCTTCAATGAGGTAGCAAAGCCTGCTGCAAATTATATAGGTTAACTAGTAACTTCAACTATGTGAATACGCTTGCCTCTATTGTCATATGGCCTCTGATCTTGAAATCTGGAATGTTGGGAAAGGGGAGACAGAACCATCTCTAGATGCTAATACAAGAAGTCCTCGCTGTACCCCGAAATGTTTCTGTCCAGCCGCTCTTCGGAAAAATCAGCGAAGGGGTAAAGCTAAAGTTGAACTCGCACAGCTCTTCACTCGCTCACAGTCGGAGCCATTGACTCCTCGGCCCTGAGCGGAAAGTATATTATTGACAAGAGCTGCCCAGCGACGCAGTGCTAAAATGATAGAGGGGTAGACAAAGAAACAGATGATCTTGTCATCACCAAAAGTTAATTATCTAGTCCTCATGACAATGCCGATAGGTCCTGTAAATTTCATTAAGATCCGTCCGTAACATTTTTATATGTATTAACGAGTGACAGACATAGTGACAGAGAAGCAAACAGATCCCGACAAAAAAATAAGCTTACGGGCGGAGGTAAATAGTAATACAATAACGGCCTACGCCTGCTTGCAATGCCATAGATATCTTCAAAGTGCAAAAAAGAAAGAGAAAAAAAGGACATAGAGTGACCTAATAAAAACGTTCCAATAATACTGTTGGATGCACATTAAGCTACCTCAACGCAAATGTTTTTTTCGCTCATAAAATTGAACAAAACTCTTGTAGCAAAGTAGCCCTCAGGGGCGTATTGTGGCGGGCCTTTTCTCTGCCACGATATGTTTGGGCATCACGGACCCCCCAAGGGTCCTGAGTGCCTTCTCCGCAGGGGATGTAGCATCTGGCCGCAGTTCCTGCTGACGAGGTTAGTTTTGTAAAGTTAGGTTGGCTTTCAATACTTCCCCTTCTGTTTATGGAGGTGGGCTGCCGATCGAGGTGGCTGACCTATTCCCGCTAGACTTCTACTTTCTTGTATTTCGTTCCCTTCCCCTGTGCGGCGTAACTGAGCGACAGCGCTCAGCCGCGCCCGGGGGTTGGAGATGCTCAACTTGCGGGAAAAAGGACAGTCATCGCGTGACTGGTGAGACTCTGGATGGCCGTCCTTTCGGCTCTGTTTTTAGTAACTGTTAAATTTTGGCGCCCTAGTCGGCGCACGAGCCTGTGGTTAACACAGGAATAGTTCGGCGCGATCTAGGCAGGGTGCCACTGAAGCGCTAGTAAAAACTACTACTATTACTTACTTGTAACAAAAGAACACAGCTTGGTATAAATAGGGTGAAGGTCTATCACACGGTAGTTTGCCATCTCAGAAGTAATAGTTTTACGAAAGTATTTTTATTCGCGCCCTTGTATAAACAGTCCTGCACTCACCCACCCGGTCCCTTCTCGCAATTTCCTGGTTTTAAGCAGCTTATTATTTTCATTCAGCGTTTTTGGTTCGATGCAGCCACTTGATGTACGTTCCCTTGATCTAAGAGTACATGAAAGTTATATGGACCAATTAAAACATAGATTTCTCGTAGCAGAGTCATTATTTGAAACGTAGGTTTTGACATCCACTGATCCCAGTTTAATTTGTTTTCTTGCTACAGTTCACAAAGGCAACTGACATTGTTCATTATGGAATCTGATGTGTCTTGTTGCGCAGAATATTGTTGATTCCCAAACAGAAATATGGCGTGACAAATCTATGGAGAGGCAGCCTGCCACAACCAAGGAGAGTTCTTATCATTGAGAGTTCGGTCTCTTTGATGTTTGTTCACTAATCAACTTTTTCAGCTAGGAGCTGTAACAGAGAGACGCGTTAATAAAAAATAAATAGAAAATAAAAAAATCGCGCATCCTTCAGACTTTTATTCGGGGAGATATTCCATCACTACATATAGAGCTGATTTCCACGCAAACCTTGACAATAAATAAAAAGTGGGGAATTTACCTAATATAATTATAGTGAAGACGCCAACTCAACAACTTTTCTCAGTCAACAAATGACAAAAAGACACTGATCACCAATATCAATTAAACTGAAGGTATTAAGTAGCTTAGGTTTCTATAATCCCTGAAGAAAGACGACCCAAATACATCTTTTATTTTCAGACAAAAATACTCGATAAGCAGCCGTATTCTTCTCGACCTCAGACATCGATCATGTGCGCTGGGAAGCAAGCCGAGCGATGATGACGATATTTTCTTTCCAATTTACCGGGCATGAAGGGCTCTGTTTGCTGACGAGCCCTTCATTAGTCCAGTCAATACCAGTGATTGTCACGACAATGAGCAGAGCTCTTGAGTGCACTGATTGCTTAGATCGGGTCCAGCTCTGAGTATCGATCCAGTAACGAACACAATCTGCAAATTTCTGTCTTTAGAGTACCATGCGTTGGCAACAATCTACAGTACGTGCGATGACGCTAAGGGTAACTAATCGAAACTAATGCGGCTAGTGTGAGACTGTCTCAGAAGTTTTTAACTGCAGAGAGATTTCCGATTTCCAAGCTACATATCTTGCGTCAATTTTTGTTCGTTATATACCAGTCCATGGTATAATAACGTACAGGTAGCCCCATCGCCTGATCAGTTTGCGACTCTTATGCACATCTTGTACCAAAACGTCTTCTAGAGACCTCATGCATGGCGAGTGCCGTTCTTGTGTGTGAGTTTCTGAAAGTAATTTGACCAAGCAAGCCCATTATCGATATTTTCCATTTTTTTGCCCGAAAGAAAATAAAGAATTGGCAAAGGAATTTTTTTCTAGATATCGTGAAGTTAGACATCTACGCACAAAGATGATAAATCGGCAAGTTATCGCAGTAAATAAGTTACAGCTGTTCTTAACAGTTTTCCCCGTGCAGTATATGAGTAAAAGTTTGCTTAGTCTATGGGACTATAGGTGAAATGTCGCAGAGCACTTAAATTTTGTAATATAAAAATATATTTGAGTAAAGAAATTTGTGTATTATGTAGCTATATCTTCATGTCTTAGCTTCTGTCTGGGCAGCCGCAAAACTGCTCCTACTAGTTACTTCAAGTTTGAGTTATTTAAACTTGAGGCACCTATAGCTGGTATACCGATGGTTTGTAGTAACATATATTTATGCACGGAATGGCACTATTAATTGGAAGTCCAGGGGAAACATTATAACACCAGCACGCTTATCTGACGTTCTAACTAAGAGGCCCTAGACAAAAAACTAATTTAATTTTATTTTCTTTCGTTTTCCAGGCTACGAGGTTTCGTGAAATTTAACATAGTATCCCTCAAAAATATCAAAGGAACTACCGAGAACTTATTTTTATGGGAAACCAATATAAATTTATCGCTCGATTTTGATGACTTGTTTATACTGTACATTGCTTAAAAAGCTTTATTCTAATTGGTGCTGTAGTTAATATCTAGAATATAATGAAAACCGATGTGCGTTTGTCTCTTTGTTTATTTATTTCTTTTGTTTGCTTATTTATCTGTTTATTTATTTATCCATTTTCTATCACGCTTTAAGAACACAGATAGGCGGAAATTAGCCTAAGTTGGAGGCATTGGTCGTCCTCTCAAGTTCCATTGAAAACTGATAGGTAAAACATAGGCCGCGTTGCAGATGATAGCAAGCTTACAATATCTCCATTCCCTGGCGCTCGGTAGCCGGTGATTTATTTCACGGGTCCAGCTGAAAACGAATTGGTAGAACTTTGATGAGGTTGCAGTTGACAGCAAGCGTATCTTAAACAGCAACAGTTGAAATTCGAACAATGAAGATATCGTAGGCTTAGTCTGATTTGGACGAGTATTACCTTCGCCATACATCGAATCTACGGCAAAGTATAGGGTGACTTTATGTCTGAATGCACTTATCGCATTGCAGAAGTTGAATTGAAGATCCTGTCTGAAGCTTCCGTTAGCACTATCATGAATCATGATTATTAGTTTCGTCCTTCAGATTATTTCATTGCACCAGTTTTTCTTCCCACCTTAATTCAGTGGTCGATGAAACAGCATTCGCGAAGCAACAAAACCATTGGACCTATAGGCCATCCTACCGTATCCTTGACACCAAATCGAAACTATAACTTTGAGTGTTGCTGATTGCAATGAATTTTCTCCATGTCAGAAAGAGAAAAAGTTTCGATGTTCAGCAGTTGTGAAGCCGTAAACGCTCATCTCCAGGTGCTCTTAGGTTAGCAAAACTAAATTGTAATAACGAAAGATGAGTATGGTCAATGAAGAACGGCTGATCAGAAATTATTCGTTGTCATATTCTGACAGCGCAGGCCCTCTATTATATTTATATACGACTAGCTGGACCCGTGAAACTTTCACGGGTTTGCAAGGCTTTTCAGACAGACCCGTGAAACGTTTATAATTTAGCATGGTAACACCACACCACACTCCCTCCCTAAAAAGTTACACTCACCCTTCACTGGAAATGAGGCCTTAAAAAAATATACTGCTTAGAGCCTGGCTTTTGTTTTTTGCTGCCCCACCCTTGAAATTTGCTAGCACTCCTAGTGCCCACCCAAACATGGAAATTTTCCAGGTCCCAACCCGTTCATCAGAAGAGCCCAGGGGCATGAACATTATAAAAAAAAACCTTGCCCAGCTGCACAGGACTGCTCACCTCCGCGTATCATTGGACCCGTGCAATATTTATAGGCCTATAAGCTAGCAGCACCAGTGAAACGTTCACGATCTGGCTTATGGCGTTTCACAAAGATCAGTGAAACCTTCGAATTGTACCATGGCTATTCCCCATCAACATCACAAACCACACCGAGATTCGATGTATGATATCTTATACGACCAGCCTTTTTGCTGATAATTACTGAAGCTGCCCGTCTCTAAGGGGCCCGTGGATTATATTTATAAGTCCCTCTGTCTAACTGGACCCGTGGAATTCCTTTGGCAGTAAACAACGGTACAGGTTCCGAAAAAATTTGTTCCTAAAACTTTCGGGCGTATAAACAATTAAAAAGACCTGGCCTGTTTCCGAAAGATTAGTCGCCAGCTGTATCACAGATACGCCAGCTTCCTGAACTCAATAAAGCGCAAAAAAATGAAGAATGACGGACGAAAATCGCCAATATATTTGCCTCTCGCGTTAGCTGTAGCACAGATACCGGATTTCGCATGTAAGGCCAAATGCGAGTTGAACAGTGAATTCAGGCGTAACCAAGGAGCTTCAATGGGAGGAGTACGTGCAAGCCTTCCCTGGGCGAGTAAACACATGGCTTTGTCACGTGACTCAAGCTGGCGTTTGGAGATCTTAAACTGGCTGAAGAGGCAGTGGTCAGCGCATATAGTTCAGGAAGATACAGACAGGCAGTTCTTCTATATTTTTGCAANGATGGTTAATAGCTGCAAAACTTTGAGCTCAGGACTCATTCCTACGTGAGGCAATGCCTCACGAAGGCAATGCCGCTCTCCGATTGGATAAGCCACTCAGCCAGTTTAAGGGAAAAGTTTACTCGCAACGCTCCCGTAGGATAGATAGATAGGGTGCACTCCTCTCTATTAGAACCTCCTTGGGCGTAACACACGAAGGAAGGAACGAAGGAAAAACGCTATTAATATTATTACCAAGAGCATAAAATTTAGATGCGATGGTCGGTATCTTGAGATGTTTGTAGCTCTTCGTTATGTAGCGTCCCTATAAAACATTTGTAGTTCCCTCCATCCTGCTGCGCATAATTGTAATTTCTGTCTCTTGCCATGGCTTCAAAGTATCGAATTCTCGCTGTAGATGGCGTACATATTGAAGAATTAGATAAGAAGCAAATAATATAGTTGAAATTTTACTACCCACGACGCGTTTCGCTGTAACCTCAGCTCATCAGGTGGGAGGATCGAAGATGGTGAAGAGTATTCGATGGTTAACGTTCGTTAAGGAGCTATTTGTTAACAATTTATATACGTATTTGTTTAATGATTTCCATAAAATATCTATTATCACTTTATTTTCTCATATGCTGCGGTAAAATAATGCACTGACTACAAAGGTTTTTTTACAGTGTTATCAACAGTTATAAACTGTTACAATAAACTGCAACTGTTTAATTGAACTCGTTATTCATTGCCATAGGTAAAGAACGTTGAATTATATGAGCAAACAAAAACGTACATAGAAACTGTAGTTGGCCAGTGAATTTTGGCCGCCAGATGACGTTACTGCTGGCCAGCAAGCAACAGGGGCGGAGTCGAGATGCACGGTGGGCTACTTTTATGTTATTATACCACGCATCATTGTAACTTCGTATATCATCGGAAGCTGAATGAGGTGCCCTGAGTCTATAGCCCATTGTGGTCGTTACGCTGAGCAAAATGTTGTTCTCCGACGGAAAACACCTATCTTGACATACCTTTGCAAAAAAACCCGCATTTTCATCATGCGCAAGTGGTCCAGAGATGATACTGCCCTTAGGTGTTCGCGTAACGCTCTAGTTATGGGACCACACGGCTGTGAGTGCGGACATACATAAAATAACAAAGTCTTCATTTCTAATGTTTCTATGCAGTGAACTTTTCAGTAGAACGACCATTAAGGGTTTATGGAATTCATCGTTATATCAGCGTGGGGATTTTGAGATCTGCTATAGCAGCTGCTCGACAGTAAATTTGACAGTTGCTGTAGCTTCGTAGATCTGATAATTTAAATCTGAGTCTTCCTACAATGGTTAGTGGACTCAAGGTACATAGTATAGTGTTTTGTTCAACCACGCCTGAACTACTCAACCATGCATTCAACTTTCAATTTCTAGCTGAGGGCATGCTCCAAGGAAGTCTATTTTTACCGAATAAATTGGGCTGATTCAATAAGAAAAAAAGCTCTGTATGCGTGGTATTGGCATATGAGGGAACAGTCAATTTTCTGCTTTAGAATGGGAGTCCAGATTCAGTTTTCTGTTTTTATGACAGTTTCATTGCTGAACTGCTGAAATTTTCATGATAGTGGAAAGACTAACAAAAAAAATCCATGCGTCTCTGACATGCAAGCATCTCATGTGTCTCCCATATCAGAGATAATATGGAGAGCATTAGAACAACAAAACAACCTGTATGAAGTGGTTTTGTCGTTGATAACTCAGGCAAACTTTTTGTATGAGATTCTTGGCACAATATTCTCGCATTTTTGTCCCCGTTATCAGCTGCACAAGATTATCTATAGCGTATCAAGCTGCTCAGAACCCAAGAAGCACGTTAATGACAAAAATGATTGTAGTGATCATTAACTATTGTTCGGGAGCTTTGGGTGTCACTGCTCTACTCTTCATCGTATTGTCAACAAAATATTAAGCTCTTCTGTTCACAAGAAATGATCTTCAAGACAGAGAAGTTATAACCAGCATTAACCACAATTCAGTAGCTACAGGATGGGTCACAAGCATCGACAGAACCATTTACATATATTAATATAACGTCATCTATGTAATTAACGACTTGCCCTGACAACAGTTTTCATGCGGGTTCCACATTGCTGATAAACTCACCTCAGCTGAGTCAAACGCATCGTTTAAACTATGTGAAATATTTAGGAAAAAGGGCATACATACGTTTTCTTTTTTATGGAAGCTTCTGGCTTGCTCTGCAGATAAAATCTGACATAGTGCATAGTGTGAATTTTGTGTTTATGTGCACAAAGAAAAACGTTATCACAAAGCAGCACGTTTTGCCGTGCTCTAGCAGGGAGCACTTACTTCAGAGTGTTCCCCCAGACCAAATACTGCCGTGTCAATGTTGCATGAAGTCGCCAAAGCAGTCAGAGCACGGCAAGGCGGGTTTGTATACTAAATGCCCTTATATGTATACGACAGATTTCAACTTAACAGTCTGAAAAAGTTTTACCTGTTTTCCAGGCGAAAATTGAGCTATGTATCGTAGAGCTATTACTTTACTAGTACTAGCAGTTAGTATTAGGGGAGTCAGGTCACTCCAGTCGGATATTGGAACTGGAAACACGCCACTCCACAGCCTCCTTGCAGATACGCCGGACACCTCGTGGCATGAACCTCTTGTTAGGTAAGACTTTTTTTTTGTTAAGACCTGTCTAAGCGTTATTAAAGTTATTGAAATTTCACTCATTGCATCAGTATTCTCGGCAAGGGTCACTAAGCAAGTTACTGATATATCTTCAGTTTTCGAGTAAAATTAAACTCAGAAAACGATGCACTTTTCTACTGTTTTCAGTCACAATAACAAGTTTGGATGAGTGGAAAAGTGCATACTAACTGATAGAACAGCCAGTTAGAATAATATGATGAAAAGTTTATAAACAACATAAAAATGTTTTAATGCACTTATTATCAATACAAAGAGTGTATATAAATTTACATTAGGTTCATGTTAACAGAGTGGAATTGTAATAAACACTGGAGAATTATCAGGTTTTCAATGCACTTCACAGCGAAAACTTAAGTCACTCCGTATTGCACTTGAAAACTCTGGATGAGCACTCGTAAAGTATATGCAGATATGGAAAAGTCTTTCAAAATATCAAGTAGTTCATTTGTAACCATCCAAAATATTCATCTCGCGCAATTTCTACTCTTTAAAGTCAAAACAAAAAATATTATTAGATACTAAATATATACCTGGTACTATAGGAAATTGGGAGAGGGTATATTGCATCTTGTTCTAAAAAATTCTGTCAATGATACAATCAGTCACTATACTACAATAAACTACTTTGCAGGTATACACTACATTTAAAATTAAACACTTTCATTACCGATGGGTTTGGGTGAATGTGTCCCACAGCTTTTTGCAAAATCCCACTGGGACGTACAATCTCATTATAAAATATCGATGGGACAGTTTATCCCCGACCTATAAGCTTGGCAATGAACGAGGGAATTTTTAAGCTAGTTTTCAAGTCTGCTAGACTTATAAATAAGCAAAATATGCCATCAGTTTCAAATTCATTGAAAAAATGAATCGACAGTGAAAGGGTTTAGTGCTTCGCAGTTATGATATTAAATTTGCAGTCTTTGATTTTCCGTTTCGAATCTCAACTCTACTTTGAAATTTTCCCAGAGTGACTTCAATTCTTCTTCTCCACTGTGACGTTCTTTTTACCTTAAGAATTCAAAATACATCTACATGAAAGCGTCTCTTCTGGATGGTCTAAAAATGTCCATATTCCTAATTAATATGTATACCGTATATTAGGTTTTCCAAGATCTGGCGAACTGAACGCACTACGACATAATCTAAGGCAGCATTAAGTATCAAAACGGTAGCCACTTATTTTTTAACCTCAGACCATCTTTCGCGTTAAAGTTTAAATTAAAGATCTTGTTATGGAATGGAGGCCTCTTCAAGTGTAATAACAAATTTGTGATGCAAGCAATTGAGACATGTTAATTTTTCACCAGCAGTAATAATTTCGTAATGCAATTAGAACGCCTTTCACTCTTCGTAATACCGCAGATTATCTCTCATCATCGAGAAATTGAATTCCATAAGAATGAATCTGATAATTCTGCAATGCAATAGAAAGCCCTGCAGCGTAGTCATAAAGCGCTGTACTTAGCGTTCATCAATCAAGATCTGAAACGGATAATCTAGAAATAATAGAAACATGCTATCAGTTGTAATGCCTGAATTTAGTGCACATTATTTACAGCATGATAATTGCAGACATTACTGTAGTTATTAAGAAAAATTATTATTCTCATCCCACACGAATGAACTGAGAGCAAGGCTCTATGCATATGTCATATAATGTTAGTTAATTGAGTTCTAAAAGAGCAAGGATAGTATCAATGTCTTTCAAAACGGTGCCTCACATTATACTGTATCGAACGTTTGGCAGAAAAGATTCTTGACATTTTTAGTCTATTATCCCGTATAAAGAAGCCACAATTTGCTGTCAAACATATGTTATTTATTTTATCGATATAAGAAAATTGGATCCAGTTTGATACGCAGTGCAAAAGAAGCATATTCTTTTTTTTTAGTCTAGCCTGGCGCTATTTTCAATTCCTAACAATTGGAGGTTAGATGAAAACTATTACTTTCTCAACGTTTATCGTAAGACTAAAAAAATTTTCCACTTATTTAGCGGTAGCAATAACGCTATTATTCTCTAAATGTTTAGGACTTAGACTGAAGCCATTATATTCCATCTATTAGGGATGGACTGAAGCTCACAATGCCGTATAACTCTGGATAAAACTCACTTGATTTAATCCATCCTCAAGACCATGAACTTTACTCCAAGAAGTGCTTCTGACACATGCGGGAGTTTGCCCAGATGAATTCATCTGCTCTTTTACGATCCTTAAACCGACGTTTTCTTTTCAAAATAAAATCCTTCAAAAAACTGAAAAAGTTTGTAGTTGTTTTTGATATTTATTTTTGTGCAAACTTTGGACCCTGTAGGAGATTCTGAATACGTACATCGGATATGAAGAAACAATGCAAAATGGCTTTATATCAACGTGCAAGTAACGTATGACGTCACAAGCTTACTACCTGGAGTGTACGAGAACTTGGGCCCTCTGTGTTCGCTAACCTGTTTCGTATCATCAGCCTTGGCCTGATCCAAGCCACTATTTTTCAAATAACTGAACTTGAACTAATATTTCCCAAACATACTAGGTCAGGACGACCCACAGCCAACCCTCCCAATGTGACCGTGGATGGACTCAGAGTGACGATGGTCGGCACGACGATGGTCTCACTCGGGGGGCGAGTCATCAATGCCTTCCAGGGCATCAAATATGGGACAGCTGAAAAATTTAAGGTTGTAAATATACAGTAAGCTTTTAATGTTTCTTGCAGCTGGTGGTAGCGAAGATGGACTGCCAAGTCCTAATTAGAATTTTTTAGGCTAAGTTACGTTACTGGCAATGACCGCCCTATTAAATTTAGACGTCGTATAATTGAACTATAATTGTTCGATAGGGCCGGGAGAGTTTGTGTCAGCGTTGCATGGGTCCCAGCAGGCAATATCTATTTAGAGCTTACAGCCTCTCGGACTGTTGTCGTGTGATGTTGTGCTATGCTGGAGGTTGCGTAGCTTTATATTATCAAAAGTATGTGATATAAATTAGTCAGGAAAATAGCTCTGAAGCATAATTTTTACGGGCCAAACCCGCTTCATCGCTCATTTCATTTTCTTGCTAAATGATAATTGGTTCTAGAACAGTAGGGGCGTAAGGGACTGATTTTTCAAAAGTAGTCTTTTTTGTATCATTCGCTAGTACAGATTAAGACCTGTCATTCTGTGAAGTCAGAATGGCTCAAATCCAAGTAGAAATGGTCGAGAATCGTAAATAAAACAATTTATTTTATACCTTATTCCACCAGTTTATGTCTTTAAGTGACTCTCGTGTATATTTTAATAAGTGTCGCTTACACACCTATTGTTCTATGGGTGTAGTGTTCCTCAATAATAATAATGCGCACGAAATTTGTAGGTCGTTTGACAGTGCTACTTTGTACCTAAAATCTCCAACTTGTATGAGTGTAGGCTAGTGAATGAATGCACTTGTTCACTAACTGTGAAGCACAGCAATATACTGTATACAATTTTTACTTTGTGGTTATAGAAACTAAGGTTTCATTTTGGAAAAAAATAGTAAGAACACTTCCTTCATGCGCCCGTAACAATAACCTTAAAAAAAAACTGAAATATTGTTTTTTTTCCGATGTACTGTGGACCCTCAAGTCCTATTGACGGTATTTATTTCATAGTTATTATACTTTTCAGTGTAAGATAAAATTTGCGATAGAAATATCCATTTCTCCAGTGTAGGTACGTATGGATGTTTGAGAGTGAACTAATTTAAGTGTAGCGCTCGTCTGGTGGTGGTACAAACGCATGTTCGATGTCCAATTAACATCGAAGTAATCGAATTTACTTGACTATATTTTATCTGAAAATTTTCTCGTTAGCACTGGGTGTCCTATTTTAGATTTTTTTATATTCGTTAATGGTTAATTTCCTTTGCGTCGATTCAGTCTTCAACTCATGGACTGAATATTTGGCTGTCTCAAGCACAATAAAATTGCTGTTGATGTTGCAATTAAGTTATTAGTTCCCAGAATGTGAATCCAGCCTTCCCGACTCTAGCTTCGGGCACGTCCAGGCTTAGTACTGGGTTATCCCATTAATTAAAGCAGCCAACTGAACTTGCCCTTCTTATTATCTTGCAGTACAGCGAGGCTGCGGGCAGATACTGGGGGGACGAGGACGTGCTCAGTACGGTGCACCCAGGAGAGAAGTCGGGAGTCTACAGTCTCAAATCCCTGCAGCAACGTCCACAGCTTCTGACGGACATGGAGTTACATATGCAGGGACGTCTTGGCCATTCACTATAACGGACCGTTAATGCAATACAAGTTTGGAAACTAGGCCGTTGCGAATATATAATCAATTTACAAATGAACTATCAGTATGATATAGCTACCTGAATGCCTGAATTAATGAATTGCTGGTTTGAAGTATTGTTTGCACCTCACTAGATACGTCCATGTATAACCGGAAAATGATATCGCACAGTCATAATAACTTGAACTTAAATCGCTCTTAGCTTTGGTATATAATGTGGATATATGTATAACTGGGCAAATCAGTGCCTGAATCTCTCCAAGTTAACGAAATGTAATACTAGTAAAGGAATAGAAACGCTGCTGTCATTTCGTAAATTGCAGTTAATTGGTTATGTTTTTGTTTACCCTGTAAATATATGGCCGCAGCACTTCATATGGGTCGTTTTATCATATACACATATTTTGTGACTTATGATATACTTTTCTCTAGTCTCTATGTGATCAGTGAATGTAATACGAATATTCTCTTGTGTCTCTCTTTCTAACTTTATTGTGATACATGTGTGTGATTTTGTACCTAATTGTCTGTCCCTGCGTTAACAGTAAATATAATGTAAATACTTCACGATATCGCCACTCGAACTAACATGCAGATATGAATTATTGAGATCAAATTGCTACGTGCTTACTCACTTGATAGTGACATGGGCACTTCAAGATAAGATCTACCTAACAGGCGTATCTAAATACTCTCTGCTTATTGTGTACGTTCTCTTACAATTACAAACCATATGCTGGATAAATCATGCAGGAGCCGCCGTGGCGTAGGGGTAAAGCTCCCGCCTTTGGATCAGTAGGTGCCGGGTTCTAATCTCATAAACGTCATAGGTTCACGGCAGGAAGGGCATCCGGTAAATAAAAGGTCTAAGCCCCAGAAAATGTTCTGCTCCTAGCTGGACACCGTCCAAGCCCGTAATCCTTGTTTGAGAGATGAGGGAGATAGTGTCATAAATAATATTTGGACTGACCAGTTTCTGACTACAATGCTTGTTATAACTTGTTCCTATATCCCGAAGTTTCGTTTCTGCTTTGGTTCGCAGCAATAAAAAAAACTTCTGTCCGTAATGTTCTTCATGCGTAAAGCTACTCATAAATGAAAGACAAGCTGCTCAGATCACCATCCGAAAATAAGCTTTTATAATTTCATTTCTGCTCCGGTAGGATACAAAAGGATAACTGTCGGTGATGCTCCATACATTTGGTATTTTTATTCCATTACTTTACGAAGATCTAATACAAAGAGAAAAAATACTGTTTGTGGTGCTTTCCCTCCTCGGATGTGCACTCTCAGTACTTTTGTCGAGAGCAAACGTGCAGTCTGCAGGTCTCTTTTATCTACTTTTGACCGCTTATTATAAATGTGAGCGCAATTACTGTTTTTACTCACACGAAGGGTAGTTTATCTCTCCACGCGCGGTTGATGTAGTAACCGATCACAGTATTCGGGAATAGGTTCGACTGAGGGTACTTATTACTGCATAAGGGTAGTTTCATAATGTAAACACTTAAGAGTATTCTTGATTCACATGGTAGTCAATACACCTGATACGGTAATGGTCCCTCGACAGCACGGGACGTGTTCAATAGGCACTGCTATCGGTCTGAGGTTCAGGAGCAGTCGCTGGGCGTGAAGAGCTCGGCCTTGATTTGCTGACATACAGAAGGGTGTGTCTAGTGGGATGCACTCGAATAATCAATGAAACTTTAATTTTTCCTCTACTAGGATACAAAAGAAGCTCTGCCCGTGATGTTTTACATTCATGGAGGATCTTTTACAAAAGGGGATGCCTCCCTCTACTTGCCGACCAGGCTCCTGGACGAAGACGTCATCTTAGTGAGCATTAACTACCGTCTTGGCACCCTGGGTGAGCAGAGAAATAGCTGTAATTTCTCACATTCATGAATCTGCAACATGGCTGCATTATGTATTTCTAAATAAAGTAAAGCAACTGCAGCTATATTAAATAAGATTGAAACAATCTTCATATCGTATAAATTTGAAGTTAACTTGAAATAAAGAGTAAGATATGAGTGGTGAAGAAAAAGCGTTTACTAGCCAGATACAGCTAAACGTTTCCTGTATATTCTTTAGTACATTCGGTCATCTGCCAAATTAGGAGAGAAGGCCTACGGTACCTATTTAAGCTTATAGGTAAATAGCGACAGACTTCAATGACCATTATTTATTTTCTTTTCTCAAGCTCTCCTATTGAGACCAAGTTATTTCATCTACATCCCTCTTATGACGGAGCAGTGATTATTGTTTAGAGAAAATTAATAACTCTATCCCATAGGGAATTAAAAGTAATTTACTACTTTTTATGCCTATGATTGTCTTCAAATTTTTATCATATTTTGACTTAACCCTCATTAAATTTTGTTGCAACAATACAGATTGTACCTGTATAAGTAATTGTGAACCATTTGTTGGTAAATTTGCATCAGTTAACGAATAGGTAATAATATCACATGGAAAAATGAACGCTCAAAATTTGCTTTGTTTAACGATCGTGAAATGATGGATTGTTTTTACATGTCAAGTAAAAACCTCCAAATTATGAAGCAAAATAGATGCAAAATCAAAGTTTAAAGTCTGTTTTACCGTTTGCATGATTTCATGTTGCTTTAATTGGTAACTTTGCATCCATGAAAGTATGGAGGAAAAATGTCAGATAATAAAAAAAAAACTGGTTACTTCATGTTTGTCTTAATACCTGTATGACGGCAGGTTGGATGGCCCTGGAAAACTACAATGCCCCCGGCAACGCTGGACTCTCTGACCAAATTCTGGCTTTGCAGTGGGTAGGTTCCTTGTTCGATCAGTTGGTAAAGAAATTATTGTTCGCTTAGTTGGTAGCCAAATTTGGTATCGAAATCATGGAGCAAAAATGTTTATTTGGCAAGGGAATGTTTCAATGTCTGTGAATAATTTGACACGAACAGTTTTAGTTCAGAGAGCTTTGTCATCATTCATGATTTATTTTCATAATGGAAGGAGATAGTATTTCCTCAAATAATGTATATCTTTTTTGCACTGATTCCCTTGAATTAAGTAGATAGAATGAATATACACTTGCATCCTCTTAGTTCTACTAGTACGACCGTCAAACTATTAGTTTTAGACAATGTTTAATGTTTAACATCTTTAAAACTTAAAAGTGTATCTCCGACGGGGATATGGGGGCTCCGGACCACTTGGGGCCACCTAAAGCCAAGCTAGAATAACAGCAAAAGGTAAAAATCTCAGATTTCCAGCTTATCTGTGCTCATATTACTCTAGAGAGTAAAATGTGGTATAAATTAGTCCACGACTGATAAGAATGGGAGTAGTTAACGAATCTAATCTAATACTAAGAATGACCGTCGTGTGTTTTTATAGTTATATTTATTTATTCATCTATATTATAATAAAGACCGATGTGTAATTATCTGTTTCTTTCTATGTTTCTTTATTTGTTTATCTGTCCATTTTCTGTCACGCTTTACCACAAAACAGATAGGCGGAAATTAGCCCAGGTTGGAGGCATTGGTCGTCCTCTCAAATTCCATTGAAAACTGATAGGTTGAAAATAGGCCGCGTTGCAAATGATGGCAAACTTACACTATACCTGCATTCCCTGGGGCCCGATAGACGGTGAAAATTTGACGGGTCCAGTTGAAAATGAATTGGTAGAACTTTGACGAGGTTCCAGTTGATAGTAAACCCATTTTTATCAGCAACAGTTGAAATTCAAACAATGAAACTATCGAAGGCTTAGTCTGATTTGAACGAGTATTATCTTCTCCATACATCGAATCTATGGCAAAGTATAGGGTGACCTTGGGTCTGAATTCACTTCTTGCTTTGCAGAAATTGAAATCGCAGCACTCAAGATCCTATTTCTAAAGGTTCTATTAGCACTCTCATGCGTTATGATTTTTAGTTTCTGCCTTAAGATTATTTCGTTGCACCATTTATTCTTTCAACCTTAACTTAGTGCTCGACGAAACAGCCTTCGCGAAGCAACAGAACCATTGAACCTATGAGTTATCCTCCCGTAACCTTGATACCAAATCGAAACCATAACTCAGCATTGCTGATTGCTATGAATTTTTTCTATGCCAGAGAGAGAGAGAAAGTTTCGATGTTCAGAAGCTGTGAAGTCGTAAACGCTCACTTCCAGGTACTTTTAGGTTAGCAGTTGTATTAACGAAAGATGAGTATGATCAATGAAGAACGGCTCATCACAAATTATTCGCTGTGATATTTTGACAGCTCGAAACAGGCAAAAATTAGCTCTCGCCTTCCTGGTTTCATCAGAGTATTCATCTGCTTGAAGACTGTGGTCATTCTGCAAAGCTTCATAGAAAACTCATAGGTAGAAAATATTCCAGGTTACAGGTGATGGCACTCATCTGATGATTCCGGTCTTTCTTTGACAGCGTTGAAGTCCACTCGATATAGATGCATACAGTTTCTCTAAACAATCTCTTCCATTGTGATGTGTACTCTCTTCTGAGATTTCTTTCATCCAAACTTCAGCTGATACTCTTATTTTGTCATTTCGATAATTATCGAGGCAACTGGCAGGATTGTCTTGATTGGTCAGCAGGCGCGTAAAGACCACGACGATTTTCTCGGCAGCAAATCATTTTCTCTGCATTTTTTTGGTTCTTCTTTCAACAAAACAAGTTATCTCTGGAGGAAAGAAGTTTTCCGAGTTATATGCCACCCTCGAGTATCTATGATACAGTGTCCCGTATTTGTTAGAAGCAATATCTGCTGCGGACAAGAAGTATCGCTTTTTGTGTATCGCAGAAAGAAAGCTTGGTGTTGTTCAGCCTTGCTCCCTTATCTGTAGGGTTCCCAATTTCAAGTTGGCAGTTGCGCAGCATCCCACACATGGAAGTTAATAAGAGCCCTACATGTATAGGAGGGAGCTTAACCGTCTACCTTAAATACTGTATAATCTGGGAAATCATGGAGTGAATGTACGTCAACACGCGGCACTACCCAGACGAGGAGCTCCCTTCTATACATGTAAAGCTCTACTTTAATATCTATTCGATGATACTACGGTCAACACAAGACGGGTCTTCACAAATTCTTCGCTGTCATTATTGACAGCGAGGGCACTCTAGTGACATAATGTAGTTCTATCACAGGTGCAGGACTACATCGCTTCATTCGGAGGAGATCCTGCATGAGTCACAATATTTGGCCAAGACGCAGGCTCGACATCGGTCGGTATGCTGCTTGCAATTGGGCCGGACACTGAAGGTAAGCAGCGGTTACTGAAGCCAGTGCTTTTGAATGTAAATATTACCGAACCCTGTGAATTTTAACAGAAATATTACTGCAGCAAAACATTTGTTCATAAATATTACTGACTCTAATAAATTTGAGTTCAGACGTCACTGAGCATTAATATTTTACCTTCCATTGCCTCTCCAACATCTCCAAGAAGTATCAGGTATAACCATAACAGTGCGTACGGTTTTCTAGTAAACTATCTAAGAGAAAAATGCAGTAACTTTCTAGACTATCTGATTTATGTGATTATTTTACCGAATAAGATCACTCTTGGCGCAATGGTGCATTTGTCGTTGAAAGAATAAGACATTTAAAATCCTCTCAATTTTGGGGGGAGATGTAAATATACATCTTTCGATCGTTCACTCATTTGTGAGGGTAAAACAATTGTTATGTGTCTTAGATATATAATAGTACTATTATGACAACTCTCACTACTATTATATTTTAATACCTCAACAGCGCTGTCCAGTCCTACTGTACTTCTGGTAATTGGAGCAAATAACATAATTATTTGAATATTGTTATAACTTAACGGCCTAGTTTGAATACTTCCGTCACGCATTTGTCTGGTATTTGAAGATTATTGTCATTAATTATCAAATACAATAACTTGATGAAAAATTATTTCGTAAGAGCCCTAATACGTACCGCATTTTCGAAAAATGCAAACACACATTACTTCTGTTATTACTTACTTCAGCTTATTCTTCAGCTAATTAAATATCTCTGTCATGACTATTCTATGTTGCATATATGCGGAATATTTATGTTTACATATATCCAACAATTGGGTATTCGTACTATATACCGAACTGTTAAAAACGTCAAAAATGCAATGCTACTGGGATTATTTTCGTGAATATATTTCACCAGCTATTTGAACAACACTGTCGTGACTGCATTTATCTATTATTGGCAGGACTGTTCAGCGGTGCAATCGCTCAAAGTGGCTCCCCATTGGAGTACTGGGCAATAGCTGAAGATCCTGTCGCTGCAGTGATGGAGTTGTCAGTCGTGTGCCAGTGCCCATACACAGACGACAAAGGGCTCGTGTTTTGGTGTCTCTCAGAGTATTTATCTTATCAAGAACTAGTAAAGTGTTCCCACGTCTATCAAGTAAGTCTTTGAGCAATATATAGTCCGAATTAAAATAACCATGCCGATGCAATTTATATGCAAGCGTTTATCACGCATACCTATTTAACGATCAATAGGAGAAAGCTTATTTAAGCACTTTTGTGGCTGGAGGACTTTTTTTCTATTCTTAATCAATAAATTATTTAATAAATCATATCGTTGTGACTAATAAAATAATTCATTTGGGTATGTACAAAGTAGTGCAAATATTTTTAAAAGTCCCCATTTATGAACATCAATTCTTAGAGACAACAATAACGAGGTAACTCTAGTAATCATTAAGTATGAATGTTCAGTATCATACAAAACAAAAGGACAACGCGACACACCGGAGTAAAGGTATTTAAATCCTGTCCCCAATATCCGTAGACTTTATTCCAGTCAATATTACACATTTCAGTAAGCACTTCATTGAATTTATTATTTGCTACACTTATTTACGAATGTAGCAAGCTATAATTAAGGAAGATGTATCACAAAGCAGTGAATAATACTATTTTTATGTCTCAGAAACAGCAAAAGCTAGCAGGCCAGCTTGGCATCAACACCATGGCCCCAGTCATCCAGCCAGATGACGGACGAATTACACATCCGCTCATGAAAAGAGTAAGTGAATCGCCCTGCATCCTTTGTTGACTCTTAAAGTCGCGGATAGTGCACCCATTTCGAATATTTCTCAGCCAATGTAGTATTTCTTCATAAATGAATATTTCTAACAGTTTAACGTCGATATCATTAACTCGTTCTCTTAAAGCTTGGTTGTGGTCAAATGATAACTGCCTGTGTTGAATTAATATCTTCATTCGTATTTTTTGTAGCTAAAGTAAATTTCACATCTTCAATTCAATATTTACTTTATGAAATATTTTAATGCTATTTTTGTAGTTCCAAAAATTATATGATAGCCTTTGTTTTTATTAGTCCCCTGCAGAATATTTGGAGATGGGCCTTGCCACCAACGTACCTTTCATATCTGGCTGCATCAGAGACGAGGGATCCTTCTTCTTCGGCTGTAAGTCCTCATCTCATCGTTCTGCACTATTAACAGCCGACAACTCTATCTCTAAAGTTCCATTTAAAATTGAAGCAATAAACATCTCTTCGGATTAACTTTTTTTGTCGTTTGCGTCGTTACTATAGTACTGAACCAAGCAGATTATTGCATGAAAATGGCGCTACCCACGCCACTCATGCTATTTTGTGGGGGAAATGCGAATTTTATAGTATGAAATTATTCTTTAAATCTAACTGTTAAGTCTTTCGTTTGTAACTGTATCTCCAAGTACCGCTAGCAGTTGTACATTTAACCAGAATAGTGAATTGTTTGATGGAGTTACTTATTTTTCAAGTACTCCACCGTCGATTTTTTTCAAGTCCACAGCAGTCTTTTCCAGAAGTAATGTGTGTGATATATGCAGCACAGGATAGATTCCTAATGCCTTCATAGACTTAAAAATTAACAGCAAAAATTAGGCATCGGAACAAGTTTGTCTCCAACGGCGCCCTTGTTTGAACAATGCAAGCGTCAAGCGTCCTGCATGAGAAGCATTCCACTTTGGGTTATATGTACCTATCAGTGTTGTGACTGGTGCCAAACTCCAGATATTGGAATGCAAAGACTACTGTTTAAAATTCACCAACCAGTCAAAGAATTGTTTAAGCAAGCTACAAATGAGCAATAAAGGGCTACTGGCCCTCATAGTTTCCTTGGGGTTTCTTACTACATAGTATTACCAGTTCATTCAACTGTGCTCCATTTGCAGTGTTCACCAAGAATTACCTGGAACCACACAACTACACAACCGACACCAACTACCTGCAGTATCATGCCGTTCCTGACGTCATCAGAGCGGCAGGTTTGCATATTGTGCCTAAAGTTTTGGATGCATCATATAACGAGCCAATTGCTGCGCCTATGGTGCGTAAATTTTATTGTATCATTGACTTCGTATTGATCCTTATTCAGTGCAGAGCATTACAGACCCGTGTTGACTTTGTGAAGCAAATCAAAATATTTTTGGCGATAATGCGATAATATTTAATGAGCTGCTACAGATGCAGGAATGATTCTAATGATTTTTCGATGGGCGCTCTATTATATTGCCCACTCTTCCACTAACTAGACGGCCAAAACTCTTCTTTTGCTATTTGAACCGTTCATAAGTCGAACGTTTACCAAGAACGAAATTAATTCAGTAACAACAACGAACGACTTAATTCCATGTTATCTTATTGTCAATCCTATGTCGTTGAGATTCAAATGTCATTGACGCTTCGAACAATACTATTCCTCAGAGACCAAGTGTATGCTTTAGCATTTCCGATTTTACGGAAATAAAGTCAAATTCACTCCACCTTGTTGCAGGCACTATTTCGTTCCAAGACACCTTAATTAATATAAATTGTGCTAATTTTCACTTAGGTGTACGAGATCCCCGGGGCAAACTATGTAAGGTTATCATTACTCTCCCAGCACTTTTAAGCCCAAAGTTTGTTTTAATACGCCCAACTACCTATACTGTAGCTTAAGGCCAGGTCTTACAATAATACTTTCTTTTTGCAGGAGCTACGGATGACAGTCGTGGACTTTCCCAAATGCTGCAAGAGAAATATTTCCCTGGTGTAAACATGTCGTCGTATGACAGCCTCGTGCCAGGCATGATCGATGTAAGCCTTTCTTTTATTGTAAGGGAAACCATATTCTGAAATCGAGAAAAAATAGGAAATTTCCTTAGTCTCAATGTTCTACTGGCAATGATTTAGCACGCTAGTATTGCACTTCCTTTTTCTACTGTGAATGTGGAAATGGTCTCCTTTAATTCTTGATACCAAAATATCACTAATAAATAATACTCCGAGTTCAAACACAATGCGATGGTGCAAATTAACACATTACCACTCAACAGATATCAATCAAATGATACTAATACTTTACTTGCTATGGTTTGTTTGTTTCCTTGATATCAGTGAACTAACGAAACTTGTCTGTGTCAGTCACAGCATATACACAATTCAAATTCATGCTATTAAGGTGTCGTAGAAAGGCCAAGGCTAATATCTCAAGTCCTGTAAACTTTGCACAATAATCACTAAAACTAATAAAACGAAACAAAGTTCAAATTCCCATATAGGCTACACTGCCAAAGTGTTGCCTACAGACCAACACGCTTTCTTTTACAGAATGTGCTCCTTTGGTTTGCACGTGAAGCACGCCACGTGCAATTTTCACCCTGCTCTAGCATGTCATAGCGAGTTTTTCTTGTTGGAATATGGGAACGCGTGCTGGTTGCGGTGCAACACTCATCCCAGTGCCGGTTTACCATATCCCTGGTTTAATGCTTAGCTATCCTAAACGAGCAGATTGTGTAGTGGACGAAAATAGTGATCGGGATATTCCTTCTACTGCAGCAATTATTGTAACCGAACATCGTAAATCAGCTTCCGTGGTGGCGGAAAATTTTGAAAGGGGTTTTTCTTTCTAATAATTTCACTAGTATGGGATAAGGAAGTCTTATTACCTGAACTTCAATCTATTCTCTTGGCCCGTGTTTCAGATGAACGGCATGCTCTACATGAAGTCTGGCTCGTACAATTACGCTAATCTGCACAGCCGCTTCTCTAACCAAAGTACATTCTTCTACTCTTTCGATTTCGAGAGTGAAGACACGCTTTTTGACACCCTGTTCTTAGGCCGGGAGCCTCCATTTGACGGAGGTACGTGCAGCTATGAACGCAATCATACACAGTAGGCATGGAAAATGTATCATTATTCCCGCAGAGAAAACAAAGAGAAATCAAGTTCTGGTCACAGGGGAAAGATAAGTGCTTTTTCTGAGAGTAGTTTTCTGAGCAGTTTCTTCAGTAACAGGAGAATAACGATTGAACGGTGGGCTGTTTTATCTTGCGGTCATCTAGTATATCTTTGTGACCAATATGGCGTTAATAATACATGTGACCAATACAATTCTCTAGCAACTTGATTGCATGGAATGATGCACTTACATAACACACCGTCAATACTCCAGAACTATTAGCTGTTGCTTATGTATGTGATTTGGCCAGTATAGAGAGTATTTATTATAATTACGCATAAATAGTGACGCAAAAAATTTTCACAAGACAATAACCTTGCCTAATTTTTCTGGATGTTTACTGCATTGTAATCTTCAATGCTATATTTGATCAGGTTCCCTGGAAGCTCCCGCCACAGGTGTAACAATGCCTTAAATAACCGGCCAGAAGGCTTTTTCTCATGTAAAGGGCTGTACGTGTGCCCAAGCGTTTATCTCCACAGACAGGTAATGAAACCCACATGAAGCTGTCACTAACACCAGGAAGACCAAAACTCTGTTAAGAAGGAACCATCAAGAATATACCTACAGTACGCATAACTTTTCCGCAGGTATTGCGCACGGTGACGACCTTATGTACATCTTCTCTATGCCCTCATCTCTTACGGAGGCAGAACGGAAAACCACTCACCGAATGGTTAGAATGTGGACCAACTTCGCCAAATATGGGTGGGTTGAGAAATTGGGGTGTACCTGCAGTTACAGCAATATGCTCATTACTTGAACAATATATAAATTGGTTATATTATGTTACTTGAATGAGAGACTAATCATAATTTGCAAAATAATTATATACTTTTCAGCCAAACTGACTTTAGTACCTAGGGGCCGGACGTACAAACGCCTTGTTAAAGTTACGTTAACGTAAACTGTACAGTTCCATGAAGAAGTACCGATATCACGGCTCAGATTTTATCACTTTCTTATACTTATCTGCACAAACTTATGATCAAAGTGGCTTCAGCCTCTAACCTATGCATCCCTATATAATAGACAGACTCATATGTTAAATCGAGGAGTAAAAATGAAAAACTTCATCAGTTACATGGCAGCATTCGTGCCTACAGCTGTACAGTTACGATGCTCGTAACTTTACGAGGCATTTGAGCATCCGGCCCTGGGGCGCCAAATAGGAAATCGAGCTTCTTCAAATTTGTTTCTGTGGTTGCCGTCAGCACAAACAACTACTCACGCACTTCATTTGTTTTTTGAACTTTACTCAAACCGCGTATGGCAATATCTGGTGAGACTGCATTTTTGAGAGCCATTTTAGTATCTTGCAAGTTGATCGGCACCATGATATAAGATGCACCGGATTTAATTTCCCTACGATTAGGCGCGAGATAGAAAAACCGTACGCTATATTCCATTGCGTGAGAGCTGTTAATGATCTTCGAGAATGTTTGATACAATATATGCCACACAATTTTAAGTGTAATATAGAGATTTTTGTTGGACGTCGTTGTAGAGCCTAGTGAATGTTGTGTGCCCAATATGTTGGATTGGATTAGAAAGGCCGCTGTAGACGAACGAAAGAGACGCCGAAACTTACGCCCGGCCCTCTATGAGCTATTGCCATTATGTTAGTAGTAGGATATAGAAGACTGAGGAAAAAAGAAGAAATAAAGGGGGTAGGAGAATCCCAGCTAGACGATTACGAATGCACGCAAGCACGATGAATAGCCGCTGATATGCGGAGCTTAGAGATGTCAAACTGTGTAGCAAGAGCGGAAGAGAGAAGAAGAGTTTGCGACTCCTGGAGGAGGAGTTCTTAGCTGTGGAGGATGTCTCTCCCAATATATGTCATGACAATTTTTAAATGCGTTGACTGACTCTGCACCAACAACGTCGGAAGGGAATTTATTCCAAACGCAGACTATGAAATACGGAAACAACTGCTGACTTAAGGTTATTCTTCTAGATTCATGCTTGAGGTTTTGCTCGTTGTTTCGCAGTCGATCTACAGTCGGGAATAATTGTTGTGATTACAGTAGAACAACTATAATTATGGTCAAGATCTTTGTTTGCTTATTGTCGAACTATCCTCCATATTCAACCTTTATGGGGTTCATCATGGTAGAGATATGTCACAACCTTCGACCATATTGCCAACTATAGTTCCCAACCATACATACCAAATTACAACGATCAAGGTTTTAGCTGCACAACCATGATCTACCATAGTGAACCGTAAGAAACACCATTCACTACCAGAATTGACTGTGTTCAGCGAATAATACAAGTATATTCTACCAAGATAAACTTTTATAACTGTAGACATATGCACTCGCGCCTGGCCTGCTTTGTTTGCTGATGATTAGTTGCTTATACAAAAAAAAAGTTTAATTCATACTTGCCCGTTAGGCCTGCAGCTCCGAATGGTCAAAACCTCTAAGCTTCAGAACGATGATAGCTTGAACCAGTCTGTGCAGACCGCCCGTTTATATACAACTTCTTAGGGAAATACGTTGATAACCTACGACAGTTATGCTCTAGCTTATGCTTTACCACATATAGTCTTCATACATCCATGTATTACCATCTACCATTTATAGTCTTCAAACATCCATGTACTACCATCAACCTTCATTTCCTGACCAACCTTAAATAACCAATATTGCCTCCACCACTATAGACCTAAATAAACTAAAACTAGAGCACTCTGAGAGCGCATACTTCCGCCAAGCGAGGCAACGGTAGCAAAAATTCAAATAGGCTCTGAAACCCTATTTTTCTTTGCATAAACTCCAAAATCTGATCGTTTGTGCCTTTTGATAGTAATAACAGCTTGTACAATTTTCTTAAGGTTCTGTTCGTAAATTTTTGAGTTATACTGCTAACAAACGTTATGACAAACATAAGTCAAACATACAAACGAACAAACCGATCTGCAGAAAAATTTGATCATTCATGTCTTTTAATATTACTAACAACCCCTATAAATTTTATAAAGATCCATTCATTATTTTTTGAGTTATTGGGCTAACAAGCATAAAATTAAAAACAGTGACGAACGAACAAACGGATCATTACCAAAATTTGGTCATTTACTTTTTGTTATATACCTAACAACTCATCCATCCATAACTTTTTGAGTTACGGCATTGAGAAAAATAAGGCAGACATACAAACAAACTAACGGACACATCTTCACCAAAAGTTAATAATCTGTGTCTCCTAACATACCTAACAGTCCCTGTAAATTTCAATCAAATCGGTTCATAACTTTTTGAGTTATCTTGGTGACAGACAGACAAACACGACGTAAACATAACCTCCTTGGCGGAGGTAATCAACGTTATGTTATGGTCGACATACCTTCCATATTGTTTCATCATCCATAATCGACCTTAATCTCTCATACACCACTATATTCTACTATAATCACAACCATTATTTCTGACTGGGTCATTAACGTCTCTTTCAGAGAATCCCGTTGTAGGTACGTCGTTGAAATCATTCAAATACTGACTAACAACAGATGAAAACGGTTATGAGCAGAGAGTAAAGCACTGAGATACTAGTTTTGAGGGTAACTTACCCTCGCGCCGCCGGTTCACCGCGCCGCCCCTACCGGTTTCTCAGGCCCCGCCCACTTCCGGTTTGCGAAACCCCAGACACCCGCTAAACCGGTAGTGCATTGGCCGTTATAAACCGGAAGCTTACGCGCGAGGAGAGCCGCGAGGGTAGGTTACCCTCAAAAGTGCGCTTTTCGGTGCTTTACTCTCTACTGTTATGAAGCACACGAAAAATATAGAAACATGCCCCTTGAAAGTTACAACTGCTTAAGGAAATAATTCAAGTACTTGAATGGTCCCAATAGGCAGTTGTAGCTTTCAAGGGGCTTGTTTTTATTTTTGTGAGCTTCACAACCGTTTTAAGCTGCTGCTCTGTGATTTTGAAACAATAAAACTGACTTGAAAAAATGAATGCCAGTAAAAACATTAAGAATGGAAACAAAATATAGCAGAGTCGTAGTAGGAGCATTGTGTGCTCAATGCTTTGGTCTCCAAACTCTGGACGAAGTCCTAGTTACCTCCGCCAAGGAGGTTATGTTTTCGTCGTGTTTGTCCGTCTGTCTATTTGTCTGTCACCAAGATAACTCAAAAAGTTATGAACCGATTTGGATGAAATTTACAGGGATTGTTAGATATGTTAGGAGAAACAGATGATTAACTTTTGGTGAAGATATGTCCATCC
>LQNS02276883.1:29092089-29127164 GCA_001587735.2 Parhyale hawaiensis | reverse complement strand
AAAATATTATCATTTCGTTGAAACACAGCTAATATTTACCTTTCGCCTAGTGTCCGGATCGCTGACTTATTGCTTGCACTTAGTCCTGCCACTCAAGTCTTACGCTTGAAGTTGTTAGTTACTCGGCTCGCGCCTTAAATTTAAAGTGCCACACTAAGAGGTAGGTACACTTCATATTCGTCATATGTCACAGAAAGGTTCTTGAATGTTTTTATAGAAACTATGCAAAAGTTTGGCGCTCCATAACTTCTGTATTGATTGCTCGGCCACTTCGGGGAAGTCGTAAGACCCTGCTTCTCACTTTCAGCTTACTTAGAAGGACGAGTTTTTTCATTAGATTAAGAAATAGCATCTGCTGTTCCAAGTTCGGAGTCACTTGGTTCTACTGACGTTACATCAACCATTACATACTCTACTTATCCTGCTACTTTTTGCAAGTCTCGTGCCGACGGTCTGGTTATCTGTTGGACTAAATATAAGTATACTACAGTGCGTTCGTAAGCTATTACCTATTCAAGTCTGCGAGTGTAATTTCCTTACTTTCTGGCTAATGACGTCAGCAGGTGGGGAGGGGGGGGGGGAGGACAGGCAGACGCTGTTCTCCAATTATCTTTGCTCCACATATTGTCTACACTGGCCAAATTCGAATTTTATTACTTTAGTGCAGGGGTTCCCTATAACTGATCAGTGTAGACCTCTGCAAAGAAAGCAGTGCATCGACATAGACCCCTGGTGTTCTAGTGTTGGATGTATGCATTATGTTTCATTTTGGTAAAACCTGTGTTACAAAGAATGTATAAGAATCACCATCTTAGCAATATTAATTAGAGCACTCTGAGAGCGCATGCCTCCGCCAAGTAAGGCAATACTGACAAAAAATTCAAATTGGTTCTGAAACTATGATTTTCTTTGCATCAACACCAAAATCTAATCATTTGTGCCTCTTGATAGTATTAACAAGTTCTGTAATTTTTTGAAAATCAATTCATAACCTTTTGAGGTATGCTGCTATCAAACATTATGACAAACATAAGTTAAGCACTTAAACGGACCAACCGATCATCACCAAAATTTAATCATTTATGTCTTTCAGCATTAGTAACAATTCTTCTAGATTTCGTGAAGATCCGTCCATAACTTTTTGAGTTATTGTACTAACAAGCGTTAAATCAAATGCAGCGACAAACAAACGAACTAACAAACAGATCATCACAAATATTTGGTGAATCACTCTTCGTAATATACTTAACGACACATTTAAACTTCATGAAAATCCGTCCATAACTTTTTGAGTTAAGGTACCAAGAAGACATAGGCGGACAATCAAACAAACAAATGAACAACTTTCAGCGAAAAGGTTTCATCTGTTTTGTTAATTTACTTAACAATCTATTTTATAATTCTGTTTGAGGCTCCACCCGTCCATCGGTCCGTACGTCCCTGCGTCTGTCGGTTACGTTTTTTCACTATTAGCTAGGGGCAAATTTAACTTACAAGAAGTTTCTGCGTTTCTCGGGGAGGAATCTCAATAATATCTGTCTTCTTTCCGTGTGCTCTTAAAGAAATTTTCAAACTGTTTGAAGCAAAGACATGAAGTTCCTTTTGCACGTATCATACCTACATACCGTACCGATTTTTATATCTTGAAATATTCACGTTGCTGAGGTCGCATAGGCAACGATCCAACCATGGGAAATTTAGTATCCTGACTACGGTGCAGAGAAACGTTTGGTCTTACCCAATATTTATCTAGCGGATATTTAAGGCCTGCCGAAACCTTTGGTTTTGCACGTTTTGTGTAGCGGATATATACGGCCTGCTCAAACATTTGGTCTTGCCCAACGTTAGGTCTAATGAGTGTTTAAGGCCTGCCGAAACGTTTGGTCTTGCCCAATGTTTATTTCGAGGATATATAATGCCTGCCCAAAACGTTTGTTCTTGCCCAACGTTTGGTCTAGCGTATATATAAGGCCTGCATAAACGTTTGGTCTTGCCGAACGTTTGGTCTATCGGATGTAAAAGACCTGCGGAAAAGCTTGGGCTTGCCAACGTTTGGTCTAGCGGTTATATAGGCCTGCTGAAACGTCTAGTCTTGCCCAACCTTTTGTCTAGTGGATATATGCATAAGGTGTAGTGATCTTTATACCATCACTACAGCATTGGAAAGCATCACAGCAGCTGCAAACCTCAGCCAACGGTCGTCACTACTTATCATCTCCCGTTCCCGAGGCGTAGCCCGAAGTTGCCGTAGCGCGGTCAACTGGCGACGACTCGAGCGCTGGCATTGGCCACTCTACGCGGGCTCCTGAAAATTGCTTACTCTCCATGGTATACTAAACGGCTAGCATTCTCGCTCAACTAAAGTTCCTTCTCGAGCTCGACTCCAGCTCGCAGTTCCATTCCGAGCTCTGCTACCTGCTCGAGGTTCAGGTTCCAGCCCTCAACTTGACGTCTGCAGCCCACTACTACAGCACTGAAGGGGTCTGGTCAGCAGCATTTCTCTCAGGAGGCCCTCCGGGGCCTCCCAATCTGCTGCACCGCACGCTGCCTCCCAGCCTGTTGTGCTCTCCGCTGCATCTCGACTTGCTGCACTACTCAAGCTCTAGTACTTCATTGGCTTGTGCTCGCTACGCCTCTGTCACTGGCTAATTCAAGCTGATTTCGCGTAAAGCTTCCTGGTCTTGTCCCGCTACAGCTGCTACACCTTCAATCCACACCGCGCCACTGGCATCCTCGTGATGGTGTCCTTAGCGACGAAGCTACGCAATCGTTCAGTTCTACGCCGCTAGAAGACTGGGTACCGACAGTTTAGCAATGAAGATTCTACTACGACAATTATTTATCTGTACCCTGCCTATACCAACGACTGTATGTGTCTCTAATATAATGAATAATATAGCACCAACTTTCATTCACCGTATCGGTTCGCTCGCCATCTTGAGTGCTTTCAAGAGCAGCTCTCTATAAAGGCCTGCCGAAACGTTTGATATTACCCAACGTTTGATCTAAAGTTATATAAGGCCGGCCAAGGTGTTTGGTCTTGCCCAACGTTTGGTCTTGCAGAAATATAAGGCCTACTGAAACGTTTTGTCTTGTCCAACGTTTTGTCTAGCGGACATATAAATCCTGCCGAAAACGCTTGGTCTTGCCCAGCGTTCGGTCTAGCTTATATATAAGGCCTACCTAAACGTTTGGTCTGGAGGATATATAACTCCGTCCGAAACGTTTGGTCTTGCCCAGCATTTGGTCTAGCAGATACATAAAGCCTGCCGGAAGATTTTGTCTTGCCCAACGTTTGGTCCAGCTGATATATAGGAGAACTCACTGACGTTATAACTGCAACTCAGACGTTAAAGTTTGCTATACCATTTGCATTATTAATAATCTTGGCAAAAGTGGGTTGAGCCGCAGGAGTGTTGCTTTTCTACATTGAATTGAGTTTATGCTCTACGGCCATCTGTATTACAATACCAAGTGGTGAAACCAACACACCGGTCTGAAGTTCCAAACAAGTTTGAAGTTCATGATACGCTGAGATTAACTCGCTCTCTCCGGGGTAGTCAAAGACTGAGATCTTCATCTTTTGAAATCAATATTAACCCATATAATAATGAAAGTATAAAATTGTGGCAGACGATAACAGATGAAATACAAGTTCAGCATTCAATCTAATATTTTGTGAGTTCTTAATTCTGGTTTTTGTGTAATGAGAGAATCAGATTTCTCATTAACAACTTTTCGCGAAGAAACTCGACTCAATGGTTAAAACAATATTTTCCTTTAAACATTGAACTAAAGGTACAGTCCCTTGACTGTACATTCCAGAAAGGTAACCTCGATACAGAGACTGGTTGGTGCTCCAGAAAAATCTCTTCTAGGCCTTTGAGGAGCGCACGGCATAGTTTGTCTGAGAAATAGCATCATAGACAGGACAGTCACTGAGTACTACGCCCCCGCATGTATACCATTTCTGAATTGGCCTATGAACCCCTCCTCAGAGGCCTATAACAGGTAGAAATGCTGACGCCGCTCTGCTGAGCAGCAAGACTGGTTCCCTGGTTTAGGAACAGGATGCCCGACCTTGAGACAACGTGCGAGGCGGCACTCCTGACCATTGAACCTCTCGGGGTGGATGAAAGCGTTGTAAATAAAAGAGACATCGGGGTAATAATAGTTTATTTATTATAGAGAACATATTATCTATATGAAAATATCATCAATGAACTTTTACTAGCATCAATCCATCTCAAATGGAAGCGTAGCACAACATCTTTAACTAATCGGTCGACGAGAATCAATTTGATTATTAGTCACGTCGTCGTGTTACGTCCCTTTGTACGTATTATATTTATGAACATTGTCATGCCTTCGGACGTGAATGTGATTTTAAATTTTTGCAGTGATTGCAGATATTTTGTACAACGCAGAGAAGCTATTATATTTGCAACAGTCTTGAAATTTACATTTAAAACCATTTAAAACACGGAATTTACGTAACAACTAGTACACTGCTTTGAAATTTAATAAAATTTAGTGTAGGTACTGAAGATTGTTTAAATATCATTTAAACACAAAGCTGCTACTTTGTGTGCTTCGCAATTATTCGCCGTTGTGGAATTGGAACTGTCTTCGTTTGCAGCTGCATTTCTCCGTTAACTTTTAGCTATTGAGTGGTGCGTTTTCACCGATTGTGAGATTTGTAATAACTACAAAGTCTACCATACTGATGTGCCACCCTATTAACCTAGACAGGTTGTAGACTGTCGCCACCGGTAAATCCGGGTGTCTGTACACTGTGCAGCAATTGGAGTCTATGCAGCGGACCATAGTTCAATGTTGACGAAACATGTGTTTGTTTCAAGATATAATTTATACTTTTGGATAATGCGGTATCATAGTTACACCTCCCTGTGATATATTCTCTAATTCTGCAAGTTTCCGGAACTAAATTTACCACTTTGACCCTTCCACCTGATGAGCTGGAGAACAGCGAAACGCGCCTCGTGGGTAGCAGAATTTCTTCAACTGCTTTCCTTCGAATTTGACAATACATAAATATATAAATTTATAAATAAATAAACACACGACGGTGCTTATTATATTGGTGTTGATAATATTGTATTATGATTCTGCGGTATACTAATATCTCGAATGATACTGCAAGTGGAGTTAATAATGGCAATTATGTAACTTCAGTTTTTCTGCATGCTGCGAGTAACGACGATGTTGTTGCCAGTAAAACATAGCCTAGATCTCTGCCTACATTTACTTTATTGAAAAGCACTTTTTCTCTACGCGTGGGCCCTGCCTCTCTGGTAATTGTTATTGAAGGTATAGATGTCACTGACAGCCATTAATAATTAATGGATATTCTTTTTCATCAATTTATTCCTCGGTAATTTAATTCCAGCTATACAAATTATGTTCAATTATTTACCATCTTCCACCAATCGTCCACCATAATGTTAAAAAATTCTGCTTCTCTAATAGTAATCCATAGCTGAAGAATTCAATGTTCATGCCCTGTTAAACGGATCAGGCTGCCATACAATTTTCTATTACTGTACTCATGAGCTTTGCTTCTCCATAGAGTGGTTCATAGTACAGCTGTTCCTATCTAGTAATCAAGTAGTGTTGCCATTATAGTTATTCATGCACCGAATCGGACTGAGTCGGAAAGCTTCATTTCTCTACATGCGGTCCATGGCAAAGTTGTCGAGGCCGGAAAATTCTCCCGATGCCAGGGCAGGTTTCCTTTGCCTCTGAGACATCACGGAAGCCAAAAGAGCCAAAGCGAGACAAGCACACGCAACGCTGAGGATGGCCGTGGCCGTCTTGTAGCTTCCAGCATCATCTGTGGTAGTGGGGGTCTGGGCGGCCTGTACCGCCGGGAGTAGTAGCTCCTGGGCTTTTTCCTGTGATCGCATTAGGTAAGATACATTAGAGCTTAGAGAAAGAAAGTAGGGCAGTAGAAGAATATAAGAAGAGTGAAAATCTGGCAACAGTTTAGTTCTGTAAAAATTTTAGATGCTTGCCAATGGAAAGTTGTGTTTAGATTAAAAATAACATGAGCGGAAACCTTACCTTCAATGAGTTGCGTTATAGGCGTTTTGATGAATAAGTATATAAAAGGTGCAATGAATATATATGAAGTTACATGTGAAGTAGAATGACCGCATTCTTCAGTCTCAGGGAGCTACCTCTGGACAGAATTGTGTTAGATCCTGGAAAAATAAGCGGACTCGAAGGATCTATTCCTGCAGATTAGCTAGGGATTAAGTCTCGCCTCGCTTTGGGCCAAACCTGCAAGTCCCAGCGACTGACAATGCCCTGCACTCCTAACGAAGGGCTCAGAGTGTTTCATGCTTGGGGTATAACCATCGCAAACTTCATATCGTTAGTGTGACTGGTAGAGAACACGTAAAATCGTTCTACTGTTATCCTTTTAAACTTATTAGATATTTGCAGAATTTTGTACCCTATTTCTCTGCTGAAAAATGTTTTCGCAGAATAAAAGCTAGTTGAAGTTGAGTAAGTGCATTTGAAAAATTGCGCCTTTGTGTATAGTGAAGTACTGTATGCTCGGATCCGTGAGTGTACCATCCGTTCTTAGGGCTTACGAGTCTCCTGATTTGTTATGATTAGGTTTATCGCAGAAAGTAAAGTCAGTAGTAGTGCTTGATAAGATGTGCAAGAACTAGGATGAGTATTAAAATTGGAAAACGGTTAAGAAGCACTAATTTTTCTTTCAATACATATTGCTATCATAGAGTGCTGTACGGAAAGTAGGGTGTGAAGCACAATTGGACAGTCAATTTTAATCTAGCTTGGGAGGCTCATTGCTATTATGTTTTACACTAATGTACTGAAAATGTGTAGTAATACTTCTATTGTTTGAATACCTCACTACGGGGAGAAATAAATGCTGTTGATTTGATTCTTGTCATAAAATTATCTTTGCTCCAGTCGGGAAAATTCGGTCGATTATCTCACTTATTCAAAATCTCTGTTGTGCCTCAAGTATAAATTAATATGGCAAGAATAAGGAGAAACTCACCTTAACTGCAGTAACTGCGTGTCCCTTAGCAGAGCTGGAGTTTCCGTAGCCGTACTCGTTGTAGTTCCAGCGAGTGACGAAATCTTCCTCTATGGTTATGTTGTCGCTGATCAGAGCAAATTTCTTTTCCGCAATGGTGAATGGCTGCCACCCGCTCATAAAGCTGTTCCATTGGCCATCAACACCCATCTCTTCCGGAGGTGTAGGATTGCTGAAAGGGAATGGCTGAATTATGGCATCCGGAACTGGACTTTGATATGGTTGCTTTACCCATTTTATTTATTTTGCATTTGATCATATTCTGTACCTTGTTCTAATAAACTTACCTAATTAAGGTCAGCAAAGATCGAAAATAGTAATCAGTTACTTGTATAAACATCTTATTCGAAAATATTAGTAATTTACCCAATGTTTCATTGAAAGATACTGTACTTTGCATAGGTACGAATTATTGCCTACTGAGATCACACAAAAACATCAAGGTAAATACCGTGACTGTGACACGTTCAGGGTGTTATTAGGTTTCCTCGAGTAGGTGCCCCAAATGTAGTTTGAGAACATTTCGGTACTGATCTAAACTGTAGGATTGCTGGAAGGAAATTATTCTGTTGGACAAATCTGTCAATTTTGAACTTGTAGTTATTGTGTTATGCATGAGTGGATAACTTCTGCACTGTATGATAAATTTCCAATAATAACAATAGAATTTCAGTTAACTGTTAATTTTGCTATGTGGCTCTTCAGCCTTAGTGCTGTAGTCTGGTGTTGATGTTAATACTTATTTACCATGACAGAGTTTGGGGCGGGCCCAGTAGCTGAAACAGTAGATCAGCATCTCAAAAATCTAATGAGAACCTTCAAGACAAACTACTACTATTTGTGATGAAGGTATGTTATAATTGCAACAATATTTTCTTTGCGCATGAGGTTTAAAACTGTGAGTCTTACCCATATTTTGCAAAGTTGGTATATAGCGTGGTAAGCCTCTGCACCATCTTCTCTTGCCTAGCGTCAAACAGAGAAGGCATGTTGAAGAGGTAGAGCAGATCATCAGCATGACTGACACCTGTAAGGATCGGCGTACGAGAAACTAATAAGAGAGGCACCACTGTAATTCTGGAAATTCTAAACAAAAATAATAAAAGGTTGCCAATGTTGATAGTTATCTAGTATGGCATGAATTAGCATACATATGGATGTTAAAATGATGAAAGGAAGTGTTGTCCGTGAGCGTATATATTCACAAACAAAGAATGGGAATATCGTTGCGAGATGCATATTTATGATGCACAGACAGTCTTCATCTTGCCCTTAAAAAGGAATGGCTTCCATTGTAATTGAAAAACTCTGCAGTCAACGAAGCTAGCTCTCTGCAATCGGAACCTCGCAATCGCTGCAGGTACATTGAATTGAAGCTCTAATCTTCTACCAAGGGAATTTTCGGGGTGCTCATCTTCATACTTGTGAAGTCCAATATCGTAAATAATATATCTATTTGATAGCCGTTACTTCCTACCGCGATAATCTCAAGATAATTAAAAAAGCGTCCATTCGGCAGTCCTTACTTTCTACCACCGAAATTTTATGCCTATATTGTCTCCTATAACATGGATCAGTATTGCTGAATATATATCTACTCGAGAACCCTTCCGTCCTTCAACGGGAGCATCAAAATCGCTGAAAAGTAAACCTTGAAACGCCCATATCTCATACATACGTCAGGAATCTGAAGATCACTGAAAAGATATTTCTTAAAACTTTCTTACCTCCTGGAACGGGAATCTGAGGATCGCTGAAGAAGATCCAGTCAAACAGCGAGTCGTCAGACTCAAACTCAAAGGAGTAGAAGTAAAGGGGGGCGTTTGTAACACCAGAGGCGTTGTTTACTCTCTGCATCTCATGGAAGAGCGTCCACAGGCCGGATTTTAGGAACAGCATACCACCAAGCTTGAGAGTAAAACGAATTATATTTCTCTAATGCACGTTAAAATGAGGCAAAATTGAGACTATATTTCATTAAATGTATGCAAGGAACTAATAGGACTTTCAAAGTGAGAAATATACATTACGGTAAAACTATAGACACCCTTACAAAATCAAGTCCAAAAGCAAAATGGCCTAGAATATAGCGCAAATTGGAAAAGTGAAATTTTGTAGGAGGAGCTTTAACGCACGTAGATAAAAAACTTTCATCTTCTGACAGTTCGCAGCAGCTAAGCGGAAGCGGTTATTGTATTGGCGATAGATTTATTTTGCCGGTTGTCCAAAAGGTGCCCATCTGCTCTGTGCACTTTCAATGGTGTTGAGGGTGGTTGTTTTAAACTGAGCTACAGATACAGCTCGCGTACTCTTGTCGTGGAGACAGTGCTATGCTTCGAGCAGTGGGTTTCCGTCTAGATAATAGTTGCTATTGTTATTGTCGTGCTCTAATACGTGCATAAAGCATTATGCTCTTCGCTTGGGACATCAATCATTTGAGCTCAGTAAGTGCAGATTGAATAACGATATCACTCGTAGTACTCAATTGCTCTCTTGCTTTTCTTAGTCATGTTCTACAACAGTAATTGTTACTCTTAGAGAGTTCCTTTCTCATTTTTTTACACTTTTTACGTTTCCAGTGCAAGCTATATAATAAAAAAATCTGAAGTTTTATTTATTAAAAACAGATAAACTAATGGGCAGGGGTTGCGTGCACTGTGGGGATAACTTGCTGCTGCCACGTGCTTTGAGAGCAAACTACTACCAAGCGGGGAAAAAAATCGGCATCTTGACTCTGCAGCACACGTGATGTGGTGCGCATAGTGTCACCTGAACTTCGTCCGAAGAAGCTGAAGGTTAAGTATAAGTGCTGTTTTTAATATAAATAACTGTTGGAATATGGGGGTGGTGCCCCTGCAGTCGACAGTCCGAACCAGCGCTCTGTTTAGGTACACCCATCGGCAAGCCGTAGCCATCACTAGGGAACTTTCAACAGTCTCACAAATTTTTGAGTATTTAAAATGACTCTGCTGACTGAGAATCCCGACACTTGTATTGTGTACCAGGACAGGCATGGTGTGTTTTCTTTTGGATTTTTTACATCGCGGTGTCTCGATATATTTCACGACTCGTTGGGAGACTTTAAAAATTGATCCGTGCAATACAAAACAAGAGACGTGCCATGCTGAATAAAAGGATCGTTTTGCTTAATGACAATGTCACTACACACACTTTTAAAAGAACTCAATATTTCATCCTATCAGTTCAGAGGGAACACACACACACATCTTGATCACCCACCGTATAGTCCCGATCTAGCGCCCAGAGACTTTCTTATGTTTCTGTATCTGAAGTAGCGTCTCAGCGGTCGTCATACCAGTGACGATTCTACGGTTAGAGCCACCGTGTTGCGGCAGACTTCTATGATGGGGACGGGGGGACAACTCAAAAACCGGACGTACGATACGATAAGTGTCTTAGTATTGGCAGAAATTAAGTAGAAATATTGAGATAGCTACACACTTTCCCTAAGAAATAAAGTTTTCAAGATACCATAGTTATTACTTTTTTCTTTCACAACGGTGGTTCCTTCAAGAGGCCGCGCTCGTATTTTCAAGATAACTTGATCCACCTGCCCGTATATACGACAGGCTTGCTCCCAACCACAATTCTTCTATCCATTCTTCTGTTACGCCATTCTTGCGTCATACTCGAACCCCTGGAGCCCCTATCATACTCACATCCACCAGCCCTCCAACCATGGAGTCCCAGTTGCCCATCTCTACGTCTTCGGGCAGAAATCCGAGGCGGAAGGAATTTGCAACAGCGTCCGTGACGTCGTCAATGCCTGTAAAAAAGCCGGGCTCTTATTAAAAACTATGAAATAGAATTAGGAGAAGCCGCAAACACATTTATTCATGTTTTCGTCAGAAAAGAAACACTAAAACATGTCAATTGCACACTGTTTGGCTACCCTTTACCCGAAAAACTCTTGCTGTGACTATAGAGAAATAAATTATGTTACTTTGTATGCGATTTCCGTTTGATGTGAAGTTAATATATTTCTAGGTTCTATGTAAAATCGCTTGAGTTATAAACACTGAAATTTCCAAAAATGTTGTACCTATGACTCAACTGAGCTGACGTTGAGACTCTATCTTAGGTCACATTCGATTAGGCTGCGAAATTAAACCCTCGAGGCTCTAATTTTCTGAACCTCCGGACAGGTGCGTTGGCTTTGACTCGTTGATTCAAATTCAGACACTGACTCTTAATCGCCGACCATTGACGTTTCCAGTAGCTCAATCGTGCTTTGTAAAAGGCCGATTCAAGTCGGCTTAACTCAATCAGGGTGTTTTTAGCACGTACACTGCAATTCAGTGTGACGAAGTTAAAGTTACTTCCTGAAGTTCCAGACAAGTCAAGTCTAGTGAGCTTGTATCATCGGCTTGACTACCCTATCAAATGTAGCCTCAGTGATATAGTTTTCGTGTGTTCATCGATCTGTCTCCGTAGTCATCCCGTGAGTCACTAATGCCGAGTGCCTGCCTATTTACCTTCGCCAAGGAGGTTATTTTTCTTATGGGTGTTTGTCTGTCACCAAAATGATTCGAAAAGTTATAGATGGCTCTTCATGACTTTTACAGAGATTCTTTGGTATGTTAGCAGAAAATATCATTAAAAAAAATTTTTGTTTGGCTACTTTTTTTTCTTGGCTCCATAGCTCAAAAAATTGGGAATGAATATTCAGAAAATTTGCAGTAATTCTTAGAAATATTACAAAAAACAAATGACCCAGTGTATGTGATGATCTGTTGATCGGGTTGCTGTTTGTTTTCTCGTTTGTCACAACATACCTACCTCTAAAATGCATGGACGGAGCTCCATGAAATTTGCAGAAACAGAATTTTTGACCGGCACAAATGACTAAGATTCGGTGATGATGTGCTAGTTTGCTTGGTTGTCTGTTTTGTTTTATTTGCCAGAACATAACTTCGAAGATCATAAACGGTTCTTTGCGAAGTAAACAGGAATTGTTATTAATGTCAGAAGTCACGTGTGACGAAATACTGGTGATGATAAAAAGAAATACTGGTTGCAAGACTAATTTGAATTTTTCATTAATATTACCTTATTTGGTGGAAATATAGGCTCTCAGAGTGTTCAAGTTATGTTTGTATATATTTCAATATTCCATGACTATAGTTGAACTCTGCATACATATAAGTAATGAGTTCTTACAGACAGTACTCGAAGTTAGCGTATTTCATATGGCCGTGAACCATATCATCACTTTTTTCAAAATTAAGTCTAGTTTCATTAAGTAATCAGAAGACTATAATTATGTTCATCATCTTTATATCTTCATATTAAGTTGTGTACCTTTGCCTAAGCACAAGAGGTGTTTGATGTTTTCTGAGTGCTCTAACAGACCAAAATTGGCATTATGTTTAACAAGAAGTTTCGATGAAAGACTTCGATACATTTAAGATTACAACAAGAAGGTGAGAAGTACGTATTAAATTTTATACTTTAACGCTAAATAGCCTCAATTTCAGTTCGGCACCCACACATTCTTCCCTAAATCCCAAGCCAACTTATAGAGTAACACACTAAAGAGTCTAAAATGCTCGCGTCATCCGTGTTTTCGAAAGAAATCTAGGGCTTGGTTCACTATCTCATTGTGATGTAATTCGCTCTTCAATTAAGGCTCCCATGCCTCAAACTGGACCTTAACGCGTCAATTAAGACGTCCCTCGCGATAATGCAGTTCGCTTAGCGTAATTCTGCCTTTACTTCTAAAGGGCTACAAAGCCTTAGAAGATCTCCGACTGTTGCCAAGAACAAAACTAGGGCAGCATGAGATTGAATCAGCGCTCGTAAGCGCACTTGAGTACCTTGGAGTTTGAATTGCTAAAACTTTGCGCTCGATACAGGCACCAGACTTTGGAGCTTCATAAGAAAGATAGAAACGCAGTTGTGTCGATTTTTTTACCTGGTAGTTATTATCAGTTACGATAAAAGAGAAAGAACCGGTGCCTGTTAAGCTGTATCACTTTCACCACTGATGGCACCTTATCATACATAGCAAGCGTTATTTTTATTGATGCTGCTGCTATATCGCCCCAAGACGGTGGAGCTCGAGCGTCACCTGCTTTGACCGTGTGGAGGAAGCAGGTTGAGGCGTTTCGATCCCACAGTCGAACGTTGCAGGCCCGGGTACACGTTGTCACTTTAAAGCGGGGCCGTGCCTCAGTCAGACCAGTAGTCATGAAGGTACCAAATAAAAGAGGTTTTGGGTGAAATGCAGTGCTTTGCACTACGCCGCTCCTTGCTGCCATTGAGAGCAATTTTAGCGGCACCTCGGTGCTAGCGGTCAATGCAGCATGTGAGGTACCGTTGTAGATCAACTTCTCTAGGAAAGTGACCGTTACAAGCAAAAAATTAATTTTCTCTAGCCCTAAGAATACAAGCCAGCTGTTTCCGAACTAGATGATCATTAGTGGCTTTTTACGACAGACTCGAGGAATGTTCGGTGGTAGCCTTATATTCTCCCAACCACAAGGAGTAGTCAATTTAATAGACTTTTTGAAGTAGTATACTCTTCCTTTCTCAGAACTTCAACGGCATATCTGTGGTGGCCAAAAATGATGGCTTCTCAAATATTTAGATAATATTTAACATAATAAGATTTTGTATATTTACTTCCGCCAAGGAGGTTATGTTGTCGTCGCGTTTGTCTGTATCTTTGTCTGTCACCAAGATAACTCAAAATGTTATCGACGGATTTTGACGAAATTTTCAGGGATTATTAGGTATGTCAGGAGGAACAGATGATTAACTTTTGGCGAAGATCCGTCTATTAGTTTGTTTGTTTGTCTGCTTCATTTTTCTCAATGCTATAACTCAAAAAGATGTAGACGGATTTTTATGAAATTTTCGTGAGTGGTTAGGTATATCAGAAAGAGTAAATGGCCAAATTTTTGTGATGATCTGTTGGCTCGTTCGTATGTTTGTTGCTGTGTTTGATATTCTGTTTGTTAGCGCAATAAATAAAAAAATTTTGAATGAAACTTTATGAAACTTACAGGACTTGTTAGCAAGGTTAAAAGAGATGAATGATTAAATTAAGTTTCGGCTGATTCGTTTCTAAGTTTGAGTTGTGTTTGTCATAATGTTTGTTAAGCAATAACTTTAAAAGTTCGGAATGGATTTTTATGAAATTTGCAGGAGTTATTAGCAATATTAAAGGATATAAATGACTAAATTTTGGTGCAGATCGGTTGGTACGTTTGTATGTTTGACTTATTTTTGTCATAATGTTTGTTCGCAGCATAACTCATACAGTTCTGAAAGGATCTTAAAAAAATGCAGAAACTGTTATTACTATTAAAAGGCACAAATGATTAGCTTTTGGATTTGATACAAAAGAAATGAAGGTTTCAGAGCCAATTTAAATTTTTCATTACCGTTGCCTTACTTGGCGGAGGTATGCGCTCTCAGAGTTCTCTAGTTGTTATAGTTATCGATTGGCCAAAACCGGGATTCGATAACGATATCGAAAGCATCACGCTGGAAAACATTCTCATCAATAAAAATATCCATAGTCAATAGTGGGAAACTTAAAAATTGGTGAAAAATGATCATTTTATAATTTGTCCTTCTTTTAACTCTACAAAATCATAAAGCAAAGACACTGCCTACCCTGCAAAGCAAAGGACATTTTAAAACTGCTTCGCTCTTACACTACTCGAAAAATACTTGCTAAATCTTTCGAAGCCACAAGACAGACAGAGTTTTCCGCAATTTTTTTCTTAAATTGAAAAGTAGAAACCTTTAAAGCACTATCCCAATTTTATTAACTTTTTTGTCAATTGAAAAAGAAAGTTTTTTAATGGAGTATTTGCAATTATTAGCAGCTCGATTAGAGGTCTCGCAGATACCAGGGGCTTCATTTTTAAATCATTTATGAAACTATGATAATAGTATCCTCATGCCTCATCCATCAACTCTAATCGTGTGCTGGACTTCCTCATTTCACACTTGGCAATGGTACAGGAAAAGTCAACGTGAATGCACTCCCGACTTGGGCAATCTACACACCCCCACTAGTTGGTACTGCATGCAGATGCTCGCTGGCCCCAAAAGAGAGCACGGATACAATCACCACTGATTGCCAGAGCATTGGCATCAGATCCGACAGGCTCGTGCGACAACACAACTGCAACCCTCCCTGGCCGCCTCTATTTATGGTTAGGGTCAGTAGCTCCACAGTAGCATCTGAGAGCCGGCAATGCTGACTTAGCAGGCCCTAGTACCTGTCTGGCAAAGACCCACGTCATCTGCACTATCGTGCTTGAGATTGATGCTCTAACTGTCGACAACTCATCAGAGACTTTATGTCTCAAGTAAGACTATTCTTCGATCTAGAGCCTTTCTCATCCGTAATAGCAGCAGGCTAAGGGTTATTCTACTGATTCTCAAGTTTACGATTTTTAACCTTCCTGCCAGGCAGGCACGTACTTTGCAGCGTTTGACACGATCTGTTAGCTCCGGTCTGCTTGCCTCTGCGGATTTACTGACCTTTAGCAGAAATGTGGAGGGTCGGGGGAGAGGAGGGGCGCAGATCTTTTGCATAGAGCCTTCCGACTCTGGCACCAAGACTTTGGACAGTTTGGCCGAGTGCAGACGTATACTCTACTGGGGTCTGTTAGCCTACAGTATGTCTGCAGCACGTACCAGCAAGTAACTTCGTTGAATTTGCTCCCACCGCGAGTAATGGTCTTACGGCACGAGGCGTTCTGGTTAAAGAAATGTACTTACCGAAAGCGTTGGCTACCACTGGGAACATGGCATTTGCCAAAAAGAGCGTGTCATTCGTGAAGTGCTCATTTGGTACTAAGTAGCCCTCGTAGAACACTGGAATACAGATAGAATCATGCATTAATTTTACACAATATAGTGCAAAAAAATTGACAAGGCAGATCAATTGAAAGTAAAAACAAAAATTGTTTAATGAAAGTATAGTGTTAAGTTTTCTATGCATTTTTGCAAATAAACTGCTAAGCACTTGCTATATCATTGCATATTCATGCAGCATCGAATGGCGTAGTGAAGTCGAGTTTAATCGAAGGGAACTAGACCTGATTATTCATGAACTTCAGGCAGAAGAGTTGGTTTCGACACTCTAAATTGTGCTGCAGGTGCTAGTTGCAACCCGATTGCACCTGGAGCGGTTAAAAACCAAATTTTACGTACTAGGATCGGGTTTTCAGTTGTCGCAAGGGTAATCAATTCTGAATTAATACCTAGAACTCAATTCGTAGAGGAGAGACCAATATATATGCCTTTAGTTCTTAGCAAGTCAAGCCTACTGGGATTAGCTAAGCTCGGTTTCATTTTCCGAAACGACGGCGCCATCGGCCGATGGCTTACACAGACCCTATACCAGGTGAGTACTAAAGGTATAGGCTTTTGCGAATTCCAATAAAATGTTCTCTAATTTAATGAGGATATCAAACCAAAAGCAAGTATTTCTCTTCACTGTAAGAATCTTATTCAAGAATCAGGACTCTCAGATTCAAAAATAAAGGTCGGTAGGAGACATAGATATCATCTGTCGGTCAGTGCGCAGTCTTCAAATTTAGTGAATGTCGTTACCAATGATCTAGCAAATGAAGCGCAAATTTTACTTCCTGCCTTCATTTTTAAGAACAGTTTGCTTCTTGTTTGATATTTTTCTATTTATGAAGACCATGTCATTTAAGTGACGTCTATCATCCTAGGTATCGCGTGAAATTTCGAGTGAGGAGCCCATTAACACTATTGATGTCTAACTACCGGTATGTTACCTCCGTGAAAAGAATTGTTTTCTGGTAGGAATACTATAGAACACAAACACCTAGAGTAAAGTAACATGCCCTGGTACGAATAGTGTTAAAGTAATACCTCTTCACCATGAATAGTTTCAACTTACGTCCCATGATGAGGGATCCTTCGTCCCTGACTGAACCGCTCATGGTCGGTACCTGGAGGAAGTTGCCCGACCTGACCAAGTCGATGGGCGGAGCTGGAATCACCAAGTCGATGCCCTCGTCTACTAGGTCACTTTGCACTACAGGAACCTGTCCGATGAATCCTATGCCGCCGTTCACTCTGTCCTCAGACTGTTGAAATATAACGACAGAGGGTGTTTTAAAAGCGTAAAGAGACTTCAATAGTGTTTCTCGAATCTGCGCGTATTTTTTTTTTTCCTGAGCAGATCAAACTTGACGGTTGAATGGTTCAATAGGAATTTTTCACAACTACGCTATAGTTCACCAGACCTTTATACAAACTTTGTGAAAATATATCTATATATACTGCATTTTCTAAATATACATATATTTGACCAGCTGAAGTTACTACAGAAAATCTCTCAGTAACCTAGTATTTCATTAAGTAGAAAACATTTATTGTAAAGTGGGGTAAAAATGTATTACCCACATTAGGGGTAAGAAATGGACGCCCTCTTTAGCAGTAAAATAATCTTAGATTATTTTGACCCCTAATCTGGGCAATTCACTTTCCCCCCACTTGGCTTTAGTGCTTTAGAACATTAATAAGTGGTGCTCTTTCTTGTTTACGTGAACGTGTCTCAGACGTGGTAGCATAATATTAACATAGACTGTACACATTTCTTGACCAGCAGGCACCAAAAAGTAAAACCAAAAATTTGACGTAGAAAGACATTCATTGTTATTGCGTACAAGATCAAAAATTAAGGGGCGCTATAAGTGGAGTCACACTTTCGTTTGTCAGTTTTTCCAGCTACATTGCCAAACAAGAAACCAATATGTATTCCCTGTAAAAGCAATGCTTATTGTATTAGCTCACAATAGAGCATAACCTTCAGCCGCCTGTGTCTGCCAGTCACCAGAGATGAGCGCACGCGGCCGTTTGCGCTCTAAAGTTAGTAGTAAAAAAGGCCGGAGGTTGTAAATCTCCCATTTGCGGCCCTGACGAGAAGGAGCAGCAAACCTTCCATTTGTGACCCAGACACGAAAGTGAAAATACGGGAGGGCCACATACTTCCAATTATAATATTACTGTGTCATTACCACAACTGGCGGGAAGATACTCACCTTCATCTACAACTGATCTCACGTCCCTACTGCAACAATGAATTTGTATGACTACCCTTGTCCAAAAAATATTTCCCACGACTGAAATTGGAACATATTAGTGGTTACTTTGCAAATGATCAGTCACCGATACCACACTATTTGAGCGTCGGATCGCACCCGTGTAGGACAGGTAACCCTGCGCTTACAACTGCTCCACACCGTAATGTCTCAGAACCCCCTGGACCCCCATCGATATACTGTAAGTAATCATACTCGCACTGTTGTTCGTTCAGATGCCGTTTCCATCGAAACATCAGATTGTTTTTCATAGCGACGTAAAAGTAAACGCTCATAGAGAGCCGAAGCCTGGGATTCAGCTCCTCTATGGCAATGGGTTTTTGGGCCGTCTATTGCCACCCATGTAGCCTAATGTAATTAGCCACTGCTTTGAAAAATAAGAAAGCTCTCAAAGCTTCCGCCAGCTGCTTGTGATGCCATCAAGTCTTGGAATTTAAAGATACATTCAGCACAGACGAAATATTAAATAAAAGCCATCTTGTAGACTCTTCTCATTGAACACCATTCATAATATACTGTAATATTGTTCACAACGTAGGTATAGATTGTTTTCATAGAGCATTATCTCTCAAATATTGTTCACAGCATATAGGTATAGTAACGTTCTAGCCGAACATCATTCAATTATTGTTCATAAAAACACAAGGAAGCTCGAAAGAGCCTTACACACGACTGTTGAGCTAGAGTGAATTTGCAATACTGGCTACAATACTTCCGACAATAGTCTACTGACCTAAGTACAGAAAATGAAATGAAGGTTGGACTAGGAATAATATTTGGAGTCGCTCGCGATTGTTTGTGTCCGATAGACACAGAAGAACCTCAGAAGCAACAGGTGGAACAATGAGAATTTTAAGAGAAGCTGACTAGTTTAGCCTTGCACGGACAAAAACAACATCAACAAAAATATTCTGAGATAAAATAACACTTCTGTCTTATCATGATAGCCAGATTTCCTTCACTATGCTGCTGGAATTACCATCTGTAACAGCCTACAACTCACATAGACCGAAAGCGATGCCCATACTAGTTCGTCCATTGTAAGGTTCTTCATGCAGTCCACCATCTCCTTCTCGCTGACGTCGATCGCGCATCCCGTCGCATTCACCTGTGGATTAGTTAATTTTATAATAAATTATAAAATACAGGAATTTAAGATCAGCACACATTTTGACAAAACGTTTAGATGATTTCTCCACAGTTCTAAAACTAGTTTTGATTCACACTTATTTTATTGAGAACTATTCTAGAGTAGAAGTAAAAAGAGGCTACATAAAAGGCGACGTTTCGGCAGTCGACAGCTGCCATCATCAGGCTAGTTAAAATCTGAAACAAATGATAAGCTAACATGAATAAAGGATGAAACATTACAAAAATTAAATCTGAAGCATAAAATACTGGAGCTGCTGCTCATGGGTCTTGACACTACGGAAGTTGAAGGTAGACTGAAGGCTTGCTTGTCGGTGAACCAGTTAACGGGTTGTGGAATTGGGACGGGGCGGTACTACCGGTACAGATTGAGAAAATTCGAGAGTTCGTTGTATTTAACGTTAATTGGCGGCAAGTCATGTCTGATAGTTAAAGCTTCCATGATTTTTAATGCAGTGGTGTCTTGGCAAGAATGTAGAACGGAGAAAGAGGAGGAGAAAGTTGCCGCTGGGGTGGTTCCTTAAGGTGCTCATCACGGTAGTGCTTGTAAATACTGCTTGCAGCGTACCGGTGCTGCTTGCACCGTCGCTCGAGCATACAGGAGGTGTGGCCTACATAGCTGGCCTGACAGCCGAGTTCCTCACACACGAATTTGTACATGACTCCCCTTGCGCTCGAGTTCTCTTGCTTTTGTCCGACAAGTGAAAAAAGCGGAAAGTTTCAGAGGCTTGAAATGTGGTTGTAGAGCTATTTTCTTCGACGGATTAGTAGGTTGTACATGCTCGGAGATTGTTGTTTTTAGGAAATCTACGTCTTTCTTGTAAGTGTTGAGGTTATGTAGCTCTACGTAGAGGTTAATAGTTTCCTGCGGCCGGGGGTCCTGTTCGAAAACAAATAAGTAATGAGAGAACTACTAAACCAGCTCTTATCACTCACCTTTGGGCAACAACCACTCCTGAACGAACTGAGACACCTAAAGACGACACGTTGTTTCCCAGGATGAGCAATGGTGAATGAGCGTTTTGGCAATAGACTTTTTGTAGGTCAAGGGAACATGTGAAGTGAAATGTGTGTACATGCTTTTATCTGTTGGCTTTACGAAAACTGCGGTGGAGAAACGGTTGTTTTTCAGTTCCAGTTTTACATCCAGAAAGTGAAATGTGTTGCTTGCCATTTCTTCGTGCGTGAAGTTTAGGACGGAGTTGTTTTGTAGCTTACATTTAAACCAGCTGAGATGATTCGTGTTGGAAAAAACTGCTAAAATGTCATCTACGTAACGCCTGTAGTGTATTGGGTTGGATGAGCGATCTTGGGTAAGCAGTTTAGACTCTAGGTTAGACATGTAGAAGTCTGCAAAAGTTGGTCAGAGAGGTGAGCCCTTGCTGACGTACAACCCCTGTTTCGCCGTGACTTCTTTGACTTAATACCGGGGCTACGACTAGCAACCGCACGCTCAACTCGGATAGCGGAAGCACGGCGCGCTCACCATCCCGATGCAAATAGATACGGTAGCATGAACGATGAGCGAGTGGCCCATCCGCTTATGAAATTGTGCGTGCAAGTTTATAGTGTGGCCCCGGCACAATACAATCAGCACCAGCATGCGAGTACGAAGAGCTGTCACATGATTATTCTCAAAAAGGAGAATTTTCTATACAAAGTACTGGGACTGGTGAGTTCCACCAACTAATTATTTTCGCTCTTACTCAAGGTATCTTATTTTCTGACCAGCAATTTAATTAAGGACCTTACAAGAAAATTTTTTTAACCTCAAGAAAATCAGAAATGAAATCAATGACGTAGCAGTACTTGATATTCGCATGGCAAAAAATTTATTGTCTCTACCGAAGTTGGGTGAAAGTTAACATTAATCAATAAAATGGCAATATTACTCTTTTTACTTTGTATTAGATTATACTACTTTTCGCTTTGGATGTCGTGTACGAGAAAAAAGCTAAAACGACTTAAAGCTGTTCAAAGACTGTCCAAATTCGAGGCCTGCAAGTGTACGACAATCACAAACGACTTAGCTGTCTCCGGCTGTATTCATTACAAGGATGCTTCGAGCAATTTACAATTAAATATGTTTTTTAAAATTCTGGAACGTTTCACTGCGAATTTGAATGAACGGATTATCACTACACCTCCTGCTGGAAGGACTTGTGTTGTACGCATCCTAAGCCGCCTCAAGGGCAAAATATTTTAATAGCTTCTTTACACGAGAAGCAAAATGCCGCACCATTTTCTAAGCGCCACTAGTATGGAAGTTATAGAATTCGAAAAATTTGCTGGATTATCATCTAAAAAAATGCCAGTTAGACCAGCAGTCAGTGGTTACGTGCACTGTGGAGATAAATCGCTGCTGGCCTTTCCTTTTCTCTCGAGCTGCAATACAACAGAAGAAACTCATGATCGTGACTCCAGACGCGTGAGGTGACGTGAGTAACGCCACCTGGACGGCGTCTGAAGACTTGCAAGGTACAAGGGGTACGACAATGAAACATCCTAACATCGCAAGAATGAATCAAATAAGATATTGAATTCGGTTGCCTAATTGTTCGTGTGAAACAAAAAATTAGTAGGAATTTTCTAACGTTGCTTTACTTAAGAGACTGTTATTGCTCTGACTTGGATGACCGTATCTTCCATTGCTCTAGTGTACAGAATACAACCTGCGTTATTTTGACCTAGATTGTTTAACCTGTGGTTTTGTGGCTGTAAATCACTAATATCGAAGTTATTTCAACTATATAGGATCATTGTCACATGGATCGATTATCTTACACTCACTTGTATTAAACTGAAATAATGCCACCTGGAATAAATTTTGGGTACTAATATTAATTAATGCAACATGAATCCTGAGATGCCACACTGGTATCCTCACGCCACCTTCCCAGCCTCTGATTTCTCGAAGATATTTGGCTTTAGAACACTCCAATACTTCCATTAGAATTCGCGAACTTCCACCCAATTAGCACATTGCAATCAGCGGTTGATTGTGGCTACACATCTATACAATCAACAGCAGCCTTGTTACCTACGGCACTGCTGTTTCAAAGGTGTCATCGTCGCAGAAACTTTCTGATGATAGAACTGAATATGTATGAATAATATCTATTACATCTACTGTACTGTGGCCAGTCACATAGTATTAACTACATATTCAGGTGATGGCTCTCTCTCTCTAAGGTGTTAAATAATAGCTAGCAGCAACTGCTGATATTGGAACTGTTAGATCTGATGTAATGACACGAGTTTAATATGCATCAATTCCATTGTGCTTTAATCCTGAGGTCTCGCCTCCTATATAGCGGACTCGTGAACGCTTGAGCTTTTTGCTGAGACAATATATGACTATTATCATCATCATTAAAATACACAAAACTAGCAACGTGAGAACGGAGGAAACTCCATAAGGCTATCAACCCCCAGGCAGCCAGCTAAGCAAAAAATGAAAGGAAGAGAAAATTGAAGATCACAGAAACACTCCGTTTACAAATTGCTTAAAGCTGCAAATGCCCGCGTCAACAAGGACAGAGCCATCAAGATTGTTCCCAATCTTAACCTAAAAATAATTCCATGCAATAAATATTAGTGTCAGCAAATAAAATGCTAACTCATAGGGGATACTTCTCCCATCATCAGAGATTAAAATAATGAAAGGAGAAACATAAAAAAAGGATTATTTATTTTGACTACTCTAAGAGGGGCAGAGGTTTTCACAGGGTGAAGTGCAAACGTGAATGACCAGGGCAAGTTTGGAGAGGCCTAACGTAGATGCTTGTACAGTCGGGCGATTAAAAAGAAGCAGTCGAGTACAATCAGTGAGTGGAGGGATCAGAGCTAGTACAGTCGGAGGAGAGAAATCAGTTACGGACAGTGATGAGAGGTACAACTGTAGTCATTATATTGAGGCTGGGTTTTGCTTTGTAGATGTAGAGAGATTCTAAAATTGTGAGTTCTGTTGGGTTAGAAAAGACGATGGTGGAGAAGTTTTTTCTACTAATAGGACGATTGTTTTGCTCTGTATGAAAACGGGTAGCTGAATGGGTACGGGATAGGTTTGGCAAATGGTGAACCTGTTCTGCTGGATATACCTAAGTGTTGGTCAATACGGATTTTACAATGCTGTCCAGTATTGTGCACATACGGAGCCTCCATGTTGCTCCTGAATTAAAATCCGTAGACAAGACCGGGCAGCAGAGGTGTGGGAGGTTTATCTTTGAATTTACAATAAGATCATATAGTAAATGTGTTTTTGTGAGGACACCTAAGCCTGCTGTTCATAAATTAGACTTTTTCCACTTCATTCTGTACTCCAGCATCGCTACTGACAATGCAGTCAACTCTCTGAAAATTTTCCTATCCGGAGCCTACCGGCATATAAACTTTATATTTTCTTACAGAAACACATTTACCGTAGGATCCTATTTTAAATTCAGAGATATACCTCCCACGCCTCTGCTGTCTGGTGTTGTCTACTAATTTAAATGCAGGAGCTGCCAGGCTTTGTGTGTGGACAGCATTTTAATGCCTGCGTTGACCAATAGTTAGGTATATCCAGCAGAACTGGCCTACCGCTTGCCAAGCCTACTCATTCAGCTCTCCGTCATCATGCAGAACACAACAATAATCCTATTAGCAGGAAGGACTTCGCTATCATCGAATTTTTCAACACAATAGAAGTCATACTTTTAGAATCTCTCTACATCCTTAAAACAATCCCCCCCCCTCAATATATGGACTACAATTGTACCTCTCATCACGGCCCATAACCAATTTCTATCCTCCGACTGTACTAGTTTTGATCCCTCCCGAGGACTCAGAGAGTACTCTACTGCTACTTTCTAATCGCCCGACTGTACAAGCATCTGCGTTAGGTCTAACTAAACATGCCCTGGTAATTCACGTATTACACTTCACTCTATCAACATTTCTGCCTCCCTTAGAGATTAAAATAAACAATCTTTTTTATGTTTCACTATCATTATCTTAATCTCTCATCATGGGAGAAGAATTTCCGAAACGTTACCATTTTATATGTCGGCACTAATATTTATTATATGAGATTATTCCAAACATCTACAAAGATGGAACAAAGGAACGAGAATACTGGCTTGTAGGACATCGTACTGGTTCCAGGATAAACTCATGAAGGGTACCACTACGCCAAGTATGCCGCACCCGAGCAAATGGTTCCGGAAGAAAAACCGCCAGTGGATAAGTATGGCAATTATCTTTTTTATAGAGGAAGCAAATTCTACCAACTGTGCCACGATGCGTCAGATCACAGGGTACTACACCATCCAGTATAGAACACATCGACGAACTACTGAGTCAAGCAAACTCAGATGACAATGAGCAGTAGAACACCAGACCAAGGAGCAATATTCCACAGAGGGGAGGACATAGTAACTAAATCAGCCACGTATGAACTCTACCGAAGCCAAGCACCTCCCAAGTACGTCGCGCAAGACCGATTTTCTGCGATGCTCGTGAGGCAACTGAAATGATGTGGGCCTCAAACGTCAACTTCGGCTCAAAATTGGCACCCAAGATTACCAGGTCATCAACCACAGGAAGTGACACACCATCCAGTATGAGCGCAGGAAAAGCAGGTCTCACTGTATGTGACCTAGACACGGGCATAGTTTTAGTCTTACCTGTATTTAATCTCATCCCAACCTAGAAAACCAGCAATCAATCAACTTCCAAATCACGCTGAATGGATTTCGAAGCCTCCAACCTGTTACTAGGATTCTCGGAAACAGCCGGTAGAGTAGCATCATCAGCGGAACCAAGAAGTAAATTTTGAACAAGATGAAAAAAGTCCGCTGTATATACGATGAACAATGAAGCTCCCAGCTAATCAGACACATCAGACTGTTTAACATATACAGTATAATGCTACAATTTAATTTAAGCAAACTCGCAAGTGCTAGGGCATAATGTAATGATCACAGCGGCTGTTGAAACTAACACTATGAGTAGATAAAATGGCAGTCGATAAGCATAATTTCTACAGTGCTATGCCTATTAGAATTCTCTAGAACAGTCATATACGCTCGAAGACTCCCTCTTTAGATTAAAATAGGTTGCATTTTGTCTTCTAGTGACGGAATTGGATGACGAAACGTAAAAGTAAAGCTAATGCCGACTGAACCTGAGGCCATAACCTGGGAAATTCGGAGCCCACGGTACTCGTTCGTGAACTAAATAAGAGTTCCTGTGGCGCAGAGAATTGACCGGCAAATCAACTAGCATTTATGACGCATTCGTGAGCTACGAAAAATTCAGCGACATGACACCGTACCAGCTGTTATATGATAATGAAAGCAACTGTTTTACTATTGGAATGCGAAGAATTATCATCGTATGCGCTTGCTTATAGTCCAACCTATGTTCAAAGCTAATATGCTAAAGTACTTTACTATAGCATTCAAAAGCATGGATGCTGTTGGTACGAGTGTCTGTTTCAGGAATGACGCACTAGGGCTTTGTCCGGGGGTTCTAGGGTATTTTCTAGGCAGTAATGTTTGGTATTGCTTGCATTCAAACTGATAGTGTGTAGTACCTGTTTGAGGAAGGATCCTCTTGGGTCGTAATCGATGGTCCAGTATTCCAGAGACGATCCGCTCATAGGCACGAAGTGGTGGGCCAGTTGCATGCCACCGTTGTGTTCAGCTGAAAAAAAAAAAAACGGCGCACATACGGAAACATTAAATACAGCACCGAAGAAAATGAAATTTAATTGGCAGTGGTTTTATGAAGTTTTGAAATATGTATGAAACTGGGATATATACATGGGAGGGAGAAAAGTTCTGGACAATTACCAACCCTGTTATTTGAGCAAACAGACAAGAAAATGTAACCATAGTTTTTTTCAGTTGCACTATGGAATGAAATGGCGGTTTGTAAATAACCGGAAAATATGTAATATTTTGTTTGTACGATTCACTTCCTACCGTTGTGTTCTCATAAAAAATATAAGTAGAAAACTGTCAACAGCATGCAAAATTACTTGCTTCGCCTTGTGCTCAGCCTCGATGTTGCGTGGGAGTCTTATGACAGAGATATGAATTTTATCTATCGTTGGGTCCCGACAAAAACTCAGAGTGAAAAGCGTTGTGACTTACGAGACTATAATTTCTTTCTGCTGTTTTCCTAAGTACTAGCATTTGCAAAAAAAAAAAAAGATGCTCGAGAAGCAATTGCAACAAAATTTGGCCAGTTTTAAAAATGCTATGCAACCCATTAGACCTACCGACTTGTGGTACATTTATCATGCTGTTAATCTGCGTAGAATTATTGAGGGTATTTATAAGCATTTTAGGCAAAATCTACAGTCTTACATGGTCGCAATACCTGGCTGGTTATTTTCCTGAAGTGAAGTTGTCTAACTACTTTGAAGAGGTATTGGCTATCTTCACCCGTTGATAATATGAGTATCAGTAGCGAAAATTAATAGCAGTAACTTAGGTATAAATTGGATTACTAACTGATTCAATGCTTCTTAAATAGAATAGTTTGACACAGTTACAAAAAATTACTTCAATTTGAATGTTTTATACTGTGATTTTTCTAACCAAACGATTGGTAATGAACCGGTCTTTATAAACGGAAGACTGATCTATTATTAAGAAGTTAATTACTGATAATGCATATCTATCAAATGCGTTCCAGCAGAATTGCTTTTTTTGGTGGCCGGTCGTTTTAATTACGTAATGATAGTCACTTCATGCGAAACTGAGAGTAATTGGTCTAAAAACCATCTTTCTTTTTTACTGCAAGGACGTTCTATGAGAAAAATGGGGTAACATAGTATTTTGAGAGAATCGTAGATCTAATGCATGTGGGTGCTTCCACCGTAAACGATATCCCCCCTCTAATGAGAAATATTGCTTTTACAGCAGTGAAGTGACTGCAAAGGTATAAAGGTATACCTCGTTTTAAGAACCAGAATTTCATTTAAACTACCAAAAAAATAAACATTAATTAATTATGTCACAGCATAGGCTACGACAGGAAACGTTCGACCTTGAAGTGAGTGTATGAAAAGTGTTTACATAGAATAGTAATTTGGTATAATATTTTTAGGGCTTAATCAAAATATTTATCAGCATAAGGGAAGCCTAAGATATTGAAAGGGTCTATAAGATTATTGTCATACTGAATATAATACAATTATGTTAGTTTATATTCATATTTTATCATAGAATAACTGTTAGTATCATAATAATTCACTTTTGTAGATAGTGCATGTTAACTACGTACGACAATAAACGTCATGTCTCTCAATAGGGGTAATTCGTTTCATTACTCAATAACGGCACCGATTTCTTAAAAAAAATAAGGACATTCAATAACCTTGTATCTGACACATGAAACAAGTCTATAAGTCTGCGGACTTAACTCTATCGTTTCCCGCCGGATAAACTGTTTCGGGGGCCTACCTCCAGCCCGTCATAATTGAACTGGTACGGGCCTTACTAAGCTGGTCTGTAAAATTTAGAAAAGGTTCCTCCAACGTTCGAAATGGACCTTTATTGAAAGAAATTTCGTGTAAATTGTTAGCGGAACTAATCCGCGCTTTTCCTAACTTTAATCGAGGGCTCTACATATAAGAAGACCGTTTACAGCTAATATACCTTACAAGCCATATTAATATATACCTAAATTCCCCATTTAAATCTAATTGCACCTAAGCCCTTCATCAACTATATATATTTAATATGAGTTTTCTAGTCCCTACTCGCACCTAAAAATATCTAGGAAGGCGTTCTCATATATATGTCAATTTTTTGAGCATTATAAATACATTAGAGTTTCGTAAACATTTGAATCCCTGGGTTCGAGTATGGTGTGGCCATGGCAAATACTGCAAGCCTGCATTTTAAACCCTATCAACGTTGGCCTTGCAGTAGCACCATGCCATGGTCATTCGAATCCTTACGAACCCATTTATAGTTTGAAGTGGCAGTTCCCCTTTCAATAAAGCGCTTACGTTGTAGCAGAGGACTGAGCTGCAGCAGAGACGTGCTTGCTCCACCAGCGCTTTGTCCAAACACAGTGATCAGGTCGGGGTTCCCTCCGAAATACTGGATATACTTTTTGACCTGCGGTTTCGGAGTTAGGCAATGAACAGGGCTATTATAATAGTTATGGATCTCTTTAGTGAAGGTCGTTATGTAGCCGACCATATACAGTATTCATAATTCATTCATTATTTAGTTGGTAAGCGAAAAATTTGTTATATTACGATGGCGCTTAGCCTAATTTAATTTGTCGAAACGTAGAATGACGGACATGAATATACAGTAGTCTTTTTACTGAAAAAAAAAATTTTTTTTTAGATCAGCAAAACGTACAAACTATTTTTATCCCTTTTCTAGGTGCTATTCTTAATGATGTTTATAGAAATTCCCAATCTCTGAAAAACATACCGTAGGTTACATTACATAATCTATAATTGGTATGAAATATTAGTTAATTTTCCCATGTGGATAAAAACCTACCCATTTCAGAGCCGTGATTTGGTCCATGAGTCCCATGTTCCCTGGAGCGTCGGTGGTTCCGGAGTAGAGGAAACCTGGTAGGGAAACCACGAATTTCTAATTATGATTCAATTAATAAGCAAAGATGTGCGTGCCTAAAATAAATACTGTATTTACTGAAATTGTGCTTTTTTAGGAAAACAGCATAACCAAATATATATTTATTAAATCATCATATGTCTCCACGCTTGTTCGGTTCTCTGCATCTTTTTTTTCCTATTATTATAAAATTGAACCCGCCTCCCACATGCTTATTAAGAAAAATAGAACTTGCTTCTAGGTAAAATTGCTTATAGATTTCCGATGTCAAGAAGCAATACATACTTACGGCAGCGATTAATTAACGATTGATTTGCAACCCTGATCATTGAGGACTTGAATCTATCGTTAGCCAATACAGTATACAGATTAATAAATAAGTCATGTCGTTAATAAGTTATTACAAAAGGTATGTAGTTAGGGGTTATTTAATAAGACACGTATTTGCTGAGTTATTGAATAGGACACGTAGTTAATGAGTTAATGAATAAGATTTGTACTTAATAGGTTATTGATTAAGACCTGCAGTTGAACGGCATAGAGTAAACTTAAAAATAACACAATACTAGCAAATCAACCTTTCTCAGTCTTTCACAGAATCACTGCATCTTCGATGAATTTTTTTATGACGGGGCAGTAAGGCTAAGTTCAGACGATGAAATGGTTGGAGTACAAGGCAGGCTTTTGTAATGAACTCAACGTAGTACTAGGTAGAGTTCTTACCTTGATTCCTTACTGTTTCAAAGTCAATACTTTGTTCTGGTAGTGAATTGATTTCGATACAATGCACCCGTCTTGAGAATGAAAGCATGGCTGGGGTACATAGTAGGATTCTAATGAGAAATGATGGTGGCAGATAGAAAGGTTCTAATTGGCTTTGATTCTGATCCACAATCGATTTCTAACAAGCGCAGATCACTTGTTTTTAGGGGTTGCAAGTCTCTGACTTTACCAGAATCTAAATAACAAAGCAGTCAGTAGAGCACGCCTCTTACTCACCTAGTGTTCCCAGCCTGTACTGTACCACTGCCACCACTACATCCTTGTCCAGCAGCTTGCTCGGCATGTACAGTGTTGCTTCACCCGAAATGTAGGCGCCGCCGTGGATGAAGAACATCACTGGCAGTTGTTTCTTCTCTGCTGCAGTGAAGTTCTGAAGAAGAGCAAACGGCATTATACGTAGATGAAAGGTGGCACCTTGATGAAGATTATCACCTGTAGCCGTGTTGCTGTTGCTATATTGAAATTTTGAATAACACTAAAATGTATAATTTTAGGTAGATGGCACTCTGTCTTTGTGGCTACAGTCAAATTAGTTTTTATAAAGTAACGTAAATGATTAGATGTAGGTGCAGCGGCAGAAGGAAAAAACGTTCTGTAGCTACTTCGTTGTGGCACCAGCAAAATAATAGGCAGAAATTATGGACTAATTGAGTTAACATGCAATGAATGAAGCACACCACTTAAATCTGTTTTCCGTAGCAACAGGTAAAAAACTTTCCATACGATAAATCAAGTTTTATTTTACTACTTAGCAATAAGTTTTTCTACTTACAAACATAAGACATCGCATTCTGTATCTTTCTGAAAGGAAATTATGCTAAGGTCCACGTAAATAATTGTCTTTTCTTTTCTACCTGCCATCTTGGCAGTCATTATCACCCGCGAACGAAGTGAAAGAGGTGATATGTTCTTGTTGAAAATCTAAGTTTATTTTATTTCCTTGTCCACCCTAAAAGAAGTAGAAGGACTTGAGCAATGTTCATAATTTTTACCGGGAGTCTGGTGGGTTGACCTAGATGTGACCAATGGCAAAAAACTGCAATTAGCTGGCCATCAAAAATGACGGTGATGAGTTTTGTTGCCTGTCAACCCAAAAAGAGGCAGAAGGAGTTGAGTCATAATAACAATTTTTTTTCAGGCAGTTAGATGGGTTGACTGAGATATAAAAAACGCCAAAACTCTAGAGCAAGATAGCCATAAAAAAGACGGTGTTGAATTTACCCCTACCGCAGGTGCTGGTTTTACGCCACAAGGCGTTCTAGCTACACTTGCATCCAGCAGCACTATAAATTCTTTAATTTTTCTGTTACAAAACCAATATTATGGCACTTCATGTAGCGTAATTTAGAAGTTATTACATTTCCATCCGACCTGGCAGTTATTGCAGTTGCTACATACATACTGTATATACATATATATATATTAACAAAAGAACATTGTTAGTTTTTACAATTTCCCGTAAAACAGACTGTACTTTAAACCTCCCAATTTGGGAATTATCCCATTTTCCACCCACCATGAGCGGCGAGTAGATGCTGACATGCAGACAGTCCTCGCTGCCGGAAATTACAGGCGCCACAAGCGACTTTTGGGGGCAGCGCTCCCTGAAATACGAGGCGTCGTACGTGGAGTCGTCATCGGTCCAAGCTTCTTCGTAAATTTCCGGGTACTGAAATTACACGGCATGTTTTATTCCATAGTGCAGTGCAATGCTAAATTTTTGGGACGACATGGCATTTAGTAATACGACATTAATATTTAAGGTGACTCCCACCCGCGGTAGTGGGGTACAAAAGAATGTTTCATTGGAACTCAAAGTCGCTAGTTCGCCTCCGCAAGAAAACCGAGCCAGTTCTTGCTACGCTTGATGTGTTCGGTTACCTTCCAGTGCCCGGTTGCTGGTGCTGGGGTATTGACCCAAGCCAGGAATGGAGATTGTCGGAGGAGAGGGTTGCAGGTATTCAAAATAAGATTTTCCGTTATTGGCGCCATATAGCTTTTGACGATCTCAGATTGACCCCTGCCCTACACTTATTTGGAGTCAGTTGGCTTGTAGCTGCAGCACGAACCAGTGCTTGTGGGTTTCCAAGTTGGATGACCTGTGAAAATTACTTCGTCTCTATCTTTATGCTTCTATTATAGAATAGTAAAATGCTGAATTGTCAGTGAAACATTACATTTTATAAAAAGGTATTTGTGTCTCCGTTGACTGAATGCGGTTAAATTTAGTTTAGTCCAGTAGAGTATTAGGTAGATTCTCAGGGGCAACATTACAGTGATGTAATGTATTAATGCTTGCGGGTGATGCATTTTACCTATAGTGAAGCACAGCACTGAATCCTGGGTGTACAGGTACCATTATAGTTTCCATAACTGTTTGGTCACCTGCCGGTACTGATTGTTAGCAGGATTTCACTTGGAGCTTTTTCAGATATATATTCAGCTTACGAGTAATGCATAAACCTGAATCGAAAGTGCCACCTCCAACATTCTCGAGATTGAATTCCAAACAAATAAGGTTTAAGCGAATTTGTGTATCTCGCTTTATGCATTGACCATCGTTAGTGTCTCCTGCCATCTCAAGCTATCTGGATCGCTACTTGAGTTATTTGCGTAATAATAACCTTTATGTTTTTCCACCCGTTAACAACAAAACGCTTTCAAAATCTCTTAAATTTAGTAGGAATAAAACCAACATAAGAGACAACTGCTTGAAGAACGTAGTCGGTTTCGTTCGATAACCGGTTAAGTTCTAGTGACAGCACATATCATGCAACCGCATGCTCGCATGTAGCAACGACAATGTCATTTTCCTTTCTGATACTCTTAGACAAATTGACACTAGAATAATTAGAAGTTGGTAAAAACAATTTTGAGGAAAACAAACAAGGAAATCTGCCTCAATAAAGGACGCTTTGAAGTGCGTCGGGGCACCAGGAGTGACGTTTTACAGACAAATCTGACGAGGGACACAAATACAATTACAAATACCAGAAATTATCAATTTGTTAATGAGGTTCGAGAGGCGCGACTGACCAATGATAGGGAGGGAGATAATGATGAAGTCATCTTTTATTTCAATATGGTCCAGTGTGAATTCTTCGCTTTATGAGAGTGCCTAAACGCATTTTGAAATAATCATCTTTGGAGCAAGGTGGAACACATCATTGTTTATTGCCCTAAGTGATCACTCTGATGATATACTCAGTCATAACACTACCACACTACCATGGTATGAGTTCTTACCGCGAATCTATCAGGCTTGTAGGCATAGCGGATGCTGTGGAAAGCGCTGAATTCTCTACCAAAATGGGAAGTTAGAAGCCGACCTTTGGTCTTGCCAAGATTTGGAATCTCCACCAACGGCACAGTTCCTTCTTTTGAGATCTTAGAACTTTGGGGATCTGTTGCAGCGTGGGTGAACTCCTTCCTCTGATGCATGTGGCCTACGGGGTCTGAGATTTTTGGAACAAAATCTTCTTTATTTCCGCTATGCCCAACTTGCACTAGGGAAAAGGCGATGAGTAACGCAAGGATGCTGCAGTTTCGTAGTCGCAACATGCTGGTGTGTGGTGGGGTCCTCTGGTTTGAGGTCTGGAAAGACAGAGGGCCGATGAAACACCACCAAAAGAGATGAAAGGGCTCATCCGTAAACAGTTCTGGAAACGATGAGGGGGATCCTATGATCTACCACCTGCAAACAGAAAAATGCATTGATGTGCTATTCAAGAAAAGGATATCGGGTAATATGACTTGAGAAAGAAAAGGGTTCGATGATAGATCACAAGAAACGAAGAAAAGTACGTTAGTGAATCACTTGAAGCTGATAAAAGTGCTATGATGGATCACCCTAAACAGGGTATGATAATGGATCCCCAAAATATACAAGGGTGAGGTGGTGGATCACCAGTAACATAGAGGGTACGATAATGAATCATCTGACAGAAAGAAAGGTACGATCATACCCTACCTATAAAAGCAGGTAGATTCGTAACTGCAATAAAGAAGCACGACACAATGAAATGCCGTCCGAAGAGAAACAAGTTCAGCAAGGCACTGAGTTAGGTGTTCAGAAAATACATCTCATGAGCTTATCACTGAGGTAGAACCCAATTATGAATAATCCTGGTATTACGCATGGTCACCTAAACCCCATATCATAACATGATTAGCAAGTAAATCGCGTAATGAGGGATATGGTTTGATGGAGGTGAATACTAATTAAGCTTAGGAGGAATTAAGCACAAGTAGGAACACAGTTGTAGCACTTGAATGGTAATTGATATGTAGTAGTACTCGTTGAAGTCATTCTTATACGTTACTTAAACATTGGCATGAGAAAAAAAAAAACGAATAGTATTCTATAAAACAAATACTTGGCGCTGTAGCGTACCATACTTTGTGTATTATAGCTTAATCAAAGTAATGAGTGCTGCACGAATTTTTCAAATGAGTAGTGAGTACTACAGAAATCTTACACGCCATTAATTGCTTAGCCTTGCGCGAAAATTACACCAGTTTTGAGTACTGTGCTGAATTTACAAGTTAGTTTTAAGTATTGTGTAAATTTTATGAGCCTGAGGAATGACGTTTGTAAAACTTTTCCTCATTCTGAAGTTGTCTCAAAGTCGAAGGATTTTATATTCTATTTCCCGAGCTCAATATTACGTGAATTTATTCTGCCAGAAATAAATGCGCATTTGTCAGACTTGAGTAAACGGGTCATTCGAATTTTACATCTGGTGATCCACTACTTTATTTTGAAAGAAAATTACGAAACTGTTCTTGTCACTCAATTTACTGCAGACTCTGTTATTAAGCTGCATAAGTCTTTTTTATTCTATTGCAGTCCTACACGCAACAAAAACTTCATAGCCAGGTAGTACAGCCTGGCTTGAATAGAGCTAACGTACTCAATGTGCGAGCATGTATCACTACTAAGTACTACATGGACGAACGACGTACAAAAATGTCTATTTCTAGCACTGGAATCTTGGGGTACGAAACCTCATTGCCTACAAAATATGCCACTAGCTGGGACTAGAGATAAAAGAATATAATGTCTTTCTCAGCGAAACGAGTGGCTATAAAACTGTAATTTTCATTGAATTTACAACTTCATTGAAATAAAAAAATTGCTCGTTTTGTTTGACAAAACTTTGCGCTACAATGCTTTTGCTCACCAAGACTGCGACTATTATGTTTATAGTTGTTAATTCCAGAACAACTCGTCATTTTAACAATGCAAACTCCGTGAATCATTTCATCAATCGGGTGTCTCTGTTGAATTTTCCTGATGAATGCTTGGGTCATCCATCCCTTGAAATG
>LQNS02276883.1:29036461-29069851 GCA_001587735.2 Parhyale hawaiensis | reverse complement strand
TACTTGATGCCGCACGAATATGCTGCCCGTGACTCATATTTCTTCCTAGCTTATGGCGAAGATTGCGATTGCGGTGACGTAGAAGCAAACAAGATTATAAGAGTTTTATAATTGTACTACACGGTCCGTGACCAATTAGGTCACCATCACGAAGTTATTTACTTTCGAAGAAAATAACAGGTGTTCCACACGCTATTTCACCATCGACTCCTACCCGTATTGGTCACCATCACCAATTTTTCTGTTTTTCAGAGGAATATTCGACACTCTATCTGTGCGCAATGAGAAACATAATTATATGTGACGTAGTCCAGTTATATTTTTCGTATCACCTTTAAATTTAACGTACTCGTTCAATTTAAATCTAATTTACACGTTCATAGTCGCTCATGCAGTCAGGCTTAGGTTGATCTTCCGTATCACGGATGCAATCAAATTTAATCTTTAACGCTCGGATTTCTCAATACCCTAAAGCGAAGATGCGGTACAAAAACAAGCAAGTAGAAAAGCAAGCAAATAGACAAGTGATTAAACAGGGCAACTACTAAATAAAATTCACAAAATTTTAGTAAAGTATAGATAACTAATAAAAAAGAAAACCCAGAGCAAAACCATATTCTCTTTGAAATCAAACAGGTTTTTCCGGCTGTCCAGGAAGAACTTGGGGCCTCCTTCGAATCTATAGCATGATATAGCTTTTAAGGCTGACATGAATAGGGTTACGCCCGCTGCCTACAAAAGTCGACATACCGGAACGTGTCTCTGTCTTAGGCCAAACGTTTCTGTGAGTGCGTGACAGTCTAACGTGTTTGAACAACTTTTTTAAAAATGTGCATCACTGCAATTTAAGCTGACCTGATCGAGAGAGAAAATATTTGAAACTGCAAAATTGGTACCCTACATTTCGTTGCAGAATAGCTGCAATAGCGTTCAGATTATAGGTTGCATTGTAATATCCTCCTCCTCCTTGTTTTTTTGTTACCTTACAAACTGTTCACCACATACAGACTTGCAGATAAGATATCCTATCAGTGGCCCGCAAGGTAAATGTTCTCGAATGAAGGTAAACTGTTCATTCGTTACTTCAAACTTATCGCACCCGTAAACACTTCACCGAGTGTATGCAATGTTAAATGTTTGGCAAGTAACTGCCTTTGAACGACTCATTGATTTACCCTTTTTGAGCCTGGACGCTTCATTCGTTACTTTCTTCAAACTTATGGTACACGTGATCGATCAGCTAGTTTATTCTGTTTTAGTTACTTGAAAAATTAACTTAATAGGAATGGGTCATGGGTGCATACTTTTTAAACCTTGTACCACCAAACATAAAAAAAACTTTTTGGTAACGATCTAAAATATCCCAAATTTTAACTAAACTAAAGGTGTCGTCCATTAGCACCTCAACGTCGAGTTACGCCCAACCCATTAGGATTGATTTCTCTGAAACTTCATAGAGAAGCGGCTGTTCTACCAATTTCATTCCTATTATTGGTGTTAGCTGCAAGCCGAAAGAGCTTGAGACGTGTGAGAACTTTAAAACTTTCTTCTACCGCGCAGGACTTTGTCTTAGGAAGTTTGGAAGGTATAGTAGAGGTGTCAGGATTGACTAAAAGTGCCGTGTGGCTAAGCAACTCCCCAGCTAGACAATGAACCCCCCCCCCTAGGACGAATATACCCCTGGGCAAAAATATACCACCTCCTGGACCAGTTTATCCTCATCCGCCTGAATATATCCCCTTGGCCAGAATATCCTTTCTGGGCTACAAGATGCCTCCCGGGCATGATACACCCCTTGGCCTTAAGATAACTCCTGGGCCAGATCATATAAGCTGGTCCCGAATATACCACTTGGCCACAACGTGCCCCATTCTCTGTAATATTCCCATAGATCATAATATACCGTACCGGGCTAACCTTATTTTATCCCAGATTGTGCGACAGCGTTTCAGAAATATTTTCTATAGGATTTCAATAGGACAAAGTACCATCCAGGAAAATAACACATGTAACTTGATCGAAATAGGGTTATAGCTCCATCGCTACCTTTATTACATCTACATATTCGTAGTTGATGCACTATTCAAAGAAAAATGGGACTGATTATATGGGAATGGGAATGATGTAGTTAGGTTATCCTAGCTGAATCATGATATGAAAATAGAAGGACAGTCCATAGGAAGCAGCGTTTTTTTTTACTGGAGGTTCTCTTTTTGTCCTATTGTGTTTCTGTAGGAAAAAAGACCCTTGGTAAGGTAACAGAGCCTGCTGCAAATTATATAGGTTTACTAGTAACTTCATCTCCGTGACTACGCTTGGCTCTATTGTCATTTGGCATCTGATATAGAAATCTAGAAGTGTTGGGAAAGGGGAGACGGAACCATCTCTAGACGCTAATACAAGAAGCCCTCGCTGTACCCCGAAATGTTGCTGCTCAACCGCTCCTGGAAAAAATCAGCGAAGGGGTAAAGCAAAACTTGAACTCGCTGCGCCTCACGCGCTCACAGTCGGAGCCATTGACTCCTCGGTCCTGTGCGGAAAGTATATTATTGACAAGAGCTGCCCAGCGACGCAGTGCTAAATGATAGAGGGGTAGACAAGGAAACAGACGGTCTTGTCATCACCAAAAGCTAACTATGTTGTCCTCATGACCTGGCTGATAGGTCCTGTAAATTTCATTAAGATCCGTCCGTAACATTTTGAGAAGTATTACCGAGTGACAGACATAGTGACAGAGAAGCAAACAGATCTCGAAAAAAAAAAATGAGCTCACGGGCGGAGGTAAATAGTAATACAATAACAGCCTACGCCTGCTTGCAATGCCATAGATGTCTTCAAAAAGCTACCTAGATGCAAATGTTTTTTCTTGCGCTCATAGAATTGAATAAAACTCTGGTAGCAAAGTAACACAGCTTGGTATAAATAGGGTCAAGGTCTTCCGCACGGTAGTTTGCCTTCTCAGAAGTGATAGTTTTACGAAAGTATTTTTATTCGCGCCCTTGTATAAACAGTCCTGCACTCATCCACCCCCTCCCTTGCACTCTCCTGGTATTGGGCAGCTTATCATTTACATTCATGATTTTTGGTTCGATGCAGCCATTCGATGTACGTTCTCTTGATTCAAGAGTATATGAAAGTTATGTGGATTATCTAAAACATAGTTTTCTCGTAGCACAGTTATTATTTGAAACGTAGTTTTTGATATCCGTTGGTCCCAGTTTAATTTATTTTCTTGCTACAGTTGACAAAGGCCACGGCATTGTTCATAATGGAATCTGATGCGTCTTGTTGCACAGAATATTGTTGATTCCCTAAACAGAAATTTGGCGTGACAAATCTATCTAGAGGCAGCCTGCCACAACCAAGGAGAGTTCTTATCATTGAGAGTTCGGTCTCTTTGATGTTTGATCACTCATCAACTTTTTTAGCAAGGAGCTGTAACAGAGAGACGCGTTAAAAAAAATAAATAGAAAATAAAAAAATCGCGTATCCTTCAGACTTTTATTCGGGGAGATATTCCATCACTACATATAGAGCTGATTTCCACGCAAACCTTGACAATAAATAAAAAGTGGGGAATTTACCTACTTATGTGAATTACAGTGAAGACGCCAAATCAACAACTTTTCTCTGTCAACAAAGGACAGGAAGACACTGATCACCAATATCAATTTAACTGAAGGTATTAAGTAGCGTAGGTTTCTATAATCCCTGAAAAAAGACGACCCAAAGACATCTCTTATTTTCAGACGAAAATACTCGATAGACAGCCGTATTCTTCTCGACCTCAGACATCGATCATGTGCGCTGGGAAGCAAGCCGAGTGATGATGACGATATTTTCTTTCCAATTTACCGAGCATGAAGGGCTCTGTTTGCTGACGAGCCCTTCATTAGTCCAGTCAATACCAGTGATCGTCACGACAATGAGCAGGGCTCTTGAGTGCACTGATTGCTGAGATCGGGTCCAGCTCTGAGTATCGATCCAGTAACGAACACAATCTCCAAATTCCTGTCTTTAGAGTACCATGCGTTGGCAACAATCTACAGTACGTGCGATGACGCTTAAGGGTAACTAATCAAAACTAATGCGGCTGAGATGGAGCGATAGTGTGAGACTGTCTCAGAAGTTTTTAACTGCAGAGAGATTTCCGATTTCCAAGCTACATATCTTGTGTCAATTTTTGTTCGTTATACGTCATTCTATGGTATAATAACGTACATATAGCCCCTTCGCTTGACCAGTTTGTGCCTCTTATACACATCTTGCACCAAAATGTCATCTGGAGACCTCAAGCGTGGCGAGTGCCGTTCTTGTGTGTGAGTTTATGGAAGTAATTTGACCAAGCAAGCTCATTGTCGATATTTTCCATTTTTTACCCAAAAGAAAATGAAGAGTTATCAATGGGATTTTCTTAGATAGTGTGAAGATATTCTAGATATCTACGCACAAAGATAAATCGGCAAGTTATCGCAGTAAATAGGCTACAGCTGTTATTAACAGTTTTCCCCGTGCAGTATATAAGTAAAAAGTGGCTTAGTCTATGGGTTTATAGGTGAAATGCTGCAGAGGACTTAAATTTTCTAATTAAAAGCTATATTCGAGTAAAAACTTAGTACATTCATGGTATAATATACGCAGTGTCTAATTATGTTAATCGTGATTCATTGAAGCAAATTTACTATTCATTAGCTTATTCGTTGTTAATTCAAAATATTATCATCTGGGGTGCAGCCCCTTACTGTTACATTCGTAAGCTAGAAGTTTTGCAAAATAATATACTAAGGCGATTACTTCTCGTAAAACGAGATCGAAATAATGTACCGTTAATGAATCGTAGTGATATGTACCGCGATTTACAAATGTTGCAAGTTCAAGATGTGTATAACTATTCGCTTCTTACGTTTTTCCGATCGCTCATGCATAACAATCCTCTTGTCTTTCAACGATATTACGGATCACTCATACCTCATCAAAACTACGAGATGAGGCGCTTCATTCTTAATCTTCCAAATGTGCGTGTTGATGTAGAGAAACGTTCAACTATTTTCCAAACAGTATCACTTGTTAATCGAATTCCCACACACCTACTAGATCCTATGTCTTATGACGCCTTTAAAAAGCGGTTTTAGGATAATGTTATGCAATTGTATTAGTCTAATTACTACTTGTTACCCCAAAAAATTCTGCAACTTTTCTATGGGTTATGCAGATATATTACTGTACGTATATTGTACTCAGAAAGTTTTCATTATTGTAATGTTTATCTGTGTGAAATAAACCTATCAAACCTATCAAAGCTATATCGTCATGCCTTAGTTTCTTCCTGGGTGCTATAACGTGGGCAGCCGCAAACCTGCTCCTACTTGTTACTTCAAGTTTGAGTTATTTAAACTTGAGGCATCTATAGCTGGTATATCGATGGTTGTAGTAACATATTTATGCATGGAATGGTATTATTATTTGGAAGTCCAGGGGCAACATTTTACCACCAGCATGCTTATCTGACGTTCTAACTGGATACGAAACTAATATGATTTTATTTTCTTTTATTTTTCAGGCTATGACGTTGCGTGAAATTTAGCAGAGAACCTCTCAAAATTTTCAGAGGAACTGCAGAGAGCTGATTTATTTGGGGAAACCAATGCAAATTTATCGCTCGATTTTGGTTGCTTATTTTTGTTGTACTTTGCGACAAAAGCCTTATTCTACCGTAATTGGTACTGTACTTAATGTCTATTATATAAAATAAAGACCGATGTTTGTTTATCTGTTTGTTTATTCCTTTGTGTGTTTATTTATCTGTACATTTATTTATTCATTTTCTGTCTCGCTTTAAGAAGACATGTTGGAGGCATTGGTCGTCCTCTCAAGTTCCATTCAAACCTGATAGGTAAAAAATAAGCCGCGTTGCAGAAAATAGCCAGCATACAATATCTCCATTCCTTGACGCTCGGTAGACGGTGAAAATTTCGCGGCTCCAGCTGAAAGCGAATTAGTAGAACTTTGAGGTTGCAGTTGATAGCAAACGTATCTCAATGATCAGCGACAGTTGGAATTCAAACAATGAAGATATCGAAGGCTTAGTCTGATTTGAAAGAGGATTACCTTCGCCATGCGCATGGAGTATATGGCAAAGTATATTGTGACTACGTCTGAATGCAGTTCTCGCGTTGCAGAAGTTTAACTGAAGATCCTGTGTCTGAAGCTTCCGTTAGCACTATCAAGAATCATGATTCTTAGCTTCTTCATTTAGATGATTTAATTGCACCTGTTATTTTTTCCACCTTAATTCAGTGGTCGATAAAACAGCACAAGGAGCTTCTATAGAGAAGGAGGGAGCCCGTAGCCTGGCCCGTTGAAGCTCAAGAGTCTCTTATGGCTGTCAGCCAGTTGTCGTACGCACCAATCGCATATCAGTAACTCGGGTTGTCTGCTGCTCCCCCGTCACTTCCACCAATATGCGTCTCACAGCCATAAAAGATCTGGTTGATTCGCTGGCAAATCTGTAAATAGGCCACAGGGCTCCCTCCTCCTCTATTGAAGCTTCTTAAAACAGCATTCGCGAATTAACCATTCAATTGGACCTATAGGCCATCCTTTCGTATCCTTGATACCAAATCGAAACTTGATTGCAATGAATTTTCTCCATGTCAGAAAGAGAAAAAATTTCGATGTTCAGCAGTTGTGAAGCCGTAAACGCTCATCTCCAGGTGCTTTTAGGCTAGAAAAATAAGTTGTAATAACGAAAGATGAGTATGATCTATGAAAAACAGCGCATCAGAAATTCTTCGCTGTCATATTATGACAGCTCGGGCCCTCTAGTATATTTAGATACAATTATATATGTGTAGGTAGTTGAGACGTTTATGAAGGAGCTATGAGTAAACAATTTATGTACGTATTTGTTTAATGATTTCAATAAAATATCTAATGTCACTTTGTTTTCTCATAAGCTGCGGTAAAATAATGCACTGACTACAAAGGTTTTTTTTACAGTCTTATCAACTTAAGGAGATCTATACAGGACTGTTACAATAAACCGCAACAGTTTAATTGAACTCGTTATGCATTGCCGTAGGTAAAGAACGATTAATTATACGAGAAAACAAAAATCGTAACTAGAAACTACAGTGGGCCAGTCCATTTTGGCCGCCAGATGACGTTTCTGCTGACCAGCAAGCAAAAGGGGTGGAGTTGAGATGTACGTGGGGCCACCTTTATGTTATTGTACCACGCTTCATTCTAGCTTCGTATATCATCGGAAGCAGAATGAGGTTCCTTGAGTCTATAGCCTATTGTGGTCCTTACGCTGAGCAAAATGTTGTTCTCCGATGGGAAGCACCTGGCTTGACGAACCTTTAAAGGTAAAGGCAAAGTCAACTTAGACCACACCCTCACCTGGGAAACCTACCTGCACTGGTTTGTGCTGCGGGTATAGGCCCACTGGCCCCAGCTGAGTAAGTGTAGTCGCAGTTGCCCTCGGGTCACCGAGAACTATGGCGCCAATTTGAAGGAAGGAGCAAATGACCGGAGACCCCCCGCCCCTCTCATCTCTGAGGAAGGCAGTTCTGCCACAGTGTTATGCATGCAAAAGAAAACCTGCTTTTTCATTATTCACAAGTGGCCCAGAGATGATACTGCTCTTAGGTGCTCGCGAAGCGCTCTATAGTTATGGGACAACACGTCTGTGAGTGCGGGCACGCATAAAATAACAAAGTCTTCACATATGACGTTTCTATGCAGTGGGCTTTTCAGAAGAACGACCATTAAGGGTTTATGGATCTCATTGTCATATCAGCGGGGAGATTTTGAGATCTGCTATAGCAGCTACTCGACAGTAAATTTGACAGTTGCTGTAGCTTCGTAGATTTGATAATTTAAATTTGAGTCTTCCTACAATGGTTAGTGAACTCGAGGTACATAGTGTTGTGTTTCCTTTAACCAAAGCTGAACTATTCAACCATGCATTCAACTTTCAATTTCTGGCTGAGGCCATGCTCCAAGAAAGTCTATTTTTACCAAATAAATTAGACTAGATTAGATAGGCGGCAGTGGACGAACCAAGAGGCCCATTCCCAAAGAGACCCCATAACTCACGCCCCGGCCCTCTTTGAGCTAATGCCATTATGTTAGTAGGATGTAGAGGACTGGGGAAACGAGAGGAGAAAAAATGGAAGACGAAAGCAAATAATGAAAGAAAAGAGAAGAGGGAGAAGAATCTCAGCCAAAGAACTGATCATGAATACCCGCAAGCATGATCGGTAGCTGCTGATATGCCGAGCTTAAATATACAGAGCGAAAGTGAAAAGAAGTCGGCTTAAGATGGCCTTGGAAGCTTTGGCTGTTAAGTGATTGCGACTCGTGGAGGAGGAGTTCTTAGCTGTGGAGGATGTCTCTCTCAATGTTCGTCGAGACGATTTTTAAACGAGTTGACCGACTAGGCACCAACAACGTCGGAAGGGAGTCTATTCCAATTGCTGACTATGAAATAGGGAAAGAACTGTTGACTTAAGGTTGTTCTTCGAGCTTTATGCTTGAGTTTTTGACCGTTGTTGTGCAAGCGATCATTAAGGTCTCTTTCAAAGAGTCCCGTTGTTGGTACGTCGTTGAAGCCATTCAAGTACTTGAATGTTTGTATTATTTGCCCCCTGAGTCGTCTTTGTTCGAGAGAGATCAGACCCAGTTCTTTTAGCGACGTTCATACGACTTGTTTCTCAGCTGAGGTACCAATTTCGTTGCTCTGCGTTGGACTCTTTCTATTTTATCGATATCTTTACACAGATGTGGCGACTATAATTTAATAGCAAATTCTAAGTGTGGCCTCAATAATGCCCTGTACAAGGGAACGATGATGTCATTGGACTTGTATTCAAAGTTTCTGGTGATGAATCTCAGTACTCTGCTTGCCATTTTTACACTCTTGTCAACTTGTTGACTGTGTTGCAGTTTGTTTGTAACAGTGATTCCCAAGTCACGTTGTTGGGTGACAGTAGCCAATTCCGTCCCATTCATTTTCAATGGGGTGGAAAGGTTCACCAGCCCTACGGGCATTACTGAGCATTTGTCGACATTAAAGTTCATCTGCCACGGTGCACTCCATTCCATGAGGTGGTCAAGGTCTTGTTGGAGCTCAACTCTTTTCGTGGCAGGATGATATAGTTTAGTATCATCCGCTGATTCAATAACAAAAGCTCTGTATGCGTGGTATTGTCATAAAAGGTAACTTTCATATTTCTACTTTAGAATGGAAGTCCAGATTCAGTTTCTGTTTTCCTGACAGTTTCACTGCTGAATAAATAAAATTTTCATGAAAGTGGAAAGACTAACGACAAAAACATGCGTCTCTGACATGCAAGCATCTCATGGCTCCCATATCAGAGATAGTATGGAGAGCATTAGATACCTTTATGAAGTGGTTTTGTCGTTGATAACTCAGGTAAACTTTTTGTATGAGATTCTTGGCGCAATATTTTCGCATTTTTGTCCCCGTTATCAGCTGCACAAGATTATTTATACCGTATCAAGCTGCTCAGAGCCCAAGATGCACGTAGTGATCATTAACTATTGTTCGGGAGCTTTGGGTGTCACTGCTCTACTCTCCATCGAATTGTCAACACAATATCAAGCTGTTCAGTGCACAAGAGATGATCCTCCAAGACAGAAGTTTTTGCCCTCAGTAACCTCAATTCAGTAGCTACAAGGTGGGTCACAAGCTTCCACAGAACCATTTACATATATGAATATAACGTCCTCTATGTAATTAACGTCTTGCTCTGACAACAATTTTCAGGCGGGTTTCCACATTGCTGATAGACTCACCTTATCTGAGTCAGAGGCATCGTTTAAAGTATGTGAAACATTTAGGAAAAGGGCATATATGTTTTCCTTTTTATGGAAGCTTATGGCCTGCTCTGCAGATAAAATCTGGTATAGTGCATAGTGTGAGTTTTGTGTTTATGTGCACAAAGAAAAATGTTTTCTCAAATCAGCACGCCCCAGTTGGAAATGATGGTTGTGCTTCTGGTAGAATACAGTGGTGTATGAGAGATTACGGTCGATTATGGATGATGAAACAATATGGTAGGTATGTCGACCATAATATACCGTTGATTTTTAGCATATTTAGGTCGATATTGGTTGAGGCAATATTGGTTGTTTAAGGTTGTTCAGGAAACGAAAGTCGATGGTAGTACATGGATGTATAAAGACTATATATTGTAGAGCATATGCTAGAGCATAACCATGGTAGGTTATCAACAAATTACCGTACATACGATCATGAGTGGAATTCCTCCCATTATTTAGGGAAGGATACGTATGGGTAGCCATGGATTATAATAATATAGCTAAAATTCCCAACATAGTCGACCAAAATAACATTGTATGACTATAAGTTTGAATGCAAAACATCTTAAATTTCATATTATAGAGCCAAAATTGTGCACATTTTCCCTTTTTCTATGCTACCTGTCGATGAATTGCAAATAAATCTAGGGTATGTAGGGACGCTAACTGCCCTGACGCTATTTTTATGTAGTTTCTAAATTTTACCAACGCTCTATCACTTTAGCGTAGTTACCCATCATTTGTATTTATTTGTTGTATCCCTTGTAAAACAGTATTGGAATCCTTGATCAAATATTGCTACCTTTTTTATGTTCATTTAGTCTATATCTGTAAAGTTTCATTTCATTTCATTATTCCTATTAGCTCTATGGAAAACAATGGCAAGTTCCATGTTAAATCTGGCCTCACATAGTTACTTCCTCTAAACTCTATCGCATAGCTGCATACCAGTTAGAGTTGAAGCAGTTGTATATATATAAACGTGCGTTATCTGTACAGACTGGTTGAAGCTCCTGCTCTATAGCATCGTCCTGAAGTTGAGAGCTTTTCACCCTTCTGAGCTGCAGGCCTAACCGGCAAGTATAAAATACCATTTATTGTATTAGAAATTAATCGTCAGCAAACAAAGCAGGCATCCAGGGCATAATATGTCAACAGTTGAAAAAGTTGTTCTTGGTAGAATATAGTTGTATCATTCGCTGAACGCATGCGATTTGGTAGTGAATGGTGTTTCTTACGCTTCACTATGGTAGATCATAGTTGTGCAGCTAAAATCTTTATTGTTGTTATTGGGTATTTATGTTAGGGAATTAGGGTTGGCATTATGGTCGAAGGTAGTAACACATCTCTACCATAATGCACCCATAAATGGTTGAATATGGAGAATATATCGATAATAGCTAAACAACCAAGATCTCGACCATAATCATAGCTGTTCTACTATAATCACAACCAATGTTTCCGACTGGGCGCTTTGCCGTGCTCCAACAGGGAGCACCTACTTCAGAGTGTTCGCCCAGACCAAATACTGCCGTGTCAATGTTGCATGAAGTCATCAAGGCAGCCATTGCCAGTCGGAGCACTTCAAGGCGGGTTTGTAGACGGGATTTCCCTATATGTATACGACGGATTTCAACTTAATAGTCTGAAAAAGTTTTACCTGTTTTCCAGGCAAAAATTGAACTATGCATCGGAGAGCTATTACTTTACTAGTCCTAGTAGTCAGTATTAAGGGAGCCAGTTCACTCCAGTCGGATATTGGAACTGGAAATCCGCCACTCCACAGCCTCCTTTCAGATACGCCGGACACCTCGTGGCAAGAACCTCTTGTTAGGTAAGACTTCTTTTTCTTAAGACCTGCCTAAGCGTTATTAAAGTTATTGAAATTTCAGTCATTACATCAGTTTTCTCCGCAAGGGTCACTAGACAGGTTACGGGTATATCTTCAGGTTTCGAGTAAAATGAAACTCAGAAAACGGTGCACTTTTCTACTGTTTTCAGTCACAATAACACGTTTAGATGGGTGGAAAAGTGCATACTAACTGATAGAAAAGCCAGTTAGAATCATACGATGAAAAGTTTATAGACAACATAAAAATGTTTTGATGCATTTACTATCAATTCAAAGAGTGTATATACATTTACATTAAGTTCATATTGACAGAGCGGAATTCTAATAAACACTAGAGAATTATCAGGTTTTCAATGCGATAAGCAGCGAAAACTTAACTTACTTCGTATTGCACATTGAAACCTCTGGGTGGGCACTCGTAAAGTATGTGCAGATATGGAAAAGTCTTTCAAGTTATCGAGTAGTTCATTTGTAAGCATCCAAAGTATTCATCTCGCGCAATTTCTAATTTTTAAAGTCAAAACAAAAAATTGTTATAAGACACGAAATATATACTTGGTACTATAGGAAATTTGGCCAGCGTATATTGCATCTTGTTCTAAATAAAAGCTGCTAATGATACAATCAGTCACTATACTACAATCAACTTGGCTGGTGTATACTTCATCTAAGATTTAACACTTTCGCTACCGTTGAGATTGGGTGAATGTGTCCCACAGCTTTTTTGCAAATCCCAGTGGGACGTACAATCCCATTATAGAATATCAATGGGACAGTTTATCCCAGACCTATAAGCTAGGCCATGAACGAGGGAGTTTCTAAACTATGTTCCAAGTATGCTAGACTTATGAATGAGTAAAATGTACCATCAGTTTCAAATTCATTAAAAAAAGTGAATCGGTAGCGAAAGGGTTTAGCACTTTGCAGTTGTGATATTAAATTTGCAGTCTATGATTTTCCGTTTGGAATCTCAACTCTAATTTGAAATTTTCACAGGGTGCCTTCAATTCTTCTTCTCAACTGTGACGTTCTTTATACTATTAAAATTCAAAACACATTTACATGAATAGCGTATTTTCTGGATGGTTTAAAAACGTCCATATTCCTAATTAATATGTATACCGTATAGTAGGTTTTCCAAGATCTGGCGAACTGAACGCACTAGGACATAATCTAAGGCAGCATTAAGCATCAAATCGGCTAACCACTTATTTTTTAACCTCAGACCATCTTTCGTGTTGAAGTTTAAATTAATGATTTTGTTATGCAATTAGGGCCTCTTCAAGTGTAATAACAAATTTGTGATGCAAGCAATTGAGACATATTAATTTTTCAGCAGCAGTTATAATTTCGTAATGCAGTTAGAACGCCTGTCACTCTTCGTAATACCGCAGATTATCTCTCATCATCGAGAAATTTAAATCCAAAACAATGAATCAGATAATTCTGCACTGCAATAGAAAGCCCTGCAGCGTAGTCATAAACGTACTTTAGCGTTCATCAATCAAGATCTGAAACGGATAATCTAGAAATAATAGAAGCATGCTATCAGTTTTAATGACTGCACTTAGTGCACATTATTTACAGCATGATAATTACCGACATTACTGTTGTTATTAAGAAAAATTGTTATTCTCATCCCACACGAATGAACTGAGAGCAAGGCGCTATGTATATGTTATATAATGTTAGTTAATTGAGTTCTAAAAGAGCAAGGATAGTATCAATTTCTTCCAAAGCAGTGCCTCACGTTATATTGCATCGAGCGTTTGGCAGAAAAGATTCTTAACATTTTTAGTCTATTATGCCGTATAAAGAAGCCACAATTTGCTGTCAAACATATGTTATTTATTTTCTCGATATAAGAAAATTTGATCCAATTTGATACGCAGTGCAAAATAAGCATATTCTTTTTTTTTTTTAGTCTAGCCTGGCGCTATTTTCAATTCATAACAATTGGAGGTTAGATGGAAACAATTACTTTCTCAACGTTTATCGTAAGACTAAAATTATTTTCCACTTATTTAGCGGTAGCAATAACGCTATTTTTCTCTAAATACTTAGGGCTTAGACTGAAGCCATTATATTCCAAATATTAGGGATGGACTGAAGCTCTCAATGCCGCATAACTCTGGATAAAACTCACTTGATTTAATCCATCTTCAAGACCATGAACTTGACTCCAAGCTGTGCTTCTGACACATGCGGGGATTTGCCCCGATGAATTCATCTGCTCTTTTGCAAGCCTTAAGCCGACTTTTTTTCAAAATTAAATCCTTCAGAAAGCTGAAAAAGTTTGTCTTGTTTTGATATTTATTTTTGTGCAACCTTTGGACACTGTAGGACATTCTGGTGACGCACATGGGATATGAAGAAACAATGTAAGATAGCTTTATATCAACGTGCAAGTAACGTATGACGTCACAAGCTTACTACCTGGAGTGTACGACAGATTGGGACCTCCGTGTTTGCTAACCTGTTCCGTATCATCATCCTTGGTCTGATTCAAGCCATTATTTTTCAAATAACTGGACTTGAACTAATATTTTCCAAACATATTAGGTCAGGACGACCCACAGCCAACCCTCCCAATGTGACCGTGGATGGACTCAGCGTGACGATGGTCGGCACGACGATGGTGTCTCTCGGGGGGCGAGTCATCAATGCCTTCCAGGGCATAAAATATGGGATAGCTGAAAAATTTAAGGTTGTATATATATATATAGTAAGCTCATAATGTTTCTTCCAGATCGTAGGGAAGATGGACTGCAAAGTTCCAATTAGAATTTTTTAGGCTAAGTTACATTACTGGCAATGACCGCCCTATTCAATTTAGACGTCGTTTAATTGACTATAATTTTTCGATAGAGCCGGGAGAGTTTGTGTCAGCGTTGCATGGGTCCCAGCAGGCAATATCTATTCGGAGCTTACAGCCTCTCGGACTGTTGTCGTGTGATGTTGTGCTATGCTGGAGGTTGCGTAGCTTTAAGATGAGCCCTCCTTACGCCCATGTATTTTCAAAAGTATGTGACATAAATTAGCCTGGAAAATAGCTCCGAAGCATAATTTTTACGGCTAAACCCGGTTCATCGCTCATTTCACTTTCTTGCTAAATGATAAGTGGCTTTAGAACAGTAGGGGCGTAAGCGACTGATTTTTCAAAAGTAGTTTTTTTTTCATCATTCGCTAGTACAGATTGAGACCTGTCATTCTGTGAAGTCAGAATGGCTCAAATCCAAGTAGAAATGGTCGAGAATCGTAAATAAAGCAATTTATTTTATAACTTATTGCACCAGTTTATGTCTTTAAGTGACTTTCTTGTATATTTTAATAAGTGTCGCTTACACCCCTATTGTTCTAGGGGTGTAGTGTTCCTCAACAATAATAATGCGCACGAAATTTGTAGGTCGTTTGACAGTGCTACTTTGTACCCAAAATCTCCAACTTGTATGAGTGTAGGCTAGCGAATGAATGGACTTGTTCACTAACTGTGAAGCACAGCAATATACTATATACAATTCTTACTTTGTGGTTATAAAAACTAATGTTCATTTTGGAACAAAATAGTAAGAAACATTCCTTCATGCGCCCATAACAACAACCTTTTTCCATAAAAAACTGAAACATTGCTTTTTTCGATGTACTGTGCCCCCTCAAGTCCTACTGACGGTATTTATTTGATAGTTATTATACTTTTCAATGTAAGATAAAATTTGCGATAGAAATATCCATTTCTCCAGTGTACGGGTGTTTGAGAGTGAACTAATTTAACTGTAGCATTAGTCTGGTGGCAGTACAAACGCGTGTTCGATTGGCTAATTAACATCGAAGTAATCGAATTTACTTCACAATATTTTATCTGAAAATTTTCTCGTTAGCGCTGGGTGTCCTTATTTTGATTTTTTTTATATTCGTTAATGGCTAATTACTTTCGCGTTGATTCAATCTTCAACTCATGGACTGAATATTTGGCTGTTTCAAGCCCAATAAAATTGCTGTTGATGTTGCAATTATGTGAATGTGAATCCAGCCTTCCAGACTCTAGCTTCAAACACGTCAAGGCTTAGAATTGGGTTATCCCATTAATTAAAACAGCCAACTGAACTCGCCCTTCTTATTATCTTGCAGTACAGCGAGGCTGCGGGCCGATACTGGGGGGACGAGGACGTGCTCAGTACGGTGCACCCAGGCGACAAGTGCCCTCAGATGTCAGAGTTTAGGGACGTCGTTGCAGGTGTCGAAGACTGCCTGTACCTCAATGTATACGTCCCTGCAGAACCGGTAAGTGATATTGCCTGGCAATTACGTTATGTTCAAACCAAACTAGGTCGTTGCCAATATATTATCAATTTATAAATGAAGTATCAGTATGATATAGCTACCTGAATGCGTGAAGTAATGAATTGCTGGTTTGAAGTATTGTTTGCACCTCATTAGATACGTCCATGTATAACCGGAAAATGATATCGCACAGTCATAACTTGAACTTAAATCGCTCTTAGCTTTGGTATATAATGTGGATATATGTATAACTGGGCAAATCAGTGCCTAAATCTCCCCAAGTTAATGAAATTGAATGCTAATAAAGGAATAAAAACGCTCCTGTGATTTCGTAAATTGCGGTGAATTGCTTATGTTTTTGTTTACCCAGTAAATATATGGCCGTGGCACTTCATATGGGTCGTTTTATCATACACACATACTTTGTGACTTATGATATACTTTTCTTTAGTCTCTATGTGATCAGTGAATGTAATACGAACATTCTCTTGTGTCACTCTTTCTAACTTTATTGTGATACATGTGTGTGATTTTGTATCTAATTGTCTGTCCCTGCGTTAACAGTAAATATAATGTAAATACTTCACGATATCGCTACTCGAACTAGCATGCAGATATGAATTATTGAGATCAAATTGCTACGTGCTTACTCACTTGATAGTGACATGGGCACGTCAAGATAAGATCTACCTAACAGGCGCATCTAAATACTCTCTGCTTATTGTCTACGTTCTCTTACATTTACAAACAATGCACTGGATAGATCATGCTGGAGCCGCCGTGACGTAAGGGTAAAGTTCTAACCTTTGGATCAGTAGGTGCCGGGTTCTAATCTCATAAGCGTCATTGATTCACAGCAGGAAGGGCATCCGGTGAATAAAATGTCTAAGCCCCAGCAAATGTTCTGCTCTTAGCTTAGCACCGTCCAAGCCCGTAATCCTTACTTGGGAGATGCGGGAGATCGTGTCGTAAACCGATTCCTACTGGGTAAATAATATTTGGACAGACCAGTATCTGACTATAATGTTTGTTATAATTTGTACCTATATCCGAAGCTTCGTTTCTGCTCTGATTCGCAGAACAAAAAAAAAAATTCTGTCCGTAATGTTCTTCATACGCAAAGCTACTCATAAACGAAAGAAGAGAGGCTCAGATCACCATCCGAAAATAACCTTTTATAATTTCATTTCTGCTCTGCCAGTATACAAAAGAATCGCCGTCGGTGCTGCTCCATGTATTTCGTAATTTTATTCCATTACTTGATGAAGATCTAAAACAAAGAGAAGGAATACTATTTGTGGTGCGTTCCATCCTCGGATGTGCACTCTCAGTACTTTTGTCGAGAGCTAATGTGCAGTCTGTAGGTCTTTTTTTTATATACTTTTGACCGCTTATTATAAATGTGAGCGCAATTACTGTTTTTACTCACACGAAGGGTAGTTTATCTCTCAACGCGCGGGTAATGTAGTAACCGATCACGGTACTCCCAGATAGGTTCGACTAAGGGTAATTATTGCTGCGTAAGGGTACTTACATGATGGAAACACTTAAAAGTATTCTTGATTCGCATGATAGTCAATACAGCTGATACGGTACTGCTCCCTCAGCAGCACGGAACCTGTTCAATAGGTACGCCTATCGGTTCAGGAGCAGTCGCTGGGCGTTAAGCGACTGATTTACTGACATACAGAAAGGTGTGTCCAGTGGGACGCATACGAATAATTATAATCAATGAAACTTTTATTTTCGCTCTACTAGGATACAAAAGAATCTCTGCCCGTGATGTTTTACATTCATGGAGGATCTTTTACAAAAGGGGATGCCTCCCTCTACTTGCCAACTAGGCTCCTGGACGAAGACGTCATCTTAGTGAGCATTAACTACCGTCTTGGCACTCTGGGTGAGCTGAGAAATAGCTGTAATTTTTCACATTCATGAATCTGCAATATGATTGTATTATGTATTTCTAAATAAAGTAAAGCAACTGCTCCTATATCAAACAAGATTGAAACAACCTTCATGTCGTATAAATTTGAAGTTAATTTGAAATAAAGAGTAAGATATGAGTGGTGAAGGAAAAACATTTACTAGACAGATAGTAGTAAACGTTTCCTGTAAATTCTTTAGTAAATTCGGTCACCTACCAAATTAGGACAGAAGACCTACGATACCTATTTAAACTTATATGTAAATAGCGGCAGACTTCAATGACCATTATTTCTTTTCTTTTCCCAAGCTCTCCTATTGAGACTGAGTTATTTCATCTAGATCCCTCTTAAGACGGAGCTGTCATTATTGTTTAAGGAAAATTAATAAATCTATCCCATAAGGAATTAAAAGTAATTTGTTACTTTTTATGCCTACGATTGTCTTCAATTTTCATCATTTGTTGACTTAACCCTCATTAAATCTAGTTGCAAAATAATATTTCAACAATGCAGATTGTACCTGCGTAGGTGATTGGGAACCATTTGTTTGCAAATTTGCATCAGTTAACGAATAGGGAATAATATCACATGGAAAAATGAACGCTCAAAGTCTGCTTTGTTTAACGATCGTGTAATGATAGATTGTTTTTACATGTCAAGTAAAAACCTCAGAAGTATGAGGCAAAATAGATGCAAAATAAATATTTAAAGTTTTTATTACCGCCTGCATGATTTCATGTTGCTTTAATTGATAAGGTTGCATCTGTGAAAGTATGGAGGAAAAATGTCAGATAATAAAAACTGGTTACTTAATGTATGTCTTAATACCAGTATGACGCCAGGTTGGATGGCCCTGGAAAACTACAATGCCCCTGGCAACGCTGGACTGTCTGACCAAATTTTGGCTTTGCAGTGGGTAGGTTCCTTGTTCGATCAGTTGGTAACCAAATTATTGTTCGCTTAGTCGGTAACCAAATTTGGTATCGAAATCATGGAGCAAAAATGTTTATTTGGTAAGGGAATATTTCAAAGCCTGTGAATACTTTGACGCGAACGGCTTTAGTTTAGAGAGCTTTGTCATCATTCATGATTTATTTTCATAATGGAAGGAGATATTATTTCCTCATATGGTGTATATCTTTTTTGCATTGATTCTCTTGAATCAAGTAGATGAAATGAATATACATTTCCATTCTTTTAAGCTACTAGTACGACCGTCAAACTATTAGCTTTAGACCATGTTGAATGTTCAACATATTTAAAACTTAAAAGTGTATCTCCGACGCTGAAATGGTCGTTCCCGATCACCTGGGGCCACGTAAGGTCAAGCTAGAATAACAGTACACGGCAAATATCTCAGATTTATAGCCCTTTATTAATCTTCCGACAGGGACACAAGTGGCTGCAACTGGTCGCAAGTGCCCATCTTTGCTCATATTACTCTAGAGAATAAAAATATGGCATAACTCAGTCCACGACTGATAAGAATGGGAGCAGTTAACGAATCTAATCTAATATTAAGAATGACCGTCATGTGTTTATATATATATATATTATTTATTTATTTATTTATTTATTTATTTATTTATCTACATTATAATAAAGACCGATGTGCATTTATCTGTTTCTTTGTTTATTTTTTTTTTTGTTTTTCTGTCCATTTTCTGTAACACTTCAACAAAATAGACGAGCGGAAATTAGCCCAGGCTGATGGCATTGTTCGTCCTCTCATGTTTCATTCAAAACTGATAGGTAGAAAATAGGCCGCGTTGCAGATGATGGCAAACTTGCACTATATGTCTATTCCCTAGTGCCCGATAGACAATGAAAATTTCACGGGTCCAGCTGAAAACCAGTTGGTAGAACTTTGACGAGGCTGCAGTTGATAGCAAACGTATGTTAATCAGTGACAATTGAAATTTAAACAATGAAAATTTCGAAGGCTTTGTGTAATTTGAACGAGTATTACCTTCTCCATACATCGAATCTATGGCAAAATATAGGGTGACCTTAGGTTTGAATTCACTTCTTGCATTGCTGAAGTTGATATCGCAGCACTCAAGATACTGTATCAGAAAGTTCCATTAGCACTCTCATGCATCATGATTTTTAGTTTCTGCCTTCAGATTATTTCGTTGCACCAGTTATTCTTTCAACCCTAATTTAGTGCTCGACAAAACAGCTTTCGCGAAGCAACAAAGCCATTGAACCTATGAGCTACTTTCCCGTATTCTTGATACCAAATCGAAACCATAACTCTGAGCGTTGCTGATTGCTATGAATTTTATCTATGCCAGAGAGAGAAAGTTTCGATGTTGAGAAGTTTTGAAGCCGTAAACGCTCATCTCCACGTGCTTTCAGGCTAGCAGTTGTAATTACGAAAGATGAATATGATCAATGAAGAACGGCTCATGACAAATTCTTTGCTATCATATTTTGAAAGAGCGGGCCCTCTAGCTTATTTATAGGTTTTGTGTCACGCTGTTAACGAAATAAAACAGGCAAAAATTAGCTCTGGCCTTCCTGGTTTCATCAGTGTATTCATCTGCTTGAAGACTGTGGTCATTCTGCCAAACTTCATAGAAAATCTATAGGTAGAAAATATTCCAAGTTGCAGGTGATGACACTCGAATTGTAGCTGTATCTGATGATTTCGGTCTTTCTTTGACTACGTTGAAGTCCACTCGATGTAGATGCATACAGCTTCTCTAAACAATCTCTTCCATCGTGATATGTACTCTCTTCTGCGATTTCCTTCATCCAAACTTCAGCCGATACTCTTATTTTGGTACTAATGGACCCGTGCGTGAAAAATTCACGCAATAACCTATACGTTTGGCTAATGCCTCTAGGCCGGTGTGAAATATCCTCTTCTCTTATTTGCTTCCTAATTTTCTTCTTTCTTCATTGATCCTTTGTCGTGCTGTCATCCTTAGGTCTTCTATATAGACAGGCTGAAGTAACATCTTGAGTAAAACACTCCGACAAACTTAAACAAAATAGCAGGTTATATATAATGTGTTCGCTCCGTAGCAAAGATATCGTTGATACCGTCTTTCCACCTCAAATATCTGTTTCATTTGAGGTGCTCAAATTTTGACCTATGAAGAGAAAACTACTTCGTCCGAGGAAAACAGTAAGCTAGAAGAAATAATTGTCTACTGCCCGTGAAAACTTATGTTTCGTCGGTTTCGTTTACAATTGCATCAAAATGGGAAGAATAGCTCATGCAACGAAATCATCTGTGGGAAGAAACTACGAATCAAGAAGCCAACGGATTCTTCAGATATTTTCAGTGACACGATTTCAACTTCGGCACTGCAAGAAGTGCATTCAGACATAAGGTCGCCCTATACTTTGTCGTAGATTCGTACAAATCAGACTAAGCCTGCGATGTCTGCATTGTTGGAATTTCAACTGTCCCTGCTTAAGATACGTTTGCCATCTTCTCCAGCCCGGCCTATTTTCTGCCTATCACTTTCAATGGAGCTTGAGAGGAGCACCAGAGCCTCCAACCTGGGCTAATTTCCGCCTATCTATTTCGTTAAGAGCGTGACACCAAACATATAAATATATATATATATATTTATATATATTTATATATATATTTATTTATAAACACACGAAGGCTATTCTTAGTATTAGATTAGATAATGTATTGCTATCACAGGTGCAGGACTACATCGCTTCATTTGGAGGAGATTCTGCAAGAGTCACAATATTTGGCCAAGACGCAGGCTCGGCATCGGTCGGTATGCTGCTTGCAATCGGGCCGGACACTGAGGGTAGGCAGCGGTTACTGAAGCCAGTGCTTTTGAATGTGAATATTACCGAAGCCTGTGAATTTCAACAGCAATATTACTAAAGCAAAAAAGAAAATTGCTCATAAATAATACTGATTCTAATAAATTTGAACTCAGACGTCACTGAGCATTAGTATTATACCTTCCATTGCCTCTCCAGCATCTGCAAGAGCTATCAAGTATAACTATAACAGTTAGTAAACAGGCTAAGACAAAATGCAGTAACTTTTAGGCTATTTGGTTATTCTACCGGATAAGATCATTCCTAGCGTAACGGTGCATTTGTCGTTGAAAGAATAAGACATTCAAAATGACCTCATTACAAAGCTATAATCCTCACAATTTTGGGGAGATGTAAATATATATCATTCGATCGTTCACTCATTTGTGAGGGCAAAACAATCATTTTGTGTCCCTAAAATATAATTTCACTATAACATGTATATCTCATTTATCATGAGTGTAGAATGACAGCTCTCACTACTATACTACTCTCACTACTATTATATTTTAATACCTCACCTAGGGACAGCGCTGTCCAGTGTCATTTCTACTGGCAATTGGAGCAAATAACATAATTATTTGAATATTGTTATATCTTAACTGCCTAGTTTGAATACTTCCGTCCTGCATTTGTCTAGTATTTCAAAAAATTATTATTATCATTAAATTATCAAATACAATAACTTAAAGAAAAATTATTTCGTGACAGCGCTAACACGTACCGAGTTGTTGAAAACTTCAAACACACATTACTTCTGTTATTACTTACTACAGCTTATTCTTCAGCTATTTCAATATCTCTGTCAGGACTATTTTATTTTACATATATGCAGAATATTTATGTTTACATATTTCCAACAATTGAGTATCCGCACTATATACCAGACTGGTAAACACTTCAAAAATGCAATGCTACTGCAATATTTTTCGTGAGTATATTTCACCAGCTATTTGAACAACACTATCGTGACTGCATTTATCTATTATTGGCAGGACTGTTCAGCGGTGCAATCGCTCAAAGTGGCTCCCCATTGGAGTACTGGGCAATAGCTGAAGATCCTGTCACTTCAGTGATGGAGCTGTCAGTCGTGTGCCAGTGCCCGTACACAGACGACAAAGGGCTCGTGTTTTGGTGTCTCTCAGAGTATTTATCTTATCAAGAACTAGTAAAGTGTTCCCATGCCTATCAAGTAAGTCTTTGAGCAATAGATCGTCTTAATTAAAATAACTATGCCAATGCAATTTATATGCAAGCGTTTATCACGCATACCTATTTATTGATCAATAGGAGAAAGCTTATTTAAGCACTTCTGTGACTGGAAGACTTCTTTCTATTTTAATCGATAAATTATTTATTTAATCACATCGTTGTGACTAATAAAATAATTCATTTGTGCATGTACAAAGTAGTGCAAATGTTTTTGAAATTCCCCATTCATGAACATCAATTCTTAGAGACAACAGTAACGAGGTAACTCTAGTAATCATTAAGTATTAATGGTCAGTATCTTTCAAAACAAAAATACCACGCGACACAGAGGGGCAGAGGTATTTAAATCCTGTCCCATATATCCGTAGACTTTATTTCAAGTCAATATTACGTCAGTAAGCACTTCATTGAATTTATTATTTGCTGCACTTATTTATGAATGTAGCAAGCTATAATCAATGAAAATGTGTCACAATGCTGTGAATAACGCTATTTTTATGTCTCAGAATCAGCAGAAGCTAGCAGGCCAGCTTGGCATCAACACCATGGCCCCAGTTATCCAACCAGATGACGGCCGCATTACACATCCCCTCATGAAAAGAGTAAGTGCAACCTTTGTTGACATTTAAAGTCGCGGATAGTGCACCCATTTCGAATATTTTTCAGCCAGGGTAGCATTTCTTCATAAATGAATATTTCTAACAGTTTAACGTCGATATCATTAACTCGTTCTCTTAAAGCTTGGTTGTGGTCAAATGATAACTGCCTGTGTTGAAATAATATCTTCATTCGCATTTTTTGTAGCTAAAAGCAAATGTCACATCTTCAATTCACCATTTACTTTTATGAAATATTTTAATGCTGTTTTTGTAGTTCCAAAACTATATGATAGCCTTTGTTTATATTAGTCCCCCGCAGAATACTTAGAGATGGGCCTTGCCAACAACATACCTTTCATATCTGGCTGCGTCAGAGACGAGGGATCCTTCTTCTTCGGCTGTAAGTCCTCACCTCATCGTTCTGCACTATTACCAGCTGACAACTCTATCTCTAAAATTCCGTTTAAAATTGAAGCAATTAACATCTCTTCGGATTAACTTTTTTTCTCGATTGCATCCTTACTATAGTACTGAAACAAGCAGGTTATTGCATGAAAATGGCGCTACCCACGCCGCTCATGTTATTTTGTGAGGGAAATGCGAATTTTATTGTATGAAATTATTCTTTAAATCTAACTGTTAAATCTTTCGTTTGTAACTGTATCTCCAAGTACTGCTAGCAGTTGTACATTTAACCAGAATAGTGAACTGTTTGCTAGAGTTAGTTATTTTTGAAGTTCTCCACCGTCGATTTTCTAAAATCCACAGCAGTCTTTTCCAGAAGTAATGTGTGTGATATATGCAGTACAGGATAGATTCCTACTGCCTTCATAGACTTGAAAATTAACAGCAAAAATTAGGAATCGGCACAAGCTTGTCTCCAATGGTACTCTTGCTTGGACAATGCAAGCGTCAACCGTCCTGCATGAGAATTGAGCGTTCCACTTTGGGTTATATGTACCTATCAGTGATGTGACTGGTGCCAAACTCCAGATATTGGAATGCAAAGACCACTGTTTAAAATTCACCAAGCACTCAAAGTATTGTTTAAGCAAGCTACAAATGAGCAATTAAGGGCTACTGGCCCTCATAGTTTCCTTGGGGTTTCTTACTACATAGTATTACCAGTTCATTCAACTGTGCTCCATTTGCAGTGTTCACCAAGAATTACCTGGCACCTCACAACTACACAACCGACACCAACTACCTGCAGTATCACGCCGTTCCTGACGTCATCAGAGCTGCAGGTTTGCATATTGTGCCTAAGGTTTTGGATGCATCATATAACGTGCCGATTGCTGCGCCTATAGTGCGTAAAATATATTTTATTATTGACTTCATATTTTTCCTTATTCAGTGTAGAGCATTACAGACCCGTGTTGACTTTGTGAAGCAAATCAAAATATTTTTGGCGATAATGCGATAATATTTGATGAGCTGCTACAGATGCAGGAATGATTCTAATGATTTTTCGATTGGTGCTCTATTATATTGCCCACTCTTCCACTAACTCGACAGCCAAAACTCATCTTTTGCTATTCGAACCGTTCATAAGTCGAACGTTTACCAAGAACGAAATTAATTCAGTTACAACAACTAACGACTTAATTCCATGTTATCTTATTGTCAATCCTATGTCGTTGAGATTCAAATGTCATTGACGCTTCGAACAATACTATTCCTCTGAGAGACCAAGTGTATGCTTAAGCATTTTCGATTTAACGGAAATAAAGTCAAATTCACTCTACCTTGTTGCACGGCACTTTTTCGGTTCCAAAACACCTTAAGTAAAATAAATTGTGCTAATTTTCACTTAGCTGTACGAGATCCCCGTGGCAAACTATATAACGTTATCATTACTCTCCCAGCACATGTAGGCCCAAAGTTTGTTTTAATAAGCCCAACTACCTATACTGTAGTTTAAGGCCAGGTCTTACAATAATACTTTCTTTTCGCAGGAGCTACGGATGACAGTCGTGGTCTCTCCCAAATGCTGCAAGAGAAATATTTCCCTGGCGTAAACATGTCGTCGTATGACAGCCTCGTGCCTGGCATGATCGATGTAAGCCTTTCCTTTATTGCAAGGGAAACCATATTCTGAAATCGAGGAATGATAGGAAATTTCCTTGGTCTCATTGTTCTATTGGCAGTGATTGAGCACGCTAGTATTACACTTTCTTTTTCTACTGTGAATGTGGAAATGGTCTCCTTTAATTCTTGATACCAAAATATCACTAACAAATATTACTCCGAGTTCAAACACAGTGCAATAGTGCAAATTAACACATTAACACTCAACAGATATCAATCAAATGATACAAATACTTTACTTGTTATGCCTTGTTTGTTTCCTTGATATCAGTGAACTAACGAAACTTGTCTGTATCAGTCACGGCATATACACAATTCATATTCATGCTATTAAGGTGTCGTAGAAAGGCCAAGGCTAATATCTCAAGTCCTGTAAACTTTGCACAATAATCACTAAAACTAATAGAACGAAACAAAGTTTCAATTCCCATATAGCCTACACTGACAAAGTGTTGCCTACAGACCAACGCGCTTTCCTTTGCCGACATTGCTCTCTTGGCTTTCAGGTAAAGCACGCCACGTGCAACTTTCACCCTGCTCTAGCATGTCATAGCGAATTTTTCTTGTCGGAACATGGGAACGCGTGCTGGTTGCGGCGCAACACTCATCCCAGTGCTGGTTACCGGTTTGCCAAATCCCTGGTTTAATGCTTAGCTATCTTTAACGATCAGATTGTGTAGTAGCGGAAAATACTGATCGGGATATTCCTTCTAGTGCAGCAATTATTGTAACTGAACACCGTAAATCAGCTTCTGTGGTGGCGGAAAATTTTGAAAGTGGTTTTTCTCTCTAATAATTTTACTAGTATGGGATGAAGAAATCTTACTACCTAAACTATGATAAATTCTCTTGGCCCTTGTTTCAGATGAACGGCGTGCTCTACATGAAGTCTGGCTCTTACAATTACGCTAATCTGCACAGCAGCTTCTCTAACCAAAGTACATTCTTCTACTCTTTCGATTTCGAGAGTGAAGACACGCTTTTTGACACCCTCTTCTTAGGCCGGGAGCCTCCATTTGAGGGAGGTACGTGCAGCTATGAACGCAATCATACACAGTAGACATGACATATGTGTCATCATTCCCGCAGAGAAAACAAAGAGAAATCAAGTTACGTTCACAGGTGAAAGATAAGCGTTTTTTCTGAGAGTATTTTTCAGAGCAGTTTCTTTAGTAACAGGAGAATAAAGATTGAGCGGTGGGCTGTTTTATCTTGCTGTCATCTAGTTTTCCTTTGTGACCAATATGACGTAAATAATACATGTGACCAATACAATTCTCTAGCAAACGAACTTGACTGCCTGGAATGATGTACTTGCATAACACAACGTAAATACTCCAGAACTATTAGCTGTCGCTTATGTATGTGATTTGGCCAGTATAGAGAGTATTTATAATAATTACCAATAAATAGTGACGCAAAAAATATCAAAAGACAATAGCCTTGCCTTATTTTTCTGGATGTTTACTGCATTGTAATCTTCAATGCTATATTTGATCAGGTTCATTGGAAGCCCCTGCCACAGGTGTAACAATGCCTTTAATATCCGGCCAGGGGCTGTATGTGTGCCCAAGTGGTCATCTCAGTGATATTATTTACAGTACACGCCCGGGACTTCACAGACAGGTAATAAAACCAACATGAAGCTGTCACTTACACTAGGAAGACCAAAACTCTGCTAAGAGGGAACTATCAAAAACATAGATACAGTACGCATAACTTTTCCGCAGGTATTGCGCACGGTGACGAACTTATGTACCTCTTCTCTATGCCCTCATCTCTTACGGAGGCAGAACGGAAAACCACTCACCGTATGGTTAGAATGTGGACCAACTTCGCCAAATATGGGTGGGTTGAGAAATTGGGGCGTACCTGCAGTTACAGTAATATGCTCATTACTTGAACAGTATATAAATTGGTTATATTATGTTACTTGAATGAGAGACTAATCATAATTTGCAAGAAAAAAATTATATACTTTTCAGTCAAACTGACTTTAGCAACGATGGGCCGGACGTACAAACGCTTTGTTAAAGTTACGTTAACGTAAACTTTGCAGTTCCCTGATGAAGTACCGATATTACGGCTCAGGTTTTGTCACTTTCTTGTACTTATCTGCACAAAATTATGATCAAAGTGGCTTCAGCCTCTAACCTATGCATCCCTATATAATAGAAAGACTCATATGTTAAATCGAGGAGTAAAAATGTGAAACTTCAACAGTTACATGGCAGCATTCGTGCCTACAGCTGTACAGTTACGATGCTCGTAACTTTACGAGGCGTTTGAGCATCCGGCCCTAGGGCGCCAAATAGTAAATCGAGCTTCTTCAAATTTGTTTCTATGGACGCCATCAGCACAAACAACTACTCACGCACTTGATTTATTGTTTGAACTTTACTCAAACCGCGTATGGCAATATCTGGTGAGACTGCATTTTTTGAGAGCCATTTTAGTATCTTGCAAGTTGATCGGCATCATGATGTAAGATGTACCGGATTTAATTTCCATACGATTAGGCGCGAGATAGAAAAACCGTACGCTATATTCCATTGCGTGAGAGCTGTTAATGATCTTCGAGAATGTTTGATACAACCTATGCCACACAGAGATTTTAAGTGTCAGTATAGAGATTTTTGTTGTACGTCGTTGTAGAGCCTAGTGAATGTTGTGTGCCCAATATGTAGGATTGGATTAGATAGGCCGCGGTAGACGAACGAAAGAGACGCCGAAACTTACGCCCCGGCCCTCTATGAGCTATTGCCATTATGTTAGTAGTACGATATAGAAGACTGAGGAAAAAAGAAGAAATAAAGGGGGGAGAAGAATCCCAGCTAGACGATTATGAATGCACGCAAGCACGATGAATAGCCGCTGATATGCGGAGCTTAGAGATGTCAAACTGTGTAGCAAGAGCGAAAGAGAGAAGAAGAGTTTGCGACTCCTGAAGGAGAAGCTCTTAGCTGTGGAGGATGTCTCTCCCAATGTATGTCATGACAATTTTTAAATCGTTGACTGACTCTACCCCAACAACGTCGGAAGGGAGTTTATTCCAAACGCAGACTATGAAATACGGAAACAACTGCTGACTTAAGGTTATTCTTCGAGATTCATGCTTGAGGTTTTGCTCGTTGTTCTGCAGTCGATCTACAGTCGGAAATAATTGTTGTGATTACAGTAGAACAACTATGATTATGGTCAAGATCTTTGTTTGCTTATTATCGAACTATCCTCCATATTCAACCTTTATGGGGTTCATCATGGTAGAGATATGTCTCAACCTTCGACCATATTGCCCACTGTAGTTCCCAATCATACATACCAAATTACGGCGATCAAGGTCTTAGCTGCACGACCATGATCTACCATAGTGAACCGTGAGAAACACCATTCACTACCAGAATTGGCTGTGTTCAGTGAATAATACAAGTATATTCTACCAAGATAAACTTTTATAACTGTAGACATATGCACTCACGCCTGCTTTGTTTGCTGATGATTAGTTGCTTATACAAAAAAAGTTTAATTCATACTTGTCCGTTAGGCCTGCAGCTCCGAATGGTCAAAACCTCTAAGCTTCAGAACGATGATAGAGCACGAGCTTGAACCAGTCTGTGCAGACCGCCCGTTTATATACAACTTCTTAGGGAAATACGTTGATAACCTACGATAGTTATACTCTAGCTTATGCTTTACCACATATAGTCTTCATACATCCATGTATTACCATCTACCATTTATAGTCTTCAAACATCCATGTGCTACCATCGACCTTCGTTTCCTGACCAACCTTAAGTAACCACCACTATAGACCTAATAAACTAAAACTAGAGCACTCTGAGAGCGCATTCTTCCGCCAAGCGAGGCAACGGTAGCAAAAAATTCAAATTGGCTCTGAAACCAAATTTTTTTGTATAAACTCCAAAATTTGATCGTTTATGCCTTTTGATAGTAATAACAGCTTGTACAATTTTCTTGAAGTTCTGTTCGTAACTTTTTGAGTTATACTGCTAACAAACGTTATGACAAACATAAGTGAAACATATAAACGAAAAGACCGATCTGCAGAAAAATTTGATCATTCATGTCTTTAAACATTACTAACAACCCCTATAAATTGTATAAAAATCCATTCATTATTTTTTGAGTTATTGGGTTAACAAGCATAAAATTAAAAACACTGTCGAACGAACAAACGGATCATTACCAAAATTTGGTCATTTACTGTTTGTTATGTACCTAACAACTCATCCATCCATAACTTTTTGAGTTACGGCATTGAGAAAAATAAGGCAGACATACAAACAAACTAACGGACATATCTTCACCAAAAGTTAATCATCTATATCTCCTAACATACCTAACAATCATTGTTAATTTCAATCAAATCGGTTCATAACTTTTTGAGTTATCTTGGTGACAGACAGACAAACACGACGAAAACATAACCTCCTTGGCGGGGGTAATCAACGTTATGTTATGGTCTATGTTTTATCATCCATAATCGACCTTAATCTCTCATACACCACTATGTTCTACTATAATCACAACCATTATTTCTGACTGGGTCATTAACGTCTCTTTCAGAGAATCCCGTTGTAGGTACGTCGTTGAAATCATTCAAATACTGACTAACAACAGATGAAAGCGGTTATGAGCAGAGAGTAAAGCACTGAGATACTACTTTTGAGGGTAACTTACCCTCGCGCCGCCGGGTCACCACGCCGCCCCTACCGGTTTCTCAGGCCCCGCCCACTTCCGGTTTGCGCCCCCCAGACCGCCGCTAAGCCGGTAGTGCATTGGCTGTTATCAACCGGAAGCTTACGCGCGAGGGTAGGTTACCCTCATAAGTGCGCTTTTCGGTGCTTTACTCTCTACTGTTATGAAGCACACGAAAAATATAGAAACATGCCCCTTGAAAGTTACAACTGCTTAGGGAAACAATTCAAGTATTTGAATGGTCCCAATAGGCAGTTGTAGCTTTCAAGGGGCTTGTTTTTATTTTTGTGTGCTTCACAACCGTTTTAAGCTGCTGTTCTGTGATTTTGAAACAATAAAACTGAACTGAAAAAATGAATGCGAGTAAAAACATTAAGAATGGAAACAAAATATAGCAGAGTCGTAGAAGGAGCATTGTGTGCTCAATGCTTTGGTCTCCAAACTCTGGACGAAGTCCTAGTGCGTCGACTATTTGGAGAATCATCACTGCCTAATAGAAACGCTTAGTTGATTCCTGAAGTAATTAAGTGAATAACTGAAACTGAATCCTGAAAAGGTTCCTACTCACGTACCGGGAGTCTTACAGATATTTACACTGAGCATATAAGCCTTCCTGGTCAATTTTATAAATTGTTGTGAAGGTCGCTGCACTTCAGTAATAATTTTCATGGTTAAAAGACTTGGATTATCAATAATATTCGCAAAACTCACTTCTAGACTACTACTTTGCACTTTTACAGGAACCCCACGCCAGCCTCTGATGACGTGTTGACCGAACTGGGTGTCCCGATATGGGAAGAACTCACAGTAAATGAACCAAACTACCTGCTTATTTGGGATGTCGTCGACGTCAAGAAGAACTATCCCGAAAGGTTGGAGCTGTTGCTATTGCAGTATGCCTGAAGTCTTGAAGATAAATTTCCCAAGCAGAATGCGCTTGAGGTTACCCTAAAAAGTTAGACTCTGGTAACCACGCGGTATTTGTTTAGAAAATGCCAATGTAGAATATTGAGCAAATATGTAGAACCGTGGTTACTTTTTATCTTCAGCTGTAAATAAAATACTAACATCGAATATAGGTGTATACCAAGAGTTGTGGGGCCTTTGTTACATTGTGGCATCGGGAGATGAATTCCCATGGGGAAATTGGAAAGCACTCGGCGTAGAAAAACTGCGCTAGCTTTGTGATGCATACCAATAAACTATGTAAAATATTTAAGTGCTGAAATCTAAATTGTAAAATAGTGAACCTGAAGTATTTTCACGTTTCAGGCAGTTAAAGATTAGTACACATCTTAAAATACCTTTTCAACCAAATTTTCATCTTCAGTAACAACATATGCTGAAAAATATAGAGAGTGCTTAGTAGAATAATTTACGATATTTTCTATCACTTTAATTTTTCAAAAGTCATAGCAATTCCTATTGGACGGCGTCTTGGAACTCAAAGAGCGTTTTCATGCGCTGCTGAACAAAAATGATTCGACTGTGTACTATATATATTTAGGATAAGGAAGCAAGGATATATTAATACATGTTGTCATTGGCAAATTATTATTTCCTCACTGCACCACGAAATTTACTTTGCAAACTTTTGTAATGTATTATCGAAAATAAGTACACCGATGACTAAGTCCAGCGTGTCCAAAACTTTTACTTAATACCGTTATTAAAGTTACGATAAATTTTAAAGTATTATTTAGCCACATGAGCTATTATTGAATACAAATAATATTTGAGCCAGCCTGCTACTGTTGTTTTTTTTTCTACTTTTCATGATGATGCAATGCTTCTTCATAGGCTAGAAGAGCAGCAATCTTTGTTAAAAGGCGCACCTATGCTAACTAACACACGATATCTCATGGAAAATATTAACTACTTAAAAAGTAAACCTTAGGATAGCCTGCAAGTAGATATACCATCTTAAGACACTGAACCTCTTGATATCTTCAGTTAGAAAATAATTTGAGAATTAATGTGCCTGAAAAATATTATGTTTTTGTAAGTGGACAATTCAAGTCGTAAAAGTCTAAGAAATTTATTTGTTAAGAAGCTATATAATTTATTTAGGTCGATAAACTACATTCTTTTTGTTTCAGATGGACAATTCAAATGGATCTAACACTACCACCAACTCCTACAACTCCTACAACATCCAGTATGACCACAGAATCACAACACCCAGCTACCGTTTCTCAAGAAGACTACGACGACCTAAAAAAAGATCGGGACGCGTACATGATCACCATGATTGTCTTTATTGTAGCCTTTGTTATAGTTGCTATGCAAACTGGATATTTCTACTTTAAATCCCGTTGAATTAAACAATACATTGACGTTTATGTTGGGTGTTTATCTCAGTAAGCACTTCAGATGTAGCAAGAAAGTCTATGCATGGAGATACATAATATTGTTTCGGAAATCCCGTTAGAGCAGTTAAAAGTTGACGGTGAATGGAATTTGTGCCCTTCACGTACATCATGTCGACTAGAGCACGAATTTGTCGTAGAATTTATACATAGTTCATAAATAGTCTGTGTTGTATCGCGCTACCTGTGCATTAAATTAAAACCGATTTCAGGCATGTAACTTTCGAATCACCTTGAGCATAGCACACCTTTAGCGTACAACCATATCATATTTTTGAAACTAGCAAGGAAAATACACAATATTCGAAAAAGAAAATCTTTTTGTCTTCTCGAAGTTTTGTTTAATTATACCGAACAATTCTAGTATTTCGTGAACTATTGGAGACACGTCAGCGGATAAAGGCTTTAGTGTTTCTTGCAAAGATTTCTTGTAGGAAACTTGTAATCAGTTACTTCACAACTATATACTTTTTTATTTACGTCCAGACGCCAAGTGCCTATAAGTCATGGTGTAGCGGGGAGAACTACGCCCACACCACCAATTTAAAACTGTATTTAATTTGTAGTTTGACTAAAGGATTTATCACAGCAGAGAGTAGAGGCCAATAAAAATGTGTCAAGTGTACTTAATTTATTAACATTCCTTTATCTTAACGCGTACTAAAATGCAAATGGCTAAAATATGG
>LQNS02276883.1:28990975-29018039 GCA_001587735.2 Parhyale hawaiensis | reverse complement strand
AGGAGTTCGTTTTCAGCCAACATATGACAGAAGAGTGCCGATATGAAGATAGGATATTCCTGCTTGGGGCTCCTGTACGGATCGCACAGGGGCGGATACGGTGGTTAAACTAATAATGTAATAATTAAAAAAATCTGTCCTTTTTTTTCAATTCTATTCAGTTCAACATACAGGCTCCACTAGCGAGTCTCCATCGACATGCTCACAATACTGCACATGTTCTGGATGGTCAGCCAGTCTTCCAAGACAATGCTCCAAAGACCAGGGACCCACAGCTGTTAACGGCGTCCTGAAAGAGAATCGTCATCCACTGATATGCTAAGTTCTTAAAACTTGCAACTCGCTACCCTCGTTGGTTTTTTTTAACTGCCGTTTCCTGCAACTTCTGCGAATGCTTTCTTCAACAACGTTTACTGTGTTTCTGTACCGATTTTTTGGAGTTCCAAGCAAAACTTTAGTGTATGCAGATGGCTTCGCCATCTACAGTTTCTCATGTCACGCAGCACACGATAGTGGGAGCGTGGGAGCGATAGGTATTGAGTCATATATGGAGATTGTACGATATACCATTTTGCTACGTGTCATTTTACTAGCTAGAGTTCACGAGATGGACAGACATATTAAAAACTTTATGTAGAGAAATCACTTCGTACTTTTAATTAGAGCACTAGAATTAATTCATCGATGTACAAATGATTGAATAACGCAAAGTCGGTGAGCATGCTGAGTTCAAAAATACTGCAATGGCTAATATAATGTATCCCTATTTGGACTATAAATGACTAAGCCCAATTTTCGAAGGAAAATTACTCTCTGTGCTACAGAATATATCCTGCACCGTATATTTGTCAACTGACACTGTAAATGCATACACAAACAACTAAATCGTTATTATGTAATTACAGTTTAACCTCGTAAATACACTCTGTATTCATTTTTATCTTACGTGCCTAAAACATTTCAAAAATCTTATACTAACTCTTACATTCGGAACAGAACGGGAACATACAAATATTTGACCATTTGCGGGTAGACAGTGCCTGCTAAACTGTTCGTTCGTTACGGTTAGTCGAACCGTGTCCACAACAGATGAACTTCAAGCTAAGAGATACTTAGAAGAAAAAGCAAAATTACTCTGCAAGATATCGGAAGCCTTCCAATTTCAGTGATAAAAAAAAAACAGTATCTGACTTAGTTTCCTGATGACGAAGTTTGGATGACAGCTGCTCGTCTCAGGTGATGGATGCACCTTGAGGCTAGGAAATTGATCAATAGTGGGACCTCATCGTTGCAGCACTTTACGGACTTGAATTCTCAGGAAATGTAAGAAGAGGAAATGACATCACATGGAGTGGGCGACACAGTGACATAAAAATAAAAATACTTTCTTGCATATTTTAATGTAAGAAAACGGAGAAAGGCATCGCATTGTGGTAGTGGTGACAAATTAAAAGGAACTTACTTTGCAGCGAGTTATATTTTCAAGGAAAGGTAAACTAGGGGAGGTAATGACGTATCATAGAGTTGCCACTACGACAGTACGGCATTAAAATGTAAATTTACATAACAAAATTCTCGACCATTTTTAAAGCAAAATGACACAACAACTGCTGGTGCTGCCAATACTTTTGACAGGGGATTACCACAGCATTGCAGCATCTTGTTGGTTTTTGTTTGGAATTGAATTCATAGTGCCTCCACGGTAACAGCTTGCTTACGTTCTCAGCTCATAGTCCTCGTATCGCTGATTCGATGTCAACCAAGGCCCGCGAGTTATTTGCTGACTCGGCAGTTATGTGTGCATGCACTGCGCCGTGATGGAACGTGTCTGTCATAGAGATGAGGGGGTGGGGGGTCACGGGTCCTTTGAATCTTCCGGCAAATTGGCACCATAGTTCTTGATGACCAGTGGACTACTGCAGCCGCACTTGCTCCTCTGGGGCTAGTGGACCTATATCCGCAGAATAATCAGTGCTTGTGTGTTACCTAGTTGGGGCGGTCAAAGTTGACTTTACCTTCAAGAAATTTGCCACCTTAGCTAAGTTTGATATTCGATCAATCATCATACGAAAGCCAAAAAATAANCAGCCGCCCTTGCTCCTGTGGGGCTAGTGGACCTATATCCGCAGAATAATCAGTGCTTGTGTGTTACCTAGTTGGGGCGGTCAAAGTTGACTTTACCTTCAAGAAATTTGCCACCTTAGCTAAGTTTGATATTCGATCAATCATCACACGAAAGCCAAAAAATAAATTAACAAAGAAAAATAAATCTGTCATAACTTTTTTGCTGACTAGTGTTACTAACAGGGTAATTTATATTGTATGTCAGAGCTGAGACAGATGGCTGATATGGGGTCTCAAATATAATTCTGAAGGTGCATCCGGATCTCACAATTCCACTAACAATATACAGTTTGTTAGTTGGTTGGTGCTTGCTGAATTGATTGTTGTCTTAGATTCTTAGAAGTGTTGCATTAAAAATTCGTTTATTCAATGGAAAATTTCAAGTCTAACTACAAAGAGATCTCGGCAACTGAAAGTAATCCGACTCTCCCGTTTTGATTCACAACTGTAAGAGCATTTGCAAGTTTGGTAAGTACCAATTTACAGAGACTTGTCGGCCGACGCTCATTTCCAGGGGCAACAAATCTAGTCATGTCTATTACAGTCATTTCACAATGGACTATCTTTATTGCTTCTCATAACCAAAGAAAATAGTTTGATGAGAAAACTTCAGGGACACAGCCCTGGTACACACCTACCACCCTAAAGTACTTGCTACGTGACGTAGAATAGGAAGTACATAGCTTGGAAACACTTGTCCCACGTACCTTGCGAAGTAGAGCAAAGGGTACCAGCCCTTGTACACTCGTCCCAAGCTAGAGCCCGTATCTAGTGACGTTAAGCAAGGGATACATACCTAGCTCCAGTAGACTATGTAAAGCTCTTTACATAGATAGAGCGGAGGGTACTCAGCCTTGGTACACTCGTCCCACATTAAAGTACGTACCTCGTGACGTACAACATGAGGTACAGAGCCGTATCGCAAATATCACCAATCAGGACACGTACTCAATGACGCACCAACAAAACAGATAAATACACAGGGTAACTCTGACGCCAGCTTTTGATAAGGATGAGATGAAGATGCCTATACCATGTATCATATTTTAACTTGAAAGCCAGTGAAACATGTACTAGGTATATGCTTGTATTGCAAGGCTTCGTTAATTAATAACCGGTTCGGATTGCGATAGACAGAAAGCTTAAAACCACTTTCTATGAAAATAGTTCTAAGCCAGGAATTTGATCTCGTGCCTCGACATCTTTTTTAATTACCAGTGGCATATGATATATGAGTATGATAAATTATGTGTTACTATATAACAGAACACAGATTGATTGTTTCGTACTTGTTTGCTTGGTGTCTCTGTTCCGATCTGATGCTTTATGCTAGAGGAAACTCACATGCTCAAAGACAAAAGGCAGTTATTTTGCCAAATTTGGGAATTCTATACCTTGAAAGCGTCTGAAGTCTCTAAGTGGCAGCACAGATGATGGAGTACTGCGTCGTGGTAGCGCTGATACTAGATAATTAAGGGATAGAAATATCTGAAGATCAATACGGGTTGGACAATTGGAAGACACAGGTTTCTTATTGAAGCAATCATTATTTTCCTAAGCCATTTCATGAAGGCTAGGGTTTGTGGCGCTCTCTGCACAAAATGACGTCATCAGCTGCTGTTTATCTTGCATTTCAAATTCTAAAAAAATTCGTGTAACATCTTATATTTGTGAACAAGACAAACTCCCACAAAAAATCGGTTTTATAATGTCCCCGTACTACATTTATGTATGAAATGTTCAAGGCACATAACAAGAAACCAACAGATACTTCCCCCTCTCTTCGAACAACTACTCGTGAAGCACATTCTCCGTCTTGCGCATAAAGAATAGCAAATTAATTTTAAAGATGCCTCCACTGCAGTCTACAAAGACTGTTCATGGTATAAACTCCCGATAAACAGACGCGTAATATTTTCTAAGAACTGCATGCCTCTTCTCTTTCTTGAAATATCGTCTGCATATATATATATATATATATATATAATGCACAACAGTTCCGGAGGGAATCCTGAAATGTTTAGGGCTATAACTATATATTCATTAATACAGAAGGAATCTACAACACATGTTCTTAACTGATAATGATTCACGAAATAGCTGTAGCATCATGCATGAATACATACTTTTACTGCAACTCTACGTACATAATACTGTAAGAAATTTAAAAAAACTCAGAGAGCGCATACTTTCGCCAAGCAACGCATTGTTAACGAAACCGTCAAAATTATCCTGAAGGAATTATTTAATTTTGATTATCACAAAAATTTAGTCATACCTGCCTCTTAACATTCATAAGAGTAAAAATTCTTAAAATTTTCTAGAAGATCAGTCCATAACTTTTTCAGTGATGCTCTCGCAACATTTAAGACAAATAGATAGTTTGTACACAGATAGATCAACAGAGCATCACCAAAATTTGTCCATGTGTGCTCATGCACAATCGTAAAAATTCCTGGGTTATGTTATTGACAGACATATAACCCAAACTTAGGGAAAAACAAGCAAAAGACTGGCCAACAGGCCACAAAAATTTAGCCATTCATTTTTTGTAACGTTTCTAGCTTATGCTGTATGGGAGATTTATTTATAAATTTATAATGTCTTTTATATAGCCTTAAAAAACACGGTTGAACAAACAAACGGTTGAACAGATATTACCCGAAAGTTAATAACATGTTCTTCCTAACAAACCCTGTAAATGTCATGAAAATACGTCCAGAACACTTTAGGTTTCTTTTAGACAAACAGAAAAAGAGGCAGACAAACACAGACTAAACTATAATTTTCTCTGCGGTAGGTAACACCTGTATACATAGTAAAAAGAGAGGGAAACATCGGCAGTATGCGTATCTGCACGATAGATAAAGACTTAAGTCCGACATAGGACGAGTTCGACTGGCTCATCTAAGCCCATCTAAACCAAGCCCACTTGACTTGACTGTTTGGGAATTGCAGACAGGACCGTTGGCTTCGTCACTCTGACTCGTGTTGTAGGTGTTAAAAGCAAATCAATTATGTTGAGCCATCTGAACAGGAGTAAAATTTAGGTGTTGAAAGTCTCGCAGCTATCGATTAGGGTCAATGCTGTAAACTTAAAACCTCGAGTTGCAGCTAGAACACCTGTCTTAAGTTAAGCATCGGAGGCTTTACTTTCGTAGGTCAATCGGACGCGCCTATGATAAACGGAAAACTAGAACGCCTTGTGGCGTAAGGGAGAGGAACTGAAAGCGCTGAGTCAGGGGTTGCAAATCAAACCGTCATTTTTTATGGCCTGTTAACTGTAGATTCTTGGCATTTTTCACATCTTCATCAACCTACCTGACTGCCTGAAAAAGAATGAGATGATGGCTCAAATCCTTCTGCCTTTTCGGGCGGACAGACAAAAAGCCGGACGTACAGCTGAAACGAAAACTGTATCACCATTTTTCACATCGCCCGCGGGAGATAATTACATACAAGGGATTCTCCATAGTATACATATGCTTCTACTTTAATTATATCTGAAATATACTTTGGAATAATGAAAAAAAGGATCATTATATTTCCAATGTGTGTACTCCAATGAGTTAATGCCCATTGCATTCTTTGTGTCCCTAACCAAAAATGTCTCAGGTATTTCCGCTTTCGCCGCCTGTGCTGCTTCCCTGATAAGATATGCAGCTTCTGCAGACCAATAATCTCACAGAGAAATTATAAACATGGCTGACACTACCAGGAGTTTGCTGCCCGAGGTGGTATTCTGAATCTTTTTAAACTATGTTGCAGAAAAAACGGAGAGACACACAAACCGTACGTTGAGCGGATCTTCAACAGAAGCTCATCATCTGTTTCTCTCAGCATACCTAACATGCCGTGCAAAATTCCTCAAAATCCACCATAGCTTTTTGAGTTGTCTGGGTGTCAGACAGATAGAAAAATAAACAAACTTACAGACTCCGACAAAAACACAGCTTCTTTGACGAAGGTAATAATAACTCATAACGTCAGTTGATACTTCATGAGAAGTAAGTTGAGAAAACAAAGCTGCATTGCAAGATAACCCATGCGCAGTCCCGTGCTGTTTTCACACAGCACCTCTTCTCAGAATGAGCAATGATAATGCGTTTGAAGAGAGCCATATCGCCAATGAACCATGCATGTATCACCGGCCGCGCTCTTTCCTAACATACCAGCCCGATAAAACTTTCCGTAGATGATTTCCTCATTTCTAAAAAAAAAAAAAAAACAAGATCAATCTTTTCACAAACACTTTCAGTGAGTACCTGCATTGCTGTTTGGTACCCTCAAATTCGAGTAAACTTACATAACGAAAGAAGATTCAAAGCCAGAATTATAGAAAAGATAGCCATATGACTTCAGATAGGGGCTCTGGCTTTGAATTTTATTAAAAGACTGCGTAGTAAAGCAGAATTTTGTATCTTGGATTATGTTGAAATGTTGAAACGAAAGAAGAATGTTGAAAATGAAATTTGACCTAACGGTGAAGAAGGTTCGAGAGAACTCTGACTAATTAACATGATGCGAGATAATGCAAGAGTTGGACAGCATCTTCTTATCTTCGCTTTGTGGTTATTATCACAAGAGTCTTTGATAAGAGCGCCGGAGAACCGGCCTGCATTATCGCTTATAAGTTCATAATAGACTTTCCATCGGGTCAATATTGAGTTGCACGCCACGTAGTGAACAGGGAACGTGTGGAACAAACGAGAACTGTCGCACAGAACGGGTAAGGCCGGGAACAGACCGGAGCAACAAGCGACGCAATATGATGTTTACGGGAGTCGTGTTACAGCAACGCACGGGTGTCGCGAGGCATCGCAGTTGCGGCGGTGGGGACAGCAGACTGCTGTACCCTTCGTTACATTTTGTCGTGCAACAAATTTGTCGCGTTGCACGTCGCTTATCTCGTCGGTGGGGCAGCGGCTTAAGGAACATTGGAAGAAGTAGTTATTGAGTAACAGTAGTAGCCCCATCTCTATGCTGATGGGGAGATGCTTCACAGTATCATATGATGATAGTTGGAATGCCTGCATAAACTGGAGAACTAATGCTGCCGTTACTGGAAGCTCTTTCATTAGCATTCCCTAAATCAAGAAAGAATTTTATAAAATTAGGATCCAGGTATGATAATCTGCAGTAACATATGTAGCCACAAGCCGCTACTGCTTGCCAGTAGACTAACTACTTTCCAATTTTTTGTTTTCTAGTATTATATTATTGCAGGCTACAACAGTTATCTTGAGAGGAGTTTATACCATGTTTTTATCATGCTACCTACATTTCATTGGGTTTTATTTTTTAGAAGCCTAAAATAGAACAGGTATAGCGGGGGATACTATTCAGTATTTGATACCTTTCACATTCTACAGTAGTGCTCTGCTAAATTATTGAAGTAGCATGCATTATATATTTATGTAGATTTAGTAGTGGCTTACAATGATGTGTAGTGTGGCGTTCGATTCAGTGGTCTGGTAGTGTATTATACATTGGTACCTGATAGCAGTATCGTAGTTTCTAATAGCAAGAAGCTACGACCTGGTAGTAATCGTATCATGCTGCACTCTAGCTGTTCACGATGTCAATTTTTTTCAAATTTTTGTCATTATGCACCACTCTGGTAAACTAGATACCAAATTGCACCATAATAAAGTACATCAATGCATCATTCCAGTTGTTTTAATATACTTCACTAAAACCACTTCGCATCCAAATTTGTTCCAAGTCCCAGTGTCTTCTATTATAGTCAGCTCTTTCCCTGGTATGCAACATTCTTAAACGTTTCATTCTAGTTTACTCAGGCTTACCACGCTGCAATAGTATGCCTTTTTCCTAGTGGTTTAAAATTAAGCATTGACTTTCATTTTGTACTAGCATGCTACCTTTTAGTATGCTACATTCAAGTATGCTAAATTTTATTTCTTGCTCTTCCTCAGTACAGTCTAATTTAGTTGCATATTTTCTTCGCGCATGCTAGACTACAGCTATATGCTCCATTTTATTATACGCCGTATAAGCTGCATACTCTATTCTAGCATTGAAAATTTCTCCTTTCTAGGGTGATTTTAGTTAGTTCATGCTCGATAATTTTATGCCATAGCTTGTCTATAAGCCTTAGTCAAATAGTATGCAATGTATCTGTGATCGAAGGGCGCCAACTAGGTGCATATGAATGCAAAAACCAGGACTGTCATGTTGGCGTACAAATATGTCACCCTCTTTGAGTCAGTATGCGTTAATCTGTATTATACTTGCCTAGCTCAATATCTCATCGATTTCCCTACACTTGAGCAAACATAATGTTGTTTGATAGCTTTCATAGGTTTATTACAAATAACGTTGCGTATCTACAACACAAAAGTCATTTCAAAGCATGTGTATTTCATTTTTACTAACGATACAACTATATAGCCATTTGGATGTTAAACATAATTTTTTTTAGAATTAAAGTACGGGTCTTTTACAATTCCCAACATATTTCCAATGATAGTTTTGGAATAGATTATTAAAAAATACGTTGAAACTTTATAGATAACTCAAAAGAAAACGTAAGGCTATTTTAGTTAGCTTATTAATTAAACAGTAAGAGCGATAACTGCAAGTTTTCTCAATCATTGCTATTAGAATCTGAGTACATATAACTCCAATGCGATCAGGACCAGAAATATGGTAAACTTCCTCAAGCCCTGATAGTGCTAACATTCAATACGACGACAACAACTCAAACACGATTACAACAGTGCCAACTGCAACCTTTCTCAAGCACCTTTCTTCCAAGACCCTTCCAGCTGCGTAGTCTCTCGAGGTGATTGGATATTCAAAACAACTCTGCAGCATCTCTTACTTGTCCGATAACAATCACCTCATTTTGATACCCCACTCAATGATAACTGGTCGCCCTACAAAGAAAACTTGCATCTGACCGCAAAAGCAACAATTGTAACCTTATCATATCAGATTATGCAGTGTATTAAAAACTGGCGTTCAGAATGAGAGAGCAACCACAAAATCCTCTTGTTTAGTTGCTCTAATTATTATAATTATTATTCCTTATTTCTTAAAATAGTGGTCATTCAGGTTTCAAAATTCACCAGGTTAAGAGAACTTAAACTGGATGTTCAGTTTTATGCAACCAAATAATACCGAGAGTCCGTCAAGTTTACTAAATTTTTTAGTGATGTTTTATTATCCAAATAACATGAATCAGCAGTAATACTTTTTTATCGTAACTGTCAGCATTAAAAACTTTGTAATTAACCCATTACCTGCCAGTGGTCTCCATGTGGGATACATTAAAAAAAAAAACTCTTCCAATGAAAATGAAATTTGAATTTTACCGGCGGTGGAGTTTCCATGTCGGCACTTTCGGCTACTTAAGATACCCCGTCGTAAAGTAGAGGACTTTCCAGGGATTGTTATTTTCGGTCTTTTTACGGGAAACGGAAATACTGAGACAACGATAGGTAAAAGCTTTATAATCATCTTGAACAGCTGCGTAGCTACCTCAATAAATTATATTGAATAAAGAAAAGCAATAACTTCCTACTCATCATAACGTTGTTTGTTTTGTGTATGTGTGTGCTTTTTGATGGGAGGATAACCAACATTAGTCACTAACAATAATGGCAATGACTACTTTCTCATTGAAGTTAAGGATTTGAAATATTTAAGATGTGACGTTTCAATATTTCTTAATTTATTTTAGGTAATGATTTTTTTTTGATGATTCAACCTACTATAAATAAACATGGTTTCTAAAACAATACTCTTCCCTCTGGTACTCTATGGCAAATATTTCAAAGCATTAACTGATATACTACATACATACATTGTATCCCACCGTAAGTTTGCTGCGGCTGTATCCCACCGTAAGTTTGCTGCGGCTGTATCCCACCGTATAATTTTACTGCAGCTGTATCCCACCGTAATTTCGCTGCAGCTGTATCCCACCGTATAATTTTGCTGCAGCTGTATCCCACCGTATTTTGCTACAGCTGTATCCCACCGTATAATTTTGCTTCAGCTGTATCCGACCGTAATTTTGCTGCAGCTGTATCCCACCGTAATTTTGCTGCAGCTGTATCCCACCGTAATTTTGCTGCAGCTGTATCCCACCGTAATTTTGTTGCAGCGGGAGGTCAGTAAGGTAGTATTATCTCTTAGATAGACATAACAGCAACCGCAACTGATAAGGACTGGAGTGGTCACCTGAAGTAGATGATAAAGACCTCTAGCTGATACTGGTGAAAATAAGTCCTTGGTAGCAGACACTGCCGTATAATTACGGCTTCAAAAAATAACGTAGTCGCTCCCAAACTAGATGTATAAGCTGTCAGCGGCAGATACTTTTACTATTATCGTAGGTCTTTTTTACCAAATCATTACACTCTTATTTAGCCCATTCATCAGATCACATAAATTCTACAGCTTTGAAGCTAGTTAAAATAATATGTACCTACTTTTCATATGCGTGCAGGTTAGGGTGCCTGTAGCGTGTTGGTGGAAGAATCAAATTTGATGTATTTGAACGGCCCTTAGTGGGGTTCTGTGGGAAGCAACAACTACTGTAGTGGTGATACAACTTCTCAAGCAAAACTTCAAACGAATTAGTTTACTTCTGGTGCGGCTCATATGAATCGAAAACTGTAGCATCTATTGGATCATGTAAAAGTTTCAAATCACTCGCACCACCTATAAGTACAAGCCGAGTCAATGTAAACTTTGCATGAGAAGTTGTCTTATTTCTACACAGGATCCGCAGAAAATCGCTCAAAATTAAATAGTTTTCAAGTTTCTACGAAGCGCTATTGGCACCCAGTGCCGGTTTTGTACTTTAGATTATGTATTTTTACCTAGAATATGAGAAAATTCTAGATAGACCCCAGTAGTAAAAATATGGTGGAATTTTTAAATAGATATATAGTTACTAATGTTTCGGATGTTGAAAGTTTAAAATTAGTTATGTTCAGATCATCCTGAGCAAGAATTTGGACTGGTCTGTTGGGTTTCTTTATATATAGAAAATAGAGCTACTTTCGATATTTTGATTTATGCAGACATTACGACATAAATGGACCGCAAAATATGTCAAATTTCGATCGAAGGAGAAATATGTACAATGATGATGTGTAGATACGTCATGAAGTATGATGTATCCCTGTAGCTATGCATCACGTAAGTAATGTGTTATCAAAGGAAGATTCTTGCTGCAATTGTATCAACATAAATACTTGTTTTTGCAGATCATATCGGCTACATCTCTTATTTTGTTTTATACGATTAGTAAAGAAACAGTTCTGTGCTGAAGGCGAAATGCGGGCAATATTCTTGGCACTGTTGCTGGCGGTTGCTTCAGCATCGCCGCTCGAAACTGCTTCTGAAATTCTGGCCGCAAAGAGAAGCTTGGCCATTGAAAATCCTCTAGCTGCAGCTCAAGCTGCCACGCAGCCCAAGTAAGTATAAATAATTGTATTTTTTTCTGCTCGAACTCAGAAACTTGTTTTTCACAAATCCGCTATCTACCGCTAATCTGCTGCGCAGTCCTGTTAAGTACCGATGGTTACGTGCATTCTAGGCGAGATAAAAAAAAGCTTAATCATTCAAAAATTCTACATCTGTTGTTCAACCATCTGCGTAGCCTCAATAAATTAGAAAAGGTTGAATTTAATTACAAATAAGATAAAAAAAAAAAACAGTGGTTAAAGGACTACAGTTGTTGGAACTAAGTCCTTTAAGGCATGGTGGTGATTGCAAAGGACTGTTACTTTGGAGGCAGCTCTGGTTGCACGGCGATCAGTGTGAATCTCTGTCGTGATTGTAATCACGGGCATTTACTGTAGCTATTTCTCGTCAGTGGCGGTTATGGTACTGGGCAACAACAGCAGAGAACAGTCGAGAGACTCTTTTTTTGTTATTTCTCAAGCCGGTACCACACCATAAAATCGCACGCTCAAGTTTCCAGCGGATATCAGCTTGCGCGTCGCCCTCATTAAACATTAAGTTTGTGTCTCCTGTACATACCTCTGGATAATACCTTACTTGAATGTCGTGCAAGTTGAATATTGGCTAATACGTGGATCATGCAATAATTGTGTAATATGGCCCAGCCTTACAATTTTTGCTTTCTAGGTACGGCCGACCTATCGACAACCCTCCAATAGTGACGGTGCAGGGACTCCACGGGTTGAAGCTGAAAGGTACAAGAATGGAGTCGTATGGAGGTCGGTCCATTGACGCCTTCATGGGGATCAAATTCGGACAAGCTGAGCGCTTCCAGGTGAGAAGCTGGACTCGGGTAGAAGGGTTAAGTGGACTTCACTGCAACATCCTGTGTTGCCTTAACATAGTATACGTTTCTGAGCTGCAGACACTCGCTGTGAGACAATGCTTAGGGCAGGCATTTTCAGCATATATATCAGTTTATAAAGCATTAGGTAAGGACATAGACCGCTACAGTACTTGACTCTTAGGTCTGACGCTGGCGGCCAAAAGTCGGAAAAAGAAGAATGGAATTTTCCCAAGAGTTATTCTTTTCTCCCTATCTAATACTGAAGAAAAAAATGTCAAGGTACCCAACAGTTTTTTTGCGGAAAAGGTATCTTGGATACGGCGGGGACGCACTTGGGCGCTTGCCTGCATGACCGTGTCTGGGCATGTTCATAATAGCGCTTGAGAAAATCCCATTTTTCCCATTTTGGCCGCCAGCGTCAGAGGCAACTTTTGGACCCATTAGAATCAAGTAATGTTGCGGTCTATCGGTATGGATATTGAAGAATTTAATCGATTGCGATCTATACTATCAGTCATTATACCAGGATTTTTCCCAGATCTGAAAAAAAACACTGAGTGTCTTTTTCTTTACCCTACCGCGGCCGATGCCGAGTCTGGGGTAACACAAAGGTAACTGCTCGGATCCGAGTTCGTCGGTGTTGATATGCAAGCATTCAAGTCGGCAATGAACATTGTTGTGAGACTGTTGATTTTTCTTAGCGGAGCTCTGGTATCTCATGGTTAGTACTAAGAAATATTTTAATGAGCAGATTTTTTTTTGTGGTACAATTGTATATCAAAATGTGCAGCTTTATTGTCTTAAATATGTTTGAATTTAAATGGCTATGGTGCCAAGCAGATCGAGTCGGTAGGAGCTACCCATAGCAGTCACTAATACCTAGATCTGTGACAATATGTTCTTATAGACAGAGAAGTCGATGATAACTCCAAATCAACTAATTGCATTAGGTATTGACTCCTACAGGGAACTGCTTCTGCAGGTGTGTTACCGTCATAGCTTTACGTTCGAGATTTTTTGTCGTTGTTTTGGAGTTATCACAGACTTCTCGGTCTACAAGAGCATATAACTGTCACAGCCCTACTGATAAGTGAGCATAAACTACTGTTATTTTCAATAGTCTTACAATATAACTTGATAATTGGGATGTCGCATCATAATCTGTGCTGGTGTGTAAGTTTTCTTAAAGTTTCTTGGGCTCCATATGCAGCCATGTAAACACAAAAGTCTAATTTAAAAAATATGATTACAATTACATTAAACATCAGGATTTTAGGAGGGACAGCTCAATCGCACTAAGTTTTCTCTGGAATTAATTGAGTAACAGCTCATTTCTAATTAGGTCTATAGTCTTAGGCCATATTTGACAGAAAATTAAAATTCAAGGGGTATCAAATGGAAATCTTCACGACTATATTGCCATCCAAGCTTACCATTCGTGGATAATCAGTCACGTCATGTTTATTATACATATAGATTTATTGATTCATAAATAGAGAATAGTTTCATGATTATCATGGTTATCATACAAGTTTATCATAGATTCACGTTTATTATACGTTCATATTTATCATACATATATGTTTATTATACATTTATGTTTATCTTACATTCATGTTCATCATACATGTGGATTTATTGATTTATAAATCGAAAGTAGTTTCCGTTATATTGCTAACTTTTTTATACTACGTACGCATAGTTGCACCTGGAAGTTTTACTGCACCGAACAAACTTGAAGTTTGAAGGATAAAGTTTTACAGCTCGAAAGGGAAAGAAAGAAATATATGTGAACCCGCATTTTCGCAAATTACCCTATATACATATAGACGTAGCTTGGATCTTCTACAGAGAAAACTCAAAAATACAATAAATTCTAGGTTTAAGCGACGATAAAGTTAAAACAGATCGAAAGATCCAGAATTAGGCTTAACCGGCATTTTCATCAATTGACATATATATACAGACTGCCTCTATCTTTCTCTGCATTTTTTAGATACTCTAAAAAAAATATTCCCACAGAATTTTGATTTTCATACTTCAAGAGACTATGCTGCATTTTGAGCGTTCAACATCACTTTAAAATAGCTACAGTATGATGCATTTTGTAGGTACATGCAGCTCATCCTGAGAAACGCTCTTTAATTTTGATTGGTCAGCCTAACCTTCTTCAGAGAAGCTATGTTACATTTTTTTAATTTCAGACTAGCTTAATAAAGACTGTAAATGTCCTTTTTTTTTAAACTGACTCTCACAGCACAGCGAACTGTACACGTACGAGGGAATTTCGACGTTAGATGCCGACCACTACGGAGATAAATGCTCGCAGAAGTCCGGGCTTGGACACTTCGCAGCTGGAAGCGAAGATTGCCTTTTCCTCAATGTCTACATTCCTACTGACATGGTAAGCTGAGGCATTTTTTAGTTAAATGCCGTATAGCTTAGCGCCTTTTCCCTGAATTACTCAGTTTATCTTCCAGTGTCAGTGATCTTAAAGCAAAGTTTTGGTTCAAGTCACTATTGGTCAAATGAAGAAATTTGGGGTTGATGCTTTACCAACCAGCGAATATAAACTAAGAATATGTTTTGAATATACATATCCATACAGTAAAAAACAACAAAAAATGGGATAATATTCTTCTTATCCCCCACTTGAACTTCACATTTATGTTAATATCGTTTGATTAGTTGAAAATAACAGAATCAGAATATATAGGTCTTTATTTGTGGAAATTAAGTTTTGTTTGATCAAAATTTCGTCTTTTCAGCTTCTTCATTGACCCGTCGTAGCGCACTGCTGCTGCAGGTTAGGTTACATTCGCATGCCTAACGGCCAAATTCGCCCCTCGTTAAGTCGTACTGTCGGGCAGTTGGGCCTAAACTCCATCATACAGTAATATCGAGCAGGTTAGGTAGGGCGTAGTCCTGGCTTACATAATTCCCACAAAAAATCATTTTCGTTTTCAGCACGCCTCAATTATCCTAGAAATCACTTTCTTATTCTATGACTCGGGTGGGGGAATAAGACGAATATTAACCGAAATCTGATTAAAAGAACTAAACGACGAGTCCAATGACGTCACAATAAACGTAAATCGAATCAGGCCGTATACATTGATAACTGAAATACAGTGTTTTATCACGAGCAATTTCCCGCTCATATCTGAATTTTGCACTTGCCACAAGAGCTATGCTTTATAAGACATAGGTAACTTGAACCCATTCAAGGAGTCCTTTGTACACAAGTATCGCAAGTGGTTACCCTTTCGTCTTCCATTGTTTGCTTGATTCTAAGGCTGACGCCGAAACTGCTCTACCTGTGATGGTGTTCGTGCACGGTGGGTCCTTTACTGGGGGCGACGCTTCGCTGTACCTCCCCACCAGACTCCTGGATGAAGATGTCATCCTAGTCACCATTCAGTACAGACTGGGAGTTCTTGGTGAGTAGTTTTCACTGAGGTAAAGGTAAAGGTATAGTCAACTTAGACCACACCCTCACCTGGGAAACCCACATGCACTGAGGCGTTTAATCTATAATCCCATCCTGCCAAAGCAAGCTATAAATTCTCGGTAGGCATTTAGCTCAACTTGATCAAGTTGAACGTTTTATCTCGTCCATCCAGATAGAGGCCGGGTAATCCTGGTAATTTTGATGACTAGTTATATTAGTCACATTCAACTTTTTAGCCCTCCTCTATGAAGGTTCCAAAAGTTAGCTTAACCAACAGGAACATAACGTACGGTTCCTAGCTTCACGAAGCCAAAATATTCAGTACATCCTGCCACTTTTACTTATGCTAAAAATATGCAAAATATTTTCTACAGTTATCATTATTATATGTCGAGATTTTAATATTCTTCCCCAAGTGTTGCTGTATGTCTATGCCTGAGCTATTTAACCAGCGCTCGCTTAGCAAGTTCCAACACATATGTAACAGCACACGGTGCAGTTTAAACCAAGCGCTTCCCCGTCGCTTAGCTTGAAAAAATGCTTAAATAGATTTAAGAAGGAAATTGTGAAAAAAATATATTGGGATTCTTTGCCCTTTAAAGTGAGTCACTGTAGATTTTGTTTTGGTTTGACAAGGATTTCCACCCTGTAAGCTTATTCATATCAATACCTAGTGGTATGACTAGTGACTGCCAGTCACGAATAAATTCAATATAGATGTGGGTTGGGATGAAAATTGCTTGAAACCGCCACTGCCAGCTGCGTTGCTCAAAAAATTTCACTTTACTTAATTTACATTATGGACATAGACACTATGATTAATTATTTTCAAACTTTGCTATACGTACTGAAGTTAAAAAAAGCTTCGAAAATCCCTTCATTAATTTTTATTTTGCATCGGCAGAACTGCATTGTAAAGATTCTGACTTTCCCTTGGAGTGTATAATAGCACCGACGATTATATAGGGCGCTTTCCCAACACATTTGATGCCTTCCAACATTGTTGGAAACAGTAGACGGGATCACTAACCTGCGTTGTTCTATTTAACCCTTCCTAGCACGATTGCATGTACTGCAAAAATTATTTCGCCTTTTGGCTATCTAACACCCACTGCCTTTCATTACAAATGAATGGCAACCTGCAAATGAAGGCGTTTATACTCATTCGATGCGTATGTGTGTGTGTGTGTGTGTGTAGGTGTGTGTGTGTGTGTGTGCGTGTCAGAATTACACATGGTGCAGGAGAGGTAGATTTATCGAATAGTCATGGTAATATAAGGTGTAATTTGCTTTGTGGAAATCTGGAACCAGGTGCAGGAAAGGATTAAGAGGTTCCCGTAATTTTGGCGATCGGTAACCACACGATGCGCAACATCTTTTTCCAGAAAACTCAATAAGGAAGCTATCAGTTATTTTCGAAAGCGAAGACACAAACTAACAACAAAGAACACAAATTAATTAAATGAGCCCGACCGTGCAACAGGAAGGCCGTCGCGTACGTGTACCAAAAGTAACAAACCAATGTCCTAGATGGTATAAAACCTCTAGGAATTCTGTTACTTGGTAATCTGCTCGGTAAGTGTTCCATTTATATTTAATGCTGCTCTTATTCTTGGCAGGTTTCATGTCATTGCTTACCCCTGAAATTCCCGGCAACGCAGGCCTGTCCGATCAGATCCTCGCCCTGCAGTGGGTATGTATGTGAATTGCATTGTAGTCATCAATTAGCCTATTCTTTCAATAACCCTTTTTCACTCAGGAGAAGATGCTTCGCTACAAGGGCCAGTTCTCATGCAGGAGAGTAATAATAGAAGGAATCCTTGAAGCAAATCAACATAACTTGAATAAATAGTGTTAACGAAATACTAAACAATTTGTAAAATCACTTCAAACGCTTCACATATGATTTAAAAGATAATTCAGGCGTAAGCGAGCGCTTCTACGTAAACTGAAATCTTCTCAAGCGCTGTTAGATACTCTATAGTTTTCAAAACATCACAAACGCATCGCAAAACCGATGTTACGGTATCATCGTCGTTATATCGTCAGCATTGGTGCTTAGTTTTTACTCAAAGGGTACCCTTCTATCAACCGAGGCATGAGTCACTTACATCGTTAGCGCATTATTGTAGGTTGTCTATATTGTTGGCGTCTTAATTCCTGGCAGTTATACAGATAGAGGTAAAAACTACATTACATCTCGCAATAAAATCAAAAACCTGCTAAGTTTTGTATTTTTATGAATTAGTTTCCGTAAAAGAATATGATTTGTTTCCAGGTACAAGACTACATTGCATCGTTCAATGGAGACCCGGAGCAGGTGACTGTGTTTGGTCAGAGCGCAGGATCGACTTCAGTCAGCTTGTTGGTGACGATTGGAGATGTGACAGGGGGTAGGTCAAAGTAACTCAGCTGGTGTAACTCGCAGCAATCAGGCAGGGATGTCTTGCAGTTCCATAGCAGGCATTCAGTATTTTTTATGAACTAGCAGATGGCTTCCGAGGTTCTCACTGAAGAATGGTGGGGACCAGTAGCAGCTCGTCCATTGGGGCTGGCCCTACCAAAATATTGAATGTTAACAATAGAAAAATGCACGTATAAAAAGAAATCTTGTATCATAATCTTTTCCAGAACTCAGGACCTGAATTTAACCTAGAAAAGAACCTTTACCTCAAAAGGGCTTCAAGGGGCCCAATTCTTACGCACAGCACGAGCCGCCACTAGTGAGGATACTATGGGGTTTCACATAAAGATATTTGTAACTGCGTTATTGACTAGAGGCTACTACTGCCTTCCCCTCCAACAGTTTATGAACTGTATTCAAGTACATTGAAGGGCATAAAAATATTTTAAGCTTACAGACTATGTAGATTTAAATGAAGAGGATGCTATACAGCTCTGCAGAACCTCTACATAAACCTTCACCTAATGACAAAATTACAATTTCCCATGCACGGATATCATGAATGTTGTAGATGTTGCTAATGTCTCACTGGATTGAGTAAACCTTAAGGATACTACAAATCAAACATAGATTTGATTTTGGAAAAGTACAGTTGTGAAAAATGAAAGTGCTAGCTAAGATTACAAAGGTCGGTTATGGGATAGTTCTTTGTAATGGAACAAAAATCTATCGAAGCTTAGGATTCATTTGCAGCTGCTGTGACGTAATACCTTGAGCAATCGGCTCAAAATAAGGTATTTTGTAAAAATGGTAAGCATCTCAGTTCTCCGTGACTATATTCTTGTACGAGGTAAAAGCTTAGGTAAAGGGTATGTTCTGTCGGGCACCAAAATTAAGCCTATAACGCTTGACTTGTTCAAGATTTAACGCAGGTACAGCAGCCGTTTGCTCCGTTAGAAAAAAAATGTATATTTATTTATCTGCAACACGAACCTGTGCATGTCAGCTTCTAGTCCATGTGTATGGTATTAAGGCGACTTTAGCGTACTCGAGCGGGCACCGAAATCAAGTCTTCGAGGCTTGACTAGTTCGAAAGATCTCAGATTGACTGATCTACCCTACCTATAGTCAGGGCCGCTAGAGCAGCCAAAAGATATAATTTTGGTTCTGCCCCGCGCCGAGGTAGCTTTATATTTTGTTAAAGGATAGTGCCTTCAACGGAGGCCCTTGACACTCGAGTAGCCCTCGGATCCTCCCCAGTTCTGCGTAGGTCAGTACCCTATCAGTGAGCTATAAACGAGAAAGAAAAATGCTGATAAAGCGTCACAGGGTTTCCCTACTTCCTCTCAGAACTCTCCTACTTGCCGTAAAGTGGTGAATCTGCTATTTCATCCCTGGATGAGTAGAGACAATGTCAAGCAACAATTTCTGCATCACCGAAATAGACCCTATCTCCTTGCTCAAAAATGTCTGACACGCATTCCAAAAGCCGATTAAATAATATGTCTCTTTTTGTTTGCGTCTTTACGTTGAAAAGCACATGACTTGATAAGATCCCTAGCAGGAAGTATTACTCCGATTAAAACTTTCGTAGCTTCATGATAAAAGACAAGTTCGTTGCCCCTGCTTTTATAGAAATCATCTTATCCATTTACATGGGTTTCCTTAAAAATTGTTCAAAATTTCAATCGACTACCCCTCTGGATGCACGTCCAGGCGTTACTTTTGATGCACGCCAGTGCTGATTATTCAAAATTGAATATTAAAACGCTGCTACTTCTAGTTTTCGCCGCTTGTCTATTATGCGTCTCAAAATGTTCAGACGTGCTTGCATCTTCTACAGCTTCTTATTTTTATAATTGTAATTCCATCACGTTTTTCATAGTTTCAACTCAGTTACCTCGACAATCGAGGTTACCATCCTTAATGTTAATAAGATAAGATGGGCAATAGAAACATTGAATATAAAATTTTTGTTAGAGCGAAGAGACAATGCTACGGAAATATTGTTTTGAAATGTAAACAGACATAAAAAATACAGTTTTCAAAACAGGTACCCTCCACTGCCACTGTGATACATTTCGAACTGAGGAGATTTTTTTTTGAGAAAATTATGTTGGATCCTGTTCGCACGGCTTGATTGACTAGTTCTACGAGTCATTTTGCTGTTAAGACAGCACTTACTTTTCTTTTATTGTTCTTAATTTGGCTGTCACACTCTTCTCATCAACAAACCAAATGCCGCTGTGCAGGATTGTTCAGAGCAGCCATTGCAGAGAGCGGATCAGCTTTGGAATACTGGGCCATCGACGAACACCCTGTCGAGTCCTCCTGGCAGTTTGCTGATATTTGTGGCATTGAGAACGATGGTAACGCCACTGCCCTCTACTTGAGACTTATGGAAATGGATCATGGGGATATTACCATGTGCTCTCATGATTATGTGGTAAGTGAATCCGCTTTAGAAAATATTTTGGCCACATGTTGCGTTGCCAAAAATCGGCGAGTTATGTGGATGTATTTCTTATATCATGATAAAGCGTTGAGAAAAATTCTCAAGCCTGCTTGGGTATATGTTATAGAAAGATGGTCGCAGACTTCATTGGGTAGAAGATGGGCAAAAGTTCTTAGGCATCCACCGGAAAGCATATAGCGTTAACTTTATTTTACCTACAGTAGAAGCTGTAAAAATTTAGGACAATTATATTGAGATACATATAATAAAAAATTTATAAAAAAACTTTCAGAATGGCGATAAATTTTTAGAGTATTTTACATATTGCTACCATCTCTCCCCCTGAGAACATTTTTACATAGCTGAGTAAGAGTGTGCTAAACCATAGATTAACATCATTCTGGCTCACAACATTTCTAAACATAATTATTTCGTCGAAAGATAACAGTAAGGGAAATGGGTACCTGCTCTCAAATATTCCATCTTTGCCAAAATTTCACCCTGAAAAAATAATGCACTCCAAGCATTTACAGGCATTATCTACACTGATTTCAATAATTCATGTAAAGTTACAAAAGATCTATGTGCCACGTTTAGCCAGATGCAACGAGCTACGCGATTCAACCACTCCGTTATTGTTGCCATTTGCACTAATTTTGGTTACCCATACAGTGGTTGGTATTCGGCTGGACATGTGCCAGGTAGTTGTCAGTGTGCGCAGACGCTTGAATTAGGTCCAAGTAACATTGCTTGTGAAATACGACGTAATACTAATAGATTAGATTAGATAGGCGGCAGTAGACGAACCAAAAGGCCCATTCTCAAAGAGACACCGAAACTTGCGCCCCGGCCTTCTAAGAGCTATTGCCAATAAGTGAGTAGGATATAAACGACTGGGGGAAAGAGAAGAAGAGAGAAAAAAAAAACGAGGAGGGAGAAGAGTCTTAGCAAAAGAGACGATCACTAATACATGAAATTATGATCAATAGCCGCTGATATGCGGAGTTAAAAATGACAGATAGTGTAGCTGGATCAGAAGAGAGAAGAAAACGGATTTAGGAAGCCCCGGAGGCTTTTGCCGTTAAGTGTGTGCGACTCCTGGAGGAGGAATCCTTAGCTGTGGGGGATGTCTCTCCCAATGTAAGCACTTCGTTCTTTTATCTCAAATTTAGTTTAACTGATTGTTTAAAAGTGAATTCTACATATTTTTTTCAGGCAATACAGTAGGAAAAACTGAAGAAAGAATTCTCTCGAATGACACATTATTATGAAATTTTTATACCGTTCTTTTCTCGTTTCTAGATGACAGAGTCTGTCAAGTTTATCAGTAGCATCCATTGAGTAGCTATAAAACTTTCCAAAGCAGTGAACATGACTAAATTCAACTTCGACAACCCAGTCGAACAAATCCTTTTCTTGCAGATTCACCCACTACCCTCTCATATTTCTTATAGAAATGGCAACGAGCTCATGGAATACTCGGCTTTGACGGGGTTTCACCGGTGATTCAACCAGAGGGCTATGAACTTGACGATAAAGTCCGACTAATCAAAATGGTGAGTCTACCTGTTGTTGTTCAGGTAGTTAATGGACAGCAGTTGCGGATAGGTTAAATGTAATGGCAATATGATACGATCGGCTTATTGCAGGGTATTTTCAAAAACTTCGGCTGTCGTCCATTTAGAAGCGGAAATCAGTGCCGTTTTATTTTGGTAAATTTTAGTCATATATAAGGCGTGTAAGATTAAATTCAGTATCGGAACCAATTCGAGTTGCGTGTTAAGACAAAAAAAAAAAAAAAAAAAAAGAAACGTCCAATAGAGCAGCGCAAGGCTAGCCAAAACAATTTTCTGTTTAAAGAAGCTCCTTTGCAAGACGCGGAGCGTATGATGTGTGTCAGAAACCTTCGCTGTATGCAGAGGTAAAATAATGCATAGAAGGTTCAAACGTTACAATTTTTAAGTTTAAAGTTTCGAACGCAATATATCTATTGAGAGAAAGGCAATATACAGATACACTTTGAGAGGGGGTAAATATTCCATGGAATGACAGCGCGATACCTTTATTTACGTCACGCAGTATAGCTACACATAGTCATCTCAGGTAGAGCAGCATGTACATTCCTGAAAGAAGTAAAATAGGATATGGAATTATCACTTGATTCTTTTTCTTACATTGACATTTCTTAAGCCAATATATATATCTATAGGCAGCAATACAACAAATGTATTTCTAAGATAGCAAAATATTGCAGAAAATTATTAGACAGCCGGGAGTAGATAAACCAACAACCCCATTCCTAGAGGGCAGCGGGGACTGACGCTTCAACCCTGCATGAGCTTCTGTTACGAATATTTAAATATTTGTGGGAAAAGCTAATCCAAGGGAGAGATCGTTCAGACATGATCAATTGCAGCTGGCGCGAAGGGATTCGGAGACGTTAAATTAGGTGCGATACAAAAGGTTAAGGAGTAACCTTAAAGGTTAAATAATGGCTCATTTTGCCCTCACAGGTCCCCACGGACTACATGGAACAAGGGATGAGTAACAACGTCCCTTTCATGAGCGGTTGCGTAAGAGACGAAGGTTCCTTTGTATTTGCGGGTAAGTATTTAAGCATAATTATTATAACATATTAAGCACGTAGTCCAGTTGCATTTCCCGTATTAATTTTACTTTTAACGTTCACGTTCATGCCGAAGAGCATTAACGCCGCCATTGATACAGCGACATTAAATCTTCAACGCTCGAATTTCTTCCTATCATAAAACAGTTTCAGTTTGAAAACCAGTAGACTGTTACTGTTTTTCAGTCGTATCAGCTACTGACACTGGCCAGGAGGGGAAAATTTCAGAATTTCAATTCTTTCTCTTTCATGCACTGTACATTCTTAAGTCATTTTCGATCAGTTGGGAATTGGTCGAACGTTGAGCTGTACTAAGATATTATAGTTCAGCCAAAAGAATTCACCGCCTTTCATCTACCACGCTCAGAAAAAGAATCATCATCGTCATATCAAAAAGTACCGAGTTAGTTTTGAGAGCAAAGCTAGATTCAGCAAATGTAGTATTTCCACTTTTGACCCTATATGTCAGAAGCTATATTTTTCACGGTTACTCCAAGGGCTGAAATTTTATGGTGTCTCCACTTGTTTTTCATTAGATTAATTTTCTCCTATCTAAATCCTTAACAGCGTGACATAGGAAAGGACCAACCAAAAGAGCGAACAAGCAAGCCCGCAGCGACCTACAACTGTGTTTTATCATAAAGTGGATAACAACATAACACAGTTGTTGGTTCATTGCTTGCTCCGGGATTGTTCTTCGGTTTGTCTTTCCCTCCGGTATGCTGTTAAGGATTTAGATAGGAGAAAACTCCTCTACTGAAAAACAAGCTGAAATTCCATGATATTTTAACATTTCGAGTTATAATGACAAAAATTTTTAGCTTCTGAAACATTTGCTCTAAAGGTATTCTCTAAGTCTCGGTCTGCGAGCGTGATCGATAGAAGGCGGTATCTTTGAAAGAGTTTTTGAACCTGCGGGCATTAACTGGATCTCACATTTTTTAGCTGAATTGCTTCGCAGTAGTTAGAGAGACTCAGTAATGGTTAGTGTGTTCGTTCCTTTCGCGCATAATTAAGTTCGGTTATGCTTTCTTTACCTGAATCTCTTCATGGCAGTTGAAACCTCACACCGAACAAAGGCCAAATCACACCGTATTCAATTTACTTTGCAGCCAAATTTCAATCCTCGAATGTTTGACTATCTGCAGGTATCCAGGTTACAGTGAGCCCTGAGCATTTCCTCTGAATTATTTGGCTTGAACTTTATTTTCTTGGTTCTGATCAACTTTTTTGCCATTTCAAACTGATTTACGCATCTTACCCCGCACGGAGAATATTTTGCTCTCGCTAGCTCATGGCGCCACAACTTGCGTTTCTTTAATCCAAGGTCACGTCTGTAGATATGAGATCTGCATATTTTATAGCTTGACAGCTTCACCCATACCGGAGGCAGTTACAATAGAATGTCTATTTAGAAAAATTTTGCCGTCATTTTTGACGGCTGAGTCCTCTAGTCAACTGATAAACTGCCAGCCTTTATAGAACCACATTTATCCCTAGCCACCATTTTGCGCTAAATTTCTGCTGCTACTAGGTTGTGCTAGAGACGTTCATATTCCTTTTACTATGCCTAATTAAACTAACTGACCGATCATATTTACTTCCAGTAATCACTGACGATTACCTAGAAGAAAATCATCTGATGAACGACTCCAACTACCTCCAATATCAGGCCATCCCTGACATTCTTTCAGCCGTTGGTGAGTATGATGATAACGATCGTAAATTTTAATACTACCTACTGACCTCCTGGAAACCATAGGTGAATACGGTGGTTATCACTGTTTACCTCAATATACGGCATAAGACCATCTGGCTGCCATAGGTGTATATAGTGATGATCACAGTAATTTTCATAATCAAAGGTCACCAGTTATATTAATGCCTGAGTGCCACTAGCTGTTTCACTAAACACGCCCTGAACGTCTGAGGAGGGCCGAAATCCAGACCCTGCCAGGACGTGGATTTTCATTTGTCACGTAACGTGAACCACCTGCCAATGTACTGTTCTGCTCAGGTTCTGTCACTTCGTAATACTGATCTCAACAGGAACACCTTTGCAGTATCTAGTATAATGAGATACCAAGCTGAAGCTACGGTGCAGCGTTAAATTTTAGGAGGAAAATGTTTTCTTGGCAATCCATTCATGCGTGCAACTATAATTCTACCAGCCCCGTCATTGCATAAAGTGTTTGAGCAAAAAAAAAAAAAAACTGCAAGTTTTCTGGTGTTGGACGGGACAAAAAGTTTAGAAACGATAGCTCTATAAATCTACTGTGTCTTCTCCCTCCCATAACAGAAGAATCCCATAACTCCTTAAGTCCGCAGCATCATAACGGCATTTTCCACAGCCCCCCACAACTTTGGCAACTTACTAACCCTAAAATCTCATAACATCTACAACCCTGAAATCGTCTTTACCTCGTGATCCCATTACAATCGAATAAAAACGTAGGTCTCCCGTATGAGTATCATTAGACCTTTTGCACATATCATTGATGACTTATACCTACTTGGGGCTAAAGGGTCATCCTTCTCGACACTAGCCCTAGTGTTGTTGTCACCCTTTGGTGTCTACACGATAGTTTTTGAACTGTGTTCATTCATCCAATGGTCTGAATATTTGTTATTAGCGTAGTTATAAGCAGAACTGTGTGTATGCGACAAAAATTGATTATAATATTAGCAGTCAAATCAGTACCCCCGGCAACTGTCACTTAGCAAGTTACTGATATCTCTTCAAACTTGCTCGGACCAGAGAAAAATTAATACCAGTATGATGATCAGGTGCATCTCTGTCTAGGGTTTGTGACGCCTAATGGAATTCAACAATGGATCCACCTCGATTTTCAAGGCTCCATGATATTTAGCTGTCAGTCACCACAGTCAGTGTCTGATATCCTCAGGGGCGTAGGGACGTCACAGAGCAGAGCCAAAAATTCAATTTTATTAAATACCTGGTTGGAGCACATATTGCTTCTCAATAATCTCTGCTGTATCAATACAAGCACATATTTTAACCATTGAAGGTATGGCACACATACAAGTATTTAACGAGACTATGAGCTGCCCCAAGCCTCGAAAAGCCGCATGATTCTAACTTTTGGTCGTTCACAAGAGCTAAAGGTAGGAATGAAATTGGCCAGTTTTGAAATATCTTCACGTGTTAGAAGTAAGGCACGCATACTCAGGCACCTAGCATCGAAGCTGTATTTGTGCATTCAAACCCAAAACTTTTCACGAGGATGCGCAGCCCGGACCTCATCACGACCCATAATTAGCATCGGTAGCATAGATACTGTAACGAAAATGACAAGCGAGCTGCACGTCCTCAAATTACAATAATTGCGAACATGAATGCAAGCGAGACTTTGGTATTTATTTTAACACGTCTTAGACCAGACTGCGTTGAGCTAATCTGACGTATATTGACACTCAAAGCTAGAGTAAAGCTCCTCACCTTATATATGCACCCACAAGAACACCCACGCCCACTCTTTTACAAAGCTGAAGCTGTGATTCTGTATGGACTTTGTGATGAAGGTGCTAACTCTCTTAGTATCGAACTATCGGGTGTTCGATCATCGGCAGGGAGGAAAATGTTGATTATTATTATTATTAAATCACACCAGACTGGCGACGCAGGAACGGAGAAACTCCATGAGGTTAACAAACCCCCACGCAACCAGCCCAGCGGGTGGAGAAAACAAAAGAAT
>LQNS02276883.1:28963965-28980393 GCA_001587735.2 Parhyale hawaiensis | reverse complement strand
CCGCCGTCTTTTGGGCTTCCTCATTTTTCCCCTATCTAATACTGAAGAAAAAGATTCCAAGGTACCCAACTTTTTTTTTCGCCTTTTTAAATCTGAATTTTCTCCTATCTTATTAGTTGTATTTTTCCCCTATCTAATACTAAAGAAAAAGATTGCAAGGTACCCAACTTTTTTTTTTTACATTTTGAAATCTGAATTTTCTCCTATCTTATTCCCATAGAGCGTGACAGGAAAGATATAAATATATAAATAAATAAAAACACGACGTGAATTATTATATTGTATACTGGTGGTTTCACGAAATTTCGAGGGAATAAAATTTCAGGAATTGTTTTTGGATTCAGGGATATTCCGGTAGCTAAACCATAGTCCCAGGTATAGGTCCTGCATCTAATACTGTGAATTAGTTACCAGGATATGTCGTAACCCAAATACAATTTCAGTGCTTTTTATTCCTATGGAATTCCAGAGATTCCGAGATATAGTGATTTTTCTCCTTGAGAAAGTAGTCCTTATTGACTCTCGGACGTATAATTTTAACAACAATATTTCCTGGCTTTAACCTCAGGAGGATCCTGATACTCCCCTCCCAGTGATGGTGTTCATCCACGGTGGTTCCTTCACCGGTGGCGACGCCTCCCTCTATCTACCCACCAGGCTCTTGGATGAGGATGTCATCTTGGTGACCATCCACTACAGGCTGGGAGTTCTCGGTAACCTATTATCTGTCTTCGTTATCCTCTACCGTCTAGTGACGCATCAATAAGTCAAAATTGATCTCTCCTAGGATATTGGCTAAAGCTATGGGATATTATTTATACTCCGTAAAATCTGTATCACTTGGAGCGTACATCGCAGAATAGAGCAGTCACAAGGCCTAAGAATCCGCTTTGCAAAGTGTATGATCAACTCAAGTGTTTCTCAGTCACTCTTCGAAGTACGATTGCATTTTAGGTTGTGTCACGGGTTATCGGGATTGTTATTTCTTTTGAAATGAGAGCCCGACAACGCAGTTAAGATCAAAGTTTCATTTGCAAATGTAAACTTACCGAATCTTAGCTTATAAATCTAAGACGACCCTCGTAACGTTACAAATAACCTGCTAAGCCTTGTAAAGCTGTTACGTCTATTGTATCGAACTGCCATTTATTTAAAGTTTTCAAGTAAGCAAATAATTTGCAGCACTCACTACACGATGATGAGCTTATTTTTTTCCCCATGCATCCTTTAGAGAAACTTGACAGCAACTAAGTTTTTAAGTTTACCAAGTTTCTTCGCAGACTTGGTAAGTTCAGGGGAATGCATGTGTGTTTTCTAAAGATTAGGATCTTCATTTTACCTCTAATCGTTTAGGGAAATTTCAGAGCAACTAAGGTTTTATGTTTAGCGTATCTAAAATTTTCTCTGATTAGTTGCATGAGATTCTCAGCTCTTTCTAATCTTATACGTGCTTTTCTAATAATTATTCTAAGTGTCAACAAGCTGGTCTTGTCCTTCGTACTTTTCACACAGATAATTCATTTGCGAACATGCCATTTGTTGTTGAATTTTTTTTTTAACTGTATTTTCTTCAGTTCCATCAGGTGATTCCAAATGTGAAGTACGTTTTTGTCTACCACGTTCCATTTTCATGTAATCATATCGTATTTCTTATACATCATCAATGCTATTCCTACAGAACACCCACTGGGAGCATTATCAGTTGTATCATTCAATGCCATTCTTGGGAAAAATTTAAGTATAGAAATGTTGTCTAAAAAAAATCTGACGTGCGAAGAAAATTGCAGTTTCATTTCAAGAATCATTAGGATTAGTATCTTAGGACAACTTCTTAAGTTTGCCCTGGGAGTAAAAGAAGTAAAGTTTGTTGCCCTGCGTAATAAATATAATCTAAGCCCGTACACAGGCCCATTAATGCGATGTTTTTTATGATGAACTTTATGGATACATTTTTTCTTTTCCTTCCTGGGATTTGCTTAAAAAAGTTAAAGTGTATTTTCATTGGTAAGACTTTGTCTATTGCTCTGCGAAATTCTGAGCGCTCTATATTTTTTCTTGAATTATGTAAATTAACAAGGAAAACTGCGTATGTTACCTATTGTAAAATTTTCAAAGACTAGAACACTCTGAGAGCACATACTTCTGCCACAAACGTAAGTAAAAATTTATATTGGTCTTGGAACAAGGATTTCCTTGTTCTCATCGCCAAAGTCAGGTCATTTGTGCCTTTTGTCTGTCATGACAGGTTCTGCAATTTTCTAGAAGATTCGCCTGTGACTTCTAGCAGTATGTTCTGACAAGCATTTCGAAAAGCCTTTGTCAAACGCATAAACAGTAAAACCGACCATCACCAAATTTGTTTTTATTTGTGCCTACTTCTGATAATACTTTCTGAATTCCTGTAAATCACATGAATATCCATCTATGCCTCTTTTAGTTATGTTCTGACACACAATTGTCAAATAATAGTATGACACAGCAGTGGAAAAGCCGATCATTATTTTTAATAGTTCCAACAATTTTCATAAAGAGTGCTCATAACTCTTCGGACAAGAATTTTTACAGACAATTGTCCCACACACACACACATCCGGAATTTATCATTTGCTCTTGGTTACAGGCCAAACAATTCCTGCGTATTTAATAGGGTTTCCCTTGTTCTTTGTAGGCGTAAGGTAACAAACTAGAGAATCAAAACTGTTACTTGTGATATTTTTATATATTACTTACGTGAGAAATTGAGCTTTTTCTTATTTCACAGGATTTTTGTCCACGCTCACTGCTGATATTCCCGGCAACGCTGGCCTGTCGGATCAGATTCTCGCCCTGCAGTGGGTATGTGGCTCTAAATCGGTCGTAATTAATGTTGCATGGATATACTGTGGTGCTAATATCCGATGTTATTCGGTAAAATGCATAAGTTTTACGCGTTTTCCCAATGAGAACATGTTAAAACTTCAAGCTTGCATGTAGACTTAAATCGTAAAGTTGACTTGTGTGAAACACTAGAGCACTCTGATCGAGAGCGCATACCTCCGCCAGGCAAGGCAAATATCAAATTATTTTTGAAATTAGGATTTCCTTTTGATTATCATCAAAATTTGTCCATTCATGGTTCTTGACAGCAACGACAGCTTCTCTAATTTTCTTAGAGATTCGTCCGTAACTTTTTGAGTTATGGTTTGACAAACATTTTGACAGACATTGGTCAAACACACTGAAGGTCAAACCGATCACCACCAAAATTTTTGGTCATTCGCGCCTATAAAGATTACTAATAATTTTTACAATTTTTTTAAAGATCCGTTCAAAATTTTCTGCGTTATGTTACCAACAACATAAAATCACACACAGATACAAACATACAAATGGACAAACAGCTCATCACAGTAATTTTTGTTCATATGCTCTTCGAGATATAGCTATCTAACAATTTGTTCAAATTTTTGACGATCCATCTATTACTCATTGAGTTATGCTACCTACCAAGAAAGAAGAGGCAGACAAACAAACAGTCCGTTGGAACTTCACCAAAAGTTTATAGAACAAAACTTCCTCAAACAAGTTATTCAAATGGAATCTTTTCAATTACAGAAGAAGTTCTCTATAACAGATCTTCGCAAGACTGATAATGTACCTGAACGAAGATTTCCTGCTACTGAAAATTCCAGAAGCGTAGAGAGTGTCGCGACCCATAGCAACAGAAATTGCCAGTTTGAGAGGCTAGCATTATGGTCCTGTAAAACTTAAGTGTCAGCGTATTGTGTCAGCTAATGAAAACGTTCAGACGGCTGCAACGTCTCGAGAAACTGGTATATTGTAGAATATAGACTTTCTTTTTCAACAAGGAGACCCCTCTCCAATGGAGGCAATCTTTCTGTCGTTGTTTATGGGGCTCAACTGTTTATCGTATACATATATCCGTGTGCGATAATTTAACAAACCAACATTATGATAAGAAAACTTCCTAGTTGGTGTTCAAGCAACTATGAACAAATATTCGGAACATTAACATTGTTATCTTATGAACGCTGTGCCCCAGAAAAAAGCCGTTAAAATTCTAAAAACTAGAGCGCCTCGTGGCGTCGAATCGCCACCAGCACGAGACAGGAGGCTGCAAGTGTTGAATCAGTAGTCTTGGGCTTTGTTTACGTCTAGTCCAGCTCACCTGACTGCTTGTAGAAGATTGTGATGATGGCTCAATTCAACCTGGCAGTTTTTGGGTGAAAAAAAAATCAATATAAGTAGACGCATTCAGAATGAAAGCGTTATCTCCTCACTGACTTTATTCACAGATGATAAAATCAACTCCTGTGCTACGTAATAAGAAAAAAAAAGAATTATTTTCTCAAGATGATGATCGCATTGCTAGATATGCGATCCTTAATTAAGTCTTCGCTGTATCAAAGTGTGTTTTTTTTTCTTCGCAGGTGCAAAACTACATCGAATCTTTCAATGGAGACAAACAACAGGTGACAGTGTTCGGTCAGAGTGCCGGTTCTGTGTCAGTGAGCTTGTTGGTGACGATTGGCGATGAGACTGAAGGTAAGCCGGACGTCAGCAAATTCAGCACGGTAATAAATATGAAAATAAAGTCACAGGCCAACCTGAATAGAATTCTGGACCGCTGCGGAGGCTTAAACCGCCAATCAGTTATTGAGGTGACCCAAGATAATGTTAGGGGTAGGGGTGGAGCTGTCTGGACGAGAGCAGGGTTTTTCCGCTGCAGCCTTGCACCCTGGGGACAAAGTTTGCTCGATATGCCATAACCCAGCTAGAGAAATGCTCCAAATGCGCACATCTTCGTCAAGCAACACAACTTGTAAATCAAGTTTCACGCTGCCTCGGAAACGAGAATTTAGCCACCAGTCCCGAGACATTTTTAGCAGTTCTTGTAAATTTCATGAAGATGCACTGGAAACGTTTCCAGCTATGTTGATAATAGAGAGACAAATGAAGAAATGAAACTACAAAAAGTCTATCCCTTTGGCGGAGGTAATACGTAGCATCTATAACCATCTTTAAAACATGGAAAAGGACAGAAAATATTGTGGCGTGGAGGTGCACTCATCCTCAAGCCTGCAAAAGAATTGCTCATATTATCACATGGAATTGCACTCATCCTCATTATTGGCCCCTTCTTAGCGAAGCAGCATTCCTTTGCTACGAGGGTTCTTGACGTATACGGAAAAGCCTTTGTGCCATGCCATCTCCACCAGAAATTAATTGCTTTAATATATTTGACTTCAATATCTGTTAGGCCCGACAGTCTAACCCATTAAAGCACAAGTTGACGCTTGAGGCCACGTGTTACAAATGCGACTGGGCGGGACAACACTGACGCAAGCACTTCTCATCCACTGAACTTTTCACTTCAGTGCTAGCTTTGGCGTTGCCGTGACTACAACCTGCGGCTTTTGAATGTCATAGGAAGACTATATAAGTCATTGCAGCTATTAACAAACTTCACACTTAGATATTTACTCAAAGCTTGACCATTGCCGCTTGTCATATCAAGTTGCAAAATTCTGCTCTCACTTTAGGTATTCATCTTAAAGCCTGTCGATATGCAAGTCTTTTGAACGCGTTCCTCATTCACTCGTGCGAATGTTTTCTAGGGTCGCTTTCAACACAGCAAGGTGAACGCCACGATATTTGGAGAGAAATATACTCAGAAACTAAGGGAATTTTCTGTTGTTTCTCCTGCACAGTAACACATTTGGACAAGTGGATGAGTGAACACGTTAAAAAGACTAGTGTGCAGATCGGCCATTAGTGGTAGAGCCTCATGCAGACCGAAGCCTTGTTGGCGGCAATGTAATCGGGTGTAGAAATATTGCTTGGAGGTGCAACTTTAGCGTTAGTCTGCACCCGCCATAAAGGTAAAACAGCTCCATCAGTAAATCATAGGTATTTATCCTACGCCCACGAATACTTAGTTAGCGTCATCGGGAAGTATTGGATAAAAGCCTTAAAGTTTCCTATTTGGTCAATAGGCTGTGTAACGAAGGCCATTTTACAATAATGACTAGGACTCTACTGACCGCTAGTTATTGCGTGCACCTCTGTTTAAGGGGGAGAGAAGTTTCCATGCAAGGGGTGCATGGAGTAATAATGTTCTACTGTACTCTCTCTAACGTCGTCTCTATCATCTTCAAAAATTATTTTTGAACTTCGAAACAATCGCGCTGTTTAACTGAAACTGACGAACAGCTCCGTAAACTGATATCGTAGGTACTGTTTACCCGTTTGCATTTTACCACCACTAATTTAAAAAATTGCACCAGTTTGAACCACACCTTTACAACAGTTTACTATTTTGCAGATCTACTTGAACGGTTAAGCAAAATGGTTAACTGTTCTACAGGTGTGGCTTGATCTGGTGCAAGATATTTAAATTTGTGGCGATGGTTTAAAGCAATTAGAGCATTGATAAAACACAAACAAGAAAAAACAGTATCTACGTATCTGCTTCATCGTCGAGTGAAATTGCACGCACCAGTTTTATCGAGTGAAATTCCAAGCACCAGTTTTATCAATGAAACAGTAGTCATGGGCTTCCGTACTAGCATAGAGGGTTTAATTTCTTTATAGGATACGTACAGTAGTTGTGCATATTGCGACAGATAAGAAAAAAGTCCTTTCATATGAGCAAAGTAGCCGTACCTTTAAGACGTGTTTAAGATTTTTTTCTAGTTTAACTTCTGTTGTAGTAAAAATTCTGCTAAGAACTGGAATGAAGAAACAGTCAATTTAAAGGTTAATACGGTGTCAATGCTTCCTAAAGTACAGGCTTGGGTCTGAGGGGATCTAAAAAATGATCCGATCACATACAATCCATGGCCAAATTTTAGAAGGCTGCCTGATATTTTTGATACCTACTCTCCCGCCTATTGCAGGCATATCGGGATAGAAAATTTGATATAAGCTAAACAAAGGTTTGCATTTTCTACCCAGATCAGTCCGAAATATACAGAGTACGTACAAAGAATGTGAGGCTGCAATAATAATCTATCAAGGTAGTCTACCTGTCAGATCACCTGAGTGACGTAAGGATCCAGGCCTTGACAATATCCCAATTCAGAAGACCTTTCACGTTTTTGGTAGAGTTTTCAGTGTTTATCCGCTTGTCGTATCTGCTAACGAAATTTTTTTTATTGTGCAGGATTGTTCAGAGCGGCCATAGCAGAGAGTGGATCAGCCCTGGAGTACTGGGCTATTGATGAACAACCTATCGATTCCACCTGGCAGTTCGCTGATGTATGCGGAATTGAGCACACTAATGATGACCTTGCAGATCTCTATCAGAAACTTATGAATATGGATCATCAAGCTATTACCCAGTGTTCCCACGATTACGTGGTGAGTGGAGCCACATATGACAATATTTTGGGCATTAGACACGTTCCCAAACACAACTGCGTAGTGTATATGTGCAGACTCCCAGATATACACACTTGAGTAGGGTATAGGTACAGACTCGCAAATTTCTCTGGACAGGGCTTAGAGACTCCTAGACATCTTTGCGGAGGGTATAGGGATCGAAAGACTCCCAGACAGCTTTGGGTAGAGTATAGAGAGAGACTGCCAGACATTTTAAAAGCTAGGTATTGAGAGACATCACCAAACATTCTGTATGGAGAGGCTTACAAAATATCCTTGGGAAAGTAGAAAGAGTCGTTCCTAACATTTTTCGCTTGTTTTTTGAAATGCATTTCCTAACACCTTTGGATAAGGTGTGAACATTTTTTGGCCGGTATGGAAAGACATTTACAAACATCAATTGGTGTCCAGTAAGGTGAGATATTTCCAAACATTTTTGTATTTCTTATGCTACAACTACCTATTGAAAAATTAATGTTCTTCTACCACAAGTTTTGAATTCCAGATTTTTGGACGGCAATATCTTTTCGAATGAATTTCTTGACCTTTTCATTCATGATAAAGGAGAAGGCCACAACAGCAAGTTTTCATTAGTATGCCGGGTTACTATACATTTTAAGGTCGATTTTTATTGCATCTAGAAAATAATTTTACGGGTGTCCTTTCAGAGGTAATGTCTCTTATTTTTTTTATTTCAAAAAGCTGAAGAGCTTCGAAGACGGAAGTCATACAGATAAAACGAAGCGACCATTTGTGCTGCAGAATTTGTTTCATTACGTAGCCATCACCATTCTCAATGCATTTTTGCCAGAGATGAATGAAAGCCTTGATGCCTCGGTCATAAAATTTAGCTCCTACCGAAGCGGTCCATTTTTGCTAATGCGATTACGGCGTTGTCTTCGAGGAAATATTTCCCACGTAATATACTCTTTAGAGGTCTGAGCAAGTGGAAGTCTGGCGGTGCCAGGTCGGTACTATAAAATGGGTGAGACAACACCGTCCAGCGAAACTTTGTCGCACATTCCGTGGTCTTCAAACTTCCTTGTGGATTAGCGTTGTCGTGTTGAACACGGAATGTTTCCTCTTTCTCCTGCCTTACACAGGCCATCTGGACCTTCAGCTTCGTCACTGTTTGATGGCAAACGTCAGAGTTGACACCCACACTCAGCTCTACACGCATTTCATTCACTGTTATCAACCTCAGAAGAGTTGATCGAGGCGCACTTCTTTCATGGGGTGGTGGCTGTCCATGGGTGTCCGGAGCGCACTTTGTTGCTCACAAATCTGTATCCACCCTGAAATCCACGAACCCATCCCCTAACTGTGCTGATATCAACAGCATCCTTTTCGTAAAAGTTCCTTAGGCACCGGTGAATGGTTGATTGGTTAATTTTTTTGCACGGAGGAATTATTGACTCATCTCTCATTTTGACGCACATCCATGACAGTATTGCTTTCCTAGAGTGCAACATCGTCAATATCAACAACAAATAGATATCATTTTCAGGTCATGAGTATATAAGTTCATTCATTTTAACTATGACAGTCGCAGTCTCTTGGGATCATTTCGGAGGAACAAAAAAATAGGAAGCATAATTTTTGGAATGACTCGCATCAATGCTATAGTCAAAGAAGTCACCGGCAACATCTAATGAATTGGTATGAAATCTTTCAAAACTGATAATATTCTTATCGAAGAGCTCCAGGAGAATCTCGAATATTCAAACACAGAATTGCATTGTTTATGAGTCACCGATGAATTTCCATTGAAGAAACTAGGACGTTACTTCGAAAGTGGGTACGTGTGCATCCTACTATAGAACCGTGTAGTTCGGCTAATGCGGAAACCACATATCCATTCCCACATATCCATTCCCACAAACAACTATACGCGCCCATTCACAGGTCACTTTTCGTACTGAAATATGTATATTTAAACTCGCTAGCATATTATTATATACGATACTATGAATGACCTGCGAGCTTTACATCGTCACGTTGCGCAGCATGCGAACGTCTAGTGTGGTCCGGGCATAAGGTGACCCAATTGTAATATAGAAGATTCATTTTTTCAGCTGCTCCACTGTCTTTTGTTCATAGAAATGGCAACGTAAAAACGGCATGCTTGGATTCAGCGGGGTGTCTCCTGTGGTGCAGCCGGATACTTCTGGACTTGATGACGGCGTCCGTCTTATCAAAATGGTAAGTAAATTGCTTGTTCCGGGGAGTTTAGAGCTAAAGAGCTAAAACGGTTGCCGGTATTCAATTATAGCAATTGCCCATCGTGTAAACGGTTATTAAATCGTGGTACTTTTGAATTACTAAAGTGTTATGTTCACCGCAACATTTTGAGTTACATCCTTTTCATTTTATCATTAAAGACTGTAATAGCTCCAAGTATCGTTTTACCTGTTAACGGTTCCGTCTAGGTACTTCTGTCAAGTTGCCAGATGTCTCAAGATATCTGTCAAAGATTTTATTCGATGTGACCTACATAGAAATCCAAAAACTATCGAGAAACCCTTCTCTACAGGTGCACTTATAGTACTGGAGTTCCCTGCCGGGGTTGCTATCACTCATTGGGAAATCGAAATGACCTTTCAGAATTCAGAAGGTACCAAACGTTGGGTATATTTCCAATTCAGTCAATGGTTAACTTGAATTGGCGAGAGAAATTTTGTATCATTTTCGATTAATTTTGCGGCTCGAACATCAACGGAATTTAGGAAAAACAATCATATTCTTGGACTACTTGGACGATTCTAATATACTTTTTTTCTATGTCGTTTCCATCCCAAATGCAATTTTTCGAGCCATTCGAAGTTGAAGTTCCCTCTGGGAAAAAATACCTGGCGATTCCAGAGGAACGTAATGTAGGTTGAGTAAGGTTTGGTTGGGTAAGGTGAGGTTAGGAAGGGTTAGGTAAGGTTGGATAAGGTAAGGTAAAAATAGGTAAGGTAAGGTTAACTTCCTATGGTGTTGCTAGCAAGCCGGCTAATTTCCATAGGAAAATAATGAGAACTTCAAAGTCTATTATCTCGAAAAAATGTGCATTTGCGACGGAAACGTCATGGAGGAAAAGTGCCTTAGAATCGTCCAATTATGTAGTGCAAAACATAAATGTTTTTCATAAATTTCGTTAATGGTCGATTCGAAAAATTAACCCAATTTACATTCTTTATTTTCATATCAGTTATTACTTATTGTAGGTAATGCAATCAAACATTGAGGGTTTTCTAGAGCAACCAGGCGTATGAGAGGCTGAGAAACACTGGCTTAGAAATAATATACTGTGCAAGTTACCATTAATGGCTCTGATCATGATACTGCAGCCCATGCATAGCGTCAACATATGCCGACATTGAATGTTAAAAGATTATAAGGACGAATTCACTAATCATTCATATCAACGCTTTCACTTATTGATCTGACCGCATATTTTGCAGCATCGTTGTCAGCATAACTTTGCGTACGCTGCGAAACGTTATTAAAATAACACCCAATAAGTTTCTCACTACAAGTGTCACTAGCTATAGGCAGGTTACGGATTCACTATCTATTCAAGTTTCGAGTGCATTAGAATTTAAAAACAGTGAATTTTTCTGTTAGTTCTGGGGCACAGTAATAAATTCGGATAAGTTGATGAGCGAACGCGTAGATATGAATGACGTGTGAACTTGGCCTAGGGCCCGGCCGCATATTTAGAAGCAACAAGTGTCATGTTTTGAGTGTTTTGGGTTTTTCATAAAATTTAAGTTATCACGCATCTGGAAGAGAAGCCTTTACACTTTGGCAAAGTGTACTCATATATGCAAGGTGTGCCAGATTAATTTACTCGGAACTAGTTCCAGTTTTTATACTCAAAGACGAAACTTTCTTCCACTAGTAAGAAAAATAAATAGAACAGGAACGAATAATAAAACATTTTATTTCAACAAGCTTTCTCACATTACATGGAGCGTAGGAAGGGGGTCAGAAACATTCATTGCAGAAGAAAAATGATACATCGATGGATCAAACGATATATTATTTACTTTAAAATTTTCTAACACAATATAAATACCCCATGAGAGAAGCACCAAGTACTTTTTTAATGGATAAATATTGCGAGGAATGATCATTCGATACCTCTTCTTTCGTTCACATTTCCGTACATAACATAGCTTTAGAATGAAATCCAAAAAAATATCATTTATATTTTTTTTTTCTAAATGGGTGACGTACTGGATGGGAAGCATAGATACATATATGGACCAATAGTTATATTCCCAGAAACAAACGAGCACACGCACTCCGTCCCTTTAGGATCTATTACCGTTTTGTTGACATAATTTTAATCGTTTATGGGAAAAAATTATTATTAAGGAAGAGGCCGTTCAGGCACGATTATTTGCACCAGACCCGATTCGGAAGGAGACGTTTAATAAAATGGGACACCCATTTAAGGTTAAATAAAGCTCCATTTTACTCTCACAGGCCCCCACTGAATACCTGGAAGAAGGGATGGCTAACAATATCCCTTTCATGAGCGGATGTGTGAGAGACGAAGGTTCCTTTGTATTTGCTGGTAAGTATTTGAACATAATTATTAAATTATTACTCATTAGCTGCAATTTAAATCTAAACCAAGACATAAAATCAGGTTATCAGAGGCAATGGAGCTATTTAAAACCTAGAGAAAGGTTGATACTCGGTGGTAAAGGCTCTAATTTCTCCAAAATTTAACGTTTTCAATTTCGTCCGTCTTCGACCCTCCCACCTGGTAAGCTGAGGACAGCAAAACGTACGTAGTGAGTAACCAAATTTTTACTGTGTGCTCCTTATCGTATTCTCCAGTATTAGATATAATGCCATCTCAAGACAATAATACATAATAGTGATAACTTGAGCATTCTGAGAGCGCTTACCTCCGCCAAGCACTGCAATGGTAACGAACAGTTCAAATTGGCTCTGAAACCATGATTTTCTCTGTATCAACACCTAAATCGAATCATTTGTACATTTTAACTATGTTGACAGTCTTAGTAAGTTTCTTGAAGATCCGGTTATGAGATTTTAAGTTATGCTGCTAACGAACATTCTGACAGACATTAGTCAAACACACAAGCAGGCCAACCGATCATCACCAAAATTTAATCATTTACATATATCTTTTAACATTGCTGTACACTCCTGAAAATTTTATAAAGATCCGTACTTAACTTTTTGAGTTATTGTGCTAACAAGCATAAAATTAAACACAGCCACAAACAAACAAATGAAGTAACAGATTATCAAAAAAAAGTGATCTTTTATTCCTAGTGATACATCCAGTAACTCAGGTGAACTTCATGCAAAACCGTCAATAACGTTGTGAGTTATAGGATTAAGAAAAATGAGTTAGGCAAACAAACAAATGGATGAACGGATTTTTACCAAAAGCTAATTAATCAACTGCTCCTCCTAACCTATGAGACAAATCCTGTAAATTTTGTCAAAATCAGTCCATACCTTTTTGAGTTATCTTCCTCAAAGACAGACAAAGAGATAGGAAGACAGACAAGTCCGTCGAAAATATAGTCTCCTTGGTGGAGGTAATAATAATAATGTGTTATTTCCATAATCATTTAACAGCCGTTTGTTAAACACACGAGCATGTATCAAAAGCAAGTACACAAATGAAAGCCTGATTGTAAAAATCATTTACCGTTTTTACTGTACAGATCTACATTCGATCTTAATTAAAGGTTCATGGGAGAAATATCGGTAATGGTTTTAAAAGTTAGCCGCTGAGTGGTTGCCTATCAGACTCTGACAAAATTTATTTCTGGATATACTTGCCGCCGACGTCGCATCATTTCTGAATAAGTTCATCACTGAAAGTATATCTATATAAGAATACATACAGAGCTATACATGCATGCAGATAAAAATTGCTTGCTACGATTCCTCTGATGACTGAGCCATACCTGGAAATATATTAACTGATAAACCACTGCCATCCTCAATATTGCCATTATTTTCTTGCAATCCAGCATTCTACACAAGTCACTGCTCTCCTCAAGCCATCATTTGTTACCATTCTTCGCTAGTCACTTTTTTCCATAAACTGTTATCCTCTGCAAATTACCTTTCTACGCAAGACACCATTCATCACGATCCACTATTTTGCTCTAATCACCATTCTCCACAAGACACAATTTGTCGCAAACTATCATCATATGCAAATCACCATGTTTCATAAGCCTCCATTTCTTTCGCATATCACCATTTCTTGCAAACCACTAACTGCGTAAGCTGCTGCTGCTGCAATATTATGATGTGATATTATATTTTTTGCTCCACTCAAATTAACTCAAAGCACTATATTTACTTCCAGTAATGACTGACGATTTCCTGGAACCAAATAATCTTATGAACGACTCCAACTACCTTCAGTATCAGGCCATCCCAGACATTCTCTCAGCCGCGGGTAAGTTTATTGATTCCTTTTCTTGAACCTTAAGCCGTGCTGACACGTCACTCATATCAACGCGTTTGCTCATCCACTTTTCCGAATAAGTTACTGTTGTATTGTTGTTCATTGACACCTCTAGGGTCCGCCAATACCAATCCGGGGAGGAGGCTCCAGAAGAGCCTAGGCAGAGGGAGGAGAAAGTCGAAGAAAGGAAAAGATGCAAGGATACGCGCAGCCCCAAGCGGGTCCAGCCAAAGACTGCTCACCGAAAAATCAGTGGGGTGACTAGAACACGATAAGAGGTGACCAACAAACTGTTCATCGAGTCTGCAGAGTTGACAGGAGGGATCATCGATCCGTCTCACTCGGAACTTACAGTCCGCTAAGACCGAGCAGTGGCCAGAACGTAACTGGGGGAGGGTAGTTCGGAAATATCTGAGAGTAGAGACTCCTCCACACAGAGAGGAGGGCGTTGATAACCCAGAACCCTGATTGGGGGATGTGCATCTGCTGTAGTTGTAACAACAGAGGTGTGTAATGCACTCAGGGCAGTGCGGTACTGCTTGGGAGGGTAAATCCCATTGTAAGAAGGGGAGCAATATCTGTTTCAAACTTTGATTGAAGTGTGTGTCGAAGACGGCGAGGGTCGGAGGGGGCCGTGATTTTACCGTGACGTGGAGCAGGATGATGTACCCGCGATGGGCTGAAGAGATCCTGTTTTGACAGCAACCTCAGCCTGTCGTCGACTGGTAGGTCTGAGGTCTTCTGGTGGAGGTGATGCGCCAAAGCCATGCGGTGTGATCCAGTGAATATGCGCAAGGCTGCATTTTGTACCTCTTGCAGCTTACTCGCAAAGGTTGCGCGGTAGCAGCATGTTTCAGTTCTCAACTTTAACATCTTGTATCGCTCGCACGTTCGATGCCCAGCCAGGCACGCGAGCTCTTTGCAGATCTTGGTGTGCTGACTCGGCAGTTGTGTGTTCATGCACGGCGCCGTGGCGGAACTGCCTTCCTCAGAGATGAGGAGGGTGGGGGGGGACGTCTCGGGTCATTTGTTCCTTCCGTCAAATTGGCGCCACAGTTCTTGGCGACCCGAGGTCAACTGCTACTACACTTACTCATCTGGGGTTAGTGGGCATATACCCGCAGTACAAACCAGTGTACGTGGGTTTCCCAAGTGAGGGCGTGGTGTAAGTTGACTTAACCTTTACCTTTAAGCCAAACCGCGGCAGCGTAAAGCATGACGCTTCTGATAAGGGCCCGATAGGTCAGTAGTAAAGTCTCTTTCTGCTTTCCCCACCTTGCGCCGGCCAGCGCTACGAGAATCCGCAAGCTGGAGGAGCATCTGTGACGAACATAATTCACGTGAGCAGCAAAAATAAGATGTGGGTCAAACACCACGCTCAAGATTTTTGGGTGGCGCTCCAAGGTGTGGTCCGACGCACCTATTTTGATAGAAGGATACGTCCAGAATTGATGATAGTCAGACGTAAACAATGCGAAATGGGTTTTGGAATGGAAGACGGTCAAGGCACTCTCTCCGGTCCAGGCCTCGATTGTTGAGGCATGGCGTTGCAGGCTCATGGTTGCCTCCGGAAGGCGAGTAGGCGAAGATAGGACGGTGAAGTCGTCTGCGTATAACGAGGTGACGTCACCAGCCTGGGGAAAGTTAAAGTAGTTAAAGAGGAGCGGCGAGATCACCAAGCTCGGTGGAACTCACGCGTGCATGGGGCGGAGAGGCGACCTTTTGCCCGCCCATAGGCAGCTGGCGCGACACCCACGTAGGTAGGCAGAGATCCGCCTAATGAGCTTATTAGGTAGGCCTGAGCCCGTGATGAGTTACTGGGCACCAAATATAGCAGACAAGTGCACTGTTTTCTGAGCTTTATTTTACTCTAACTTAAAAGCAACATTCGTAACGTATACCGAGTGACATGTAACATATAACTAATTTGACAGTTGAAATTTTAATAACTTCTTGTGGCACGCACAATATTGTGCTGAAAAAGACGTTACAAAGCATCCGGAAGAGTAGATGAGCGAACGCGGTGAGATGAATGACGTGTGACCTCGCCCTTTCACTGCCGATTTTCTGGCAACCTTAATTGAGTTAAGTACTGAGCGCTATTTGTGCTGCATATCCGTGACCTCCAGGCAATAGTAGGTGGGCGCATATTGATGATCACTGTTTTCCCTAATATCTACGACCTCTTGGCAACAATTAAGTGAGTATAATATCGATTTCTGTAAACAACCATTAGCTGTTATGGCAGTGTGTTTGTGTCCTTAGCTTTACAGTACACTTAACACGCCTGTATTGTATGCCTTGCTCCGGATATTCAGACGTTATCAGGCCCAGGACTCCCAAACGCCTCCTTAAGCGAAGTGACTCAATGTGCTGTTCCGTGAAGAAAGACATACCGATGTCGTAATTTAAATATTCTAATTACGCTACGTTGATTTTAATTAGAATTCAATTAAAAACTGTAGATTAGATTAGATTAGATTAGATTAGATTAGATTAGATTAGATTAGATTAGATTAGATTAGATTAGATAGGCGGCAGTAGACGAACCAAAAGGCCCATTCCCAAAAAGACACCGGGACTTA
>LQNS02276883.1:28944808-28955491 GCA_001587735.2 Parhyale hawaiensis | reverse complement strand
ATAAATGCTCGCAGAAGTCCGGGCTTGGACACTTCGCAGCTGGAAGCGAAGATTGCCTTTTCCTCAATGTCTACATTCCTACTGACATGGTAAGCTGAGGCATTTTTTAGTTAAATGCCGTATAGCTTAGCGCCTTTTCCCTGAATTATTCAGTTTATCTTCCAGTGTCAGCGATCTCAAAGCAAAGTTTCGGTTCAAGTCATTATTGGCCAAATGAAGAAATTTGGGGTTGATGCTTTATCAACCAGCGAATATAAACTAAGAATATGTTTTGAATATACATATCCATACAGTATAAAAACAAAAAAAATGGGATAATATTCTTCTTATCCCCCACTTGAACTTCACATTTATTTTAATATCGTTTGATTAGTTAAAAATTATGGAATCAGAATATATAGGTCTTTTTTTGTGGAAATTATGTTTTGTTTGATCAAAATGTCGTCTTTTCAGCTTCTTAATTGGCCCGTCGGAGCGCACTGCTGCTGCAGGTTAGGTTACATTCGCATGCTTAAAAGCCAAATTCGCCCCTCCTTAGGTCGTAATGTCGGGCAGTTAGGCATAAACCCCATCATACAGTAATATCGGGCAGGTTAGGTAAGGCGTAGTCCTGGCTCGCCTAATTACCACAAAAAATGGTAATCATTTTCGTTTTCAGCACGCCTCAATTATCCTAGAAATCACTTTCTTATTCTATGACTCGAGTGGGGGATAAGACGAATATTAACCGAAAACTGATTAAAAGAACTAAACGACGAGTCTCATGACGTCACAATAAACGTAAATCGATCAGGCCGTATACACTGATAAGTGAAATACTGTGTTTTATTATGAGCAATTTCACGCTCATAGCTGAATTTTGCACTTGCTACAAGAGCTATGCCTTATACGTCATAGGTAATTTGAACCCATTCAAGGAGTTCTTTGCACACACATATCGCAAGTGGTTACCCTTTCGTCTTCCATTGTTTGTTTTATTCTAAGGCTGACGTCGAAACTGCTCTACCTGTGATGGTGTTCGTGCACGGTGGATCCTTTACTGGCGGCGACGCTTCGCTGTACCTCCCCACTAGACTCTTGGATGAAGATGTCATCCTAGTCACCGTTCAGTACAGACTGGGAGTTCTTGGTGAGTAGTTTTCACTGAGGCGTTTCATCTATAAACCCATCCTGCCAAAGTGAGCTGAGAATTCTAGGTATACCTCAACATGATCAAATTGAACGTTTTATCTCGGCCATTCAAATAGAGGCCGGGTTATCCTGGTAATTTTGATGACTAGTTATCTCAGTCACATTTACCTTTTTAGTCCTCCTCTATGAAGGTTCCGAAAGTTAGCTTAACCAACTGCAACATAACGTACGGTTCCTAGCTTCACGAAGCCAAAATATTCAGTAGTGTACATCCTGCCACCATTATTTATGTTGAAAATAAGCAAAATAGTTTCTACAGTTAACATTATTATATGTCGAGATCTTAATATTTTTCCTCAAGTGTTGCTGGATATCTATGCCTGAGCTACTTAGCCAGCTCTCGCTCAGTAAGTTCCAACACATATGTAACTGCACACGGTGCAGTTTAAGCCCAGTGCTTCCCCGTCGCTTAGCTTGAAAAAATGATTAGCTAGATATTAGAAGGAAATTGTAAAAAAATATTTTGGGATTCTTTGCCCTTTAAAGTGAGTTACTGTAGATTTTGTCTTGGTTTGACTAGCATTTCACCCTGTAAGGTTAATCTTATCAATAATCAATACCTAGGGGTATGACTAGTGACTCAGCCAGTCACGGAAAATATCAACATCGATGTGGGTTGAAGACTAAAATTACCTGATCAAACCGCCACTTTCACTTTACTCGATTTACATTATGCACAGAGACTGTACGATTAAATATTTGAAAACTTTGCTTTATGTATTGAAGTTAAAGAAAACTTCGAGAAGCCCTTCATTAATTGTTATTTTGCATCGGCAGAACTGTTTAGTAAAGATTATGACTTTTTCTTATCGTTTTTATAGCTACACCGACGATTAGGGCGCTTTCCCAACACTCAATTGTTAGTCGATTTGATGCCTTCCAAAATCGTTGGAAGCAGTAGACGGAATCACTAACCTGCATTGTTCGATTTAATACTTCCTAGCGGGATTGCCTGGACTGCAAAAATTATTTCCTCTTTTGGTTGTCTAACATCCACTACCTTTAATTGCAAATGAATGGCAACCTGGAAATGAAAGCTCTTATACTCTTTCGATGCGCATATGTGTGTATGTATGCTTGTCAGAATTAGCACATAGTGCAGAAGAGATAGATTTATAGAATAGTCATGGAAATATAACGTTTAATTTGGTTTGTGCAAACGTGGAACCCGGTACAGGAAAGGATTAAGAGGTTCCCGTAATTTTGGCGATCGCTAGCCACACGATGCACAACATCTTTTTCCAGAAAACTCAATAAGGAAAGCTATCAGTTATTTCCGAAAGCGAAGACACAAACAAACAAACAAACTAACAACAAAGATCACAAATTAATTAAGTGAGACCAACCGTGCAACAGGAAGGTCGTTGCGTACGTGTACCAAAAGTAACAAACCAACGTCCTAGATGGTATAAAACTTCTAGGAATTCTGTTAAGGTAATCTGCTCGGTAAGTGTTCCATTTATATTGAATGCTGCTCTTATTCTTGGCAGGTTTCATGTCATTGCTTACCCCTGAAATTCCCGGCAACGCAGGCCTGTCCGATCAGATCCTCGCCCTTCAGTGGGTATGTATGTGACTCTCAATGTCAGTCATCAATTAGCCTATTATTTTATTAACCCATTTTCACTCAGGCGAAGATACTTCGCTACAAGGGCCAGTTCTCACACGGGAGAGCAATAATAGAAGGAATCCTTGAAGTGAATCAACATAACTTGCGTAAATAGTGTTAACGAAATACTAAACAATTTGCAAAATCACCTTAAGCGCTTTAGGTATAATTTAAAAGATAATTCACGAGTAGGCGAGTGCTTCTACGTAAACTGAATCTTCTCTAAGCGCTGTTAGACACTGTATAACGAATTCCATGTTTGAAATTTAGCGCTATGCATTTTTTTCTATTCATGTAGAAGTAGACCAAACCTCTGCTCCTTTCGTTCTCAAAACAACACAAACGCTTTGCAAAAACCGAAGTATCATCGGTATCATCGTCGTTATATCGTCAGCAATGGTGCTTAGTTTTTACTCAAAGGGTACCCTTCTATCAACCGAGGCATGAGTCACTTACATCGTTAGCGCATTATTGTAGGTTGTCTATATTGTTGGCGTCTTAAGTCCTGGCAGTTAAACAGATAGAGGTAAAAACATACATTACATCTCGCAATAAAATAGAAAAAGCCTGCTAAGTTATGTGTTTTTTTCTGAATTAGTTCCGTGAAAGAAAATGATTTGTTTCCAGGTACAAGACTACATTGCATCGTTCAATGGAGACCCGGAGCAGGTGACCGTGTTTGGTCAGAGCGCTGGATCGACTTCGGTCAGCTTGTTGGTGACGATTGGAGATGTGACAGGGGGTAAGTCAGCTTGTTGGTGACGATTGGAGATGTGACAGGGGGTAAGTCAGCTTGTTGGTGACGATTGGAGATGTGACAGGGGGTAGGTCAATGTAACTCAGCTGGAACAACTCGCAGCAATGAGGCAGGGATGTCTTGCAGTTCCATAGCAGGCATTCAGTATTTATGATGAGCTAGCAGATAGCTTCCGAGGTTATCACTGAAGAATGGTGGAGACCATGCAGTAGCGGCTCGTCCATTGGGGCTGGTCCTACCAAAATATTCAATGTTAACAATAGAAAAATGCACGTATAAAAAGAAATCTTGTATCATAATCTTTTCCAGAACAAAGGACCTGAATTTAACCTAGAAAAGAACCTTTACCTCAAAAGGGCTTCAAGGGGCCCCATTCTTACGCACAGCACGAGCTGCCACTGGTGGGGATACTATGGGGTTTCATATAAAGAAATTTGTAACTGCGTTATTGACTAGAGGCTACTACTGCCTTCCCCTCTAACAGTTTATGAACTGTATTCAAGTACAGTGACGGGCATAAAAAATATTTAAAGTTTACAGACTATGTAGATTTAAATGAAGAGGATGCTATACAGCTCTGCAGAACCTCTACAAAAACCTTCACCTAATGACAAAATTACAATTTCCCATGTGCGGATATCATGAATGTTGTAGACGCCGCTAATGTCTCACTGGCTTTAGCAAACCTTAAGGATACTAAAAATCAAAGATAGATTTGATTTTGGAGAAGTACAGTTGTGAAAAATGAAGGTGCTATGATTACAAAGGTCGGTTATAGGATAGTTCTTTGTAGTGGAACAAAAGCCTATCGAAGTTTAGGATTCATTTGCAGATGCTGTGACGTAATACCTTGAGCAAACGGCTCAAAATAAGGCATTTTGTGAAAATGGCAAGCATCTCAGTTTTCCGTGACTATATTCTTGTACGAGGTGAAAGCTTAGGTAAAGGGCATGTTCTGTCGGGCACGAAAATTAAGCCTATATCGATTGACTTGTTCAAGATTTCACGCAAGCACAGCAGCCGTTTGCTCCGTTAGAATATATATATATATATACATTTTATTTATCTGCAACACGAACCTGTGGATGTCAGTTTCTAGTCTATGTGTATGGTATTAAAGCGATTTTATCGTGCTCGAACGGGCACCGAAATCAAGTCTTCGAGGCTTGACTAGTTCGAAAGACCTCAGATTGACTGATCTACCCTACCTATAGTCAGGGCCGCTACAGCAGCCAAAAGATATAATTTTGGTTTTGCTCCGCCCCGAGGTGGCCTTATATTTTGTTAAAGGAGAGTGCCTTCAACGGAGGCTCTTGACCCTCGAGTAGCCCTCGGATCATCCCCAGTTCTGTGTAGGTCAGTACCCTATCAGTGAGCTATGAATGAAAAAGGAAAATGCTGATAAAACGTCTCAGGGTTTCCCTACTTCCTCCCAGAACTCTCCTACTTACCGTAAAGTGGTGAATCTGCTATCTCATCCCTGGATGACTAGAGGCAATGTCAAGCATCAATTTTTGCATCGCTGAAATAGACCCTATCTCCTTGCTCAAAAATGTCTGACAAGCATTCCAATAGCCGATTGGATAATATGTCCCATTTCGTTTCCGTCTTTACGTTGAAATGCACATGAATTGATAAGATCCCTAGCAGGAAGTATTACTCTGGTAAAAACTTTCGTAGCCTCATGATAAAAGTTAAGTTCGTTTCCCCTTCTTTTATAGAAATCATCTTATTCATTTACATGGGTTTCCTTAAAAATTGTTCAAAATTTCAATCGACTACCTCTCTGGATGCACGTCCAGGCGTTACTTTTGATGCACTCCAGTGCTGATTGTTCAAAATTGAATATTAAAATGCTGCTACTTCTAGTTTTCGCCGCTTGTCTATTATGCGTCTCAAAATGTTCAGACGTGCTTGCATCTTCTACAGCTTCTTATTTTTATCATTGTAATTCCATCACGTTTTTCTTAGTTTCAACTCAGTTACCTCGACAATCGAGGTTACCATCCTCAATGTTAATAAGATAAGATGGGCAATAGAAACATTGAATATAAAATTTTTGTTAGAGCGAAGAGACAATGCTACGGAAACATTGTTTTAAAATGTAAACAGACTTAAAAAATACAGTTTTCAGAACAGGTACCCTCCACTACCACTGTGATACATTTCGAACTGAGGAGATTTTTTTTTTTTAGAAAATTGTGTTGGATCCCGTTCGCACGGCTTGATTGACTAGTTCTACGAGTCATTTTGCTATTAAGACAGCGCTTACTTTTCTTTGATTGTTCTTAATTTGGCTGTCACAATCTTCTCATCAACAAACCAAATGCCGCTGTGCAGGATTGTTCAGAGCTGCCATTGCAGAGAGCGGATCAGCTTTGGAGTACTGGGCCATCGACGAACACCCTGTCGAGTCCGCCTGGCAGTTTGCTGATATTTGTGGCATTGAGAACGATGGTAACGCCACTGCCCTCTACTTGAGACTTGTGGAAATGGATCACGGGGATATTACCATGTGCTCTCATGATTACGTGGTTAGTGAAGCCGCTTTAGAAAATATTTTGGCCACATGTTACGTTGACAAAAATTGGCGAGTTATGTGGATGTATTTTTTATATCATGATAAAGCGTTGAGAAAAATTCTCAAGCCTGCTTGGGTATATGTTATAGAAAGATGGTTGCAGACTTCATTGGGTAGAAGATGGGCAAAAGTTCTTAGGCATCCTCCGGAAAGCATATAGCGTTAACTTTATTTTACCTACAGTAGAAGCTGTAAAAATTTAGGACTATTATATTGAGATACATATAATAAAAAATTTATAAAAAAGACTTTCAGAATGGCAATAAATTTTTAGAGTATTTTACATATTGCTACCATCTTTTCCCATGAGAACATTTTTACACAGCTGAGTAGAGTGTGCTAAACCATAGATTAACATCATTCTGGCTCACAACATTTCTAAACATAATTATTTAGTCGAATGATAACAGTAAGGGAAATGGGTACCTGCTCTCAAATATTCCATGTTTGCCAAGATTTCACCCTGAAAAAAATAATGTACTCCAAGCATTTACAGACATTATCTTCACTGATTCCAATAATTCATGCAAATTTACAGAAGATCTATGTGCCACTTTTAGCCAGATGCAATAATCGCTGATATGTGGAGTTAAAGATGACAGACAGTGTAGCTGGAGCGGAAGAGAGAAGAAAACGGATTTAGGAAGCCCCGGAGGCTTTTGCCGTTAAGAGTGTGCGACTCCTGGAGCAGGAATCCTTAGCTGTGGGGGATGTCTCTCCCAATGTAAGCACTTCGTTCTTTTATCTCAAATTTAGTTTAACTGATTTTTTAAAAGTGAATTCTACATATTTTTTTTTCAGGTAATACAGTAGGAAAAACTGAAGAAAGAATTCTCTCGAGTGACACATTATTATGAAATTTTTATACCATTCTTTTCTCGTTTCTAGATGACAGAGTCTGTCAAGTTTATCAGCAGCATCCATTGAGTAGCTATAAAACTTTCCAAAGCAGTGAACATGACTAAATTCAACTTTGACAGCCCAGTCGAAGAAATCCTTTTCTTGCAGATTCACCTACTACCCTCTCATATTTCTTATAGAAATGGCAACGAGCTCATGGAATACTCGGTTTTGACGGGGTTTCACCGGTGATTCAACCAGAGGGCTATGAACTTGACGATAAAGTCCGACTAATCAAAATGGTGAGTCTACTGTTGTTGTTCAGGTAGTTAATGGACAGCAGTTGCAGATAGGGTAAATGTAATAGCAATATGATACGATCGGCTTACTCTGGTGATACTTGTCTGTTCAGTAACATTTGGAAATGATAGGACTAAACTTCACTAGTCACCTTTTTATCGCTTATCGGCTTTGTAAAGTCAACTGTGAGACAGTATCGCTTACCTGCCAGTTGCCATGCAGGGTATTATCAAAAACTTCGGCTGTCATCCATTTATAAGAGGAAATAAGTGCTGTTTTATTTTGGTAAAGTTTAGTCATATTCAAGGCGTGTAAGATTAAATTCAGCATGGGAACCCATTCCAGTTGCATGTTAAAACAAAAAAAAAAAAAAACTTTCAATTTGTAACGAATATAAAAAGAGCAGCGCAAGGCTAGCCAAAAAAATTTTCTGTTTAAAGAAGCTCCTTTGCATAACGCGGAGCGTATCATGTGTGTCAGAAACCTTCGTTGTATGGAGAGGTAAAATAATGCATAGAAGGTTCAAACGTTACAATTTTTAAGTTTAAAATTTCGAATGCAATATATCTATTGAGAAAAAGGCAATATACAGATACACTTTGAGAGGGGGTAAATATTCCATGGAATGACAGTGCGATACCTTTATTTACGTCACGCAGTATAGCTACACATAGTCATCTCAGGCAGAGCAGCATCTACATTCCCGAAAGAACTAAAATAGGACATGGAATTATCACTTGATTCTTTTTCTTACATTGGCATTTCTTAAGCCAATATGTGTATCTATAGGCAGCAATACAACAAATGTATTTCTAAGATAGCAAAGTACTGCAGAAAATTATTAGAAAGCCGGGAGTAGATAAAACAACAACTCCATTCCTAGAGGGCAGCGGGGACTGACGCTTCAACCCTGCATGAGCTTCTGTTACGAATATTTAAATGATTGTGGGAAAAGCTAATCCAAGGGAGAGATCGTTCAGACATGATCAATTGATTTGGCGCCAAGGGATTCGAAGACGCTAAATTGGGTGCGATACAAAGGGTTAAGGAGTAACCTTGAAGGTTAAATAATGGCCCATTTTGCCCTCACAGGCCCCCACAGACTACATGGAACAAGGGATGAGTAACAACGTCCCCTTCATGAGCGGTTGCGTGAGAGACGAGGGTTCCTTTGTATTCGCGGGTAAGTATTTAAGCATAACTATTATAACATATTAAGGATGTAGTCCAGTTGTATTTCCCGTATTAATTTTACTTTTAACGTTCACGCTTATGCAGAAGAGCTCAGGCCGGCCCGCCGCCATTGATACAGTGACATTAAAATCTTCAACGCTCGAATTTCTTCCTATCATATAGCTATCACTGACATTCTTTTGAGTTTCAGAACCAGTAGACTGTTGCTGTTTTTCAGTTGTCTCAGCTACTGACACTGGCCAGGAGGGGAAAATTTCAGAATTTCAATTCTTTCTCTTTCATGCACTGTACATTCTTAAGTCATTTCCGATCAGTTGGGAATTGGTCGAACGTTGAGCTGTACTAAGACATTATAGTTCAGCCAAAAGAATTCACCGCCTTTCATCTACCACGCTCAGTAGAAGAATCAGCATCGTCATATCAAAAAGTACCGAGTTAGTTTTGAGAGCAAAGCTAGATTCAGCAATTGCAGCATTTCCACTTTTGACCCTATATGTCAGAAGCTATATTTTTCACGGTTACTCCAAGGGCTGAAATTTTATGGTGTGTCCACTTGTTTTTCAGTAGATTCATTTTCTCCTATCTATATCCTTAATAGCGTGACAGAGGGAAGGACCAACCAAAAGAGCGAACAAGCAAGCAAGCGCGGAGCGACCTACAACTGTGTTTTACCATAAAATGGATAACAACATAACACAGCTGTTTGTTCATTGCTTGCTCCGGGATTGTTCTTCGGTTTGTCTTTCCCTCCGGTATGCTGTTAAGGATTTAGATAGGAGAAAACTCATCTACTGAAAAACAAGCTGAGATTCCATGATATTTTAGCCCTTCGAGTTATGATAACAAAAATAATTAGCTTCTGAAACATTTGCTCCAAAGGTATTCTCTAAATCTCACTTTGCGAACGTGGTAGATAAAAGGCGGTATCTTTGACTGAGTTTTTGAACCTGCAGGCATTAACTGGATCTTACATTTTTTAGCTGAATTGCTGCGCAGTAGCTAGAGAGGCTCAGTCATGGTTAGTGTTTTCGTTCCTTTCGTGCATAATGAAGTTCGCTTATGCTTTCTTTACCTGAATCTCTTCATGGCACTTGAACCTCACACCGAACAATGACCAAATCACACCGTATTCAATTTACTTTGCAGCCAAATTTCAATCCATGAATGTTCAACTATCGGCACTATATTTTCTTGGTTCTGGTCAACTTTTGGGCAATTTCAAACTGATTTACGCATCTTACCCTGCACGGAGAATATTTTTCTCTCGCTAGCTCATGGCGGCACAACTTGCGTTCTTTAATCCAAGGTCACGTCTGTAGATATGAGATCTGCATATTTTATAGCTTGACAGCTTCACCCTCACCGGAGGCAGTTACAATAAAATGTCTATTTAGAAAAATTTTGCCGTCATTTTTGACGGCTGAGCCCTCTAGTCAACTGATAAACTGTCAGCCTTTATAGAACCACATTTATCTCTAATCACCATTTTGCGCTAAATTTCTGCTGCTACTAGGTTGTGCTATAGACGTTCATATTTCTTTCACTATACTTAATTAACTGACTGATCATAATTACTTCCAGTAATCACAGACGACTACCTAGAAGAAAATCATCTGATGAACGACTCCAACTACCTCCAATATCAGGCCATCCCTGACATTCTTTCAGCCGTGGGTGAGTATGACGATGACTACCGTAAATTTTAATACTACCTACTGACCTTCTGGAAACCTTACGTGAATACGGTGGTTATCACTATTTACCTTAATATACGGCATATGACCATCTGGCTGCCATAGGTGAATATAGTGTTGATCACTGTAATTCTCGTTATTAAAGGTCACCAGAATAAAAATAAGTACAAACGTAATCACAAACATTATTAAAACCAGACGTTTCGGATTATTAAAAATCCATCATCAGTGTTCTGGATATACAAAAATCGGATTATAAAAAGGTGGCTAGGAGCAACAAGAATCAATCTCTCAAAGGTAACAGCTAAAAAACATGAATTATCTATGAAATGATAGAGAGCTTCACAGTCGATGAGCACTCGTTCAGCTCCGGTCAACGTTTGAAAATATACAATGATTCTAAAATGCGGAGGTCAGCAGTGGTTTGGGTAGCGTCTAAAATAGAAAAATTGTTGCTGCTAAAAACATGATCGCTATTTGTACAATGGTCACGGATGGAAGACTTGGTGGGTTTCGC
>LQNS02276883.1:28929098-28941700 GCA_001587735.2 Parhyale hawaiensis | reverse complement strand
TGATGGATTTTTAATAATCCGAAACGTCTGGTTTTAATAATGTTTGTGATCACGTTGGTACTTCTTTTTATCCTGAAAATTAGATTCCCGGTGAATCAACCTATTTCTAGAATATAAAGGTCACCAGATATATCAGTGTCTGCATGCCCCTAGCTGTTTCACTAAACACGTCCTTAACGTCTGACGAGGGCCGAAATCCAGACCCTACGAGGACATGGATTTTCATTTGTCTCGTAACGTGAACCAGCTGCCAATATACTGTTCTGCGAAAAGCACCGATATAGGGGCTAAGGTTCTGTTACTTCGTTATACTGATCTTAACAGGAATACCTTTGCAGTATCTAGTGAAATGAGATACCAAGCTGATGCTACGGTGCAGTGTTAAATTTCAGAAGGAAAATGTTTTCTTGACAATCCATTCATGCATGCACTTGTAGCTCTACCAGCCATGTAATTGCATGAAATGTTTGGGGAAAAAAACCTGCAAGTTTTCTGGTGTTGTACGAGATAAAAAGTTTAGAAACGATAGCTCTATTTAGATCTACTGTGTCTCCTCCATCTCATGATCCCACAGCAGAAGAATCCCATAACTCCTTGCGTCCACAGCATCATAATGACACTTTTCCATGGCCCCCATAGCTTTAGCAACTCAATAACCCTAAAACCTCTTAACATTTACAACCCTGAGATCCTCATTGCTTCATGATCCCATTGCAACTGAATAAAACCTTAGGTCTCCCGTATGAGTATTATTAGCCCTATTGCACATATCATTGATGACTTATACCTACTTCGGGCTAGAGGGTCATCTTTCCCGACTTTAGCCCTAGTGCTGTCGTCACCCTTTGGTGTCTTCACGTTAGTTTTTGAACTATGTTCATTCATCCAATGGTCTGAATATTTGTTATTAGCGTAGTTATAAGCAGAACTGTGTGTACGCCACAAAAATTGATTTTAATATTAGCAGTCAAATCAGTATCACCGGCAACTGCCACTTAGCAAGTTACGGATATCTCTTCAAACTTGCTCGGAGCAGAGAAAAATTAATACCAGTATGATGATCAGGTGCATCTCTGTCTAGGATTTGTGACGCCTAACAGAATTCAGCAATGGATCCACCTCGATTTTCGAGTCTCCATGACGTTTAGTTAGTCAGTCACCACAGTCAGTGTCTGATATCCTCAGGGGCGTAGAGACGTCACAGAGCAGGGCCAAAAATTCAATATTATTAAATATCTGGTTGGAGCACATATTGCTTCTCAATAATCTCTACTGTATCAATACAAGCACGTATTTTAACCATTGAAAGCATGGCATATGTACAAGTATTTAACGAGACTACGAGCTGCCCCAAGCCTCGAAAAGCCGCATGATTCTAACTTTTGGCCGTTCACAAGAGCCAAAGGTAGAAATGGAATTGGCCAGTTTTGAAATATCTTCACGTGTTAGAAGTAAGGCACGCATTCTCAGGTACCTAGCATCGAAGCTGCATTTGTGCATTCAAACCCAAAACCTTACACGAGGATGTGCAGCCCTTACCTCATCACGACCTATAATTAGCATCGGTAGCATAGATACTGTAGCGAAAATGACAAGCGAGCTGCACGTCTTCGAATTACAATAATTGCGAACATGAATGCACGCGAGACTTTGGTATTTATTTCAACATGTCCTAGACCAGATTGGGTTGAACTATTCTGACATACATTGGCACTCAAAGCTAGAATAAAGCTCCTAACCTGATATATGCACCCGATAGAACACCCACACCCACTCTTCTTTAAAGCCGCAGCTGTGATTCTGTATGGACTTTGTGATGAAGGTTCTGACTCTCTTAGTAGGGAACTATCGGGTGTTCGATCGTCACCAGGGAGAAAGATCTTAATGTTCGAGAATGCATAGCGTCAGCACTTATCTTTTCGTGCACCACTGCAGAAGGGGGGGGGGAGGTGAGCTGGTCATAGGGTCAGCGCTGGGGAGGCGCAGTTATCGAGCGTGTCTTTCGCCAATATGGCGCCACAGCCACGGCAATCCGTGGTTGACAGCACCACCTGTTAGCCCTTACCTACAGCACAAACCAGTGCATAAGTGTTTAACTGAGGCCAGAATGACTTTGAAATTACGTGTACCGCAACACTGGATGACTTTAATGATTATAACATTACCTGTACCGCAGGACTGGATGACTCCAACCGCGCCTTCACAGAAGCTCTACAGGAAAAATATTTCCCTGGTGTTGACATGAGCAGCTACGACAACATCGCGCCGGGTATGGTTGATGTAAGTCAGAAGCTTTGTTGCATCCTGCTGTAGTGGTTTCGGAAGCAACATGTGTGTCTGTGTTTCCACATCGAGTAACTGAGAGTCGGTAGCAACTTTAGGACATTCGGGTAACAGTGCAGACTTTAGTGGGCCATAAGTATCCGAATGTCCTGCAGCTGTAAAAATATGCTGAACGATGACCGCATCCTTTAATTACCCTGATTGTCTTTTAACTGTGGTGATTAAGGTGCGAAATTATAAGAAATGCTCAGTGAATGATGCCCGGTTGACGCTTGCATTACCGTCGATTTTCTATCCTAATAGCACAATTACTGATGAAATACTAGAAGCGCAAGTACAGCATCATATCAACATGATACACTAAGACCTACGATTCTAAATGTTACACATTATTGATATTCATGGTTGATATCAATATTATTGTTATTTTTATTGAAACTTCACACTTTGGGCCACCACGAATCATGGAATTGTAATCATTATTTGCTCTATATTTCCGAAATAATTCATGTAGTTCGCTAATGAAACTGTTAACTACAGTGACACTAAGCCTTAATATTACAGTGTTTTGTAAGCACCATTTAATAGTGAAGTATTTTCGATCAAGCTCAATTTAGTTGACTAGAGTAAACAGTGTAGCTTGCTTTTCTTCGTGCAAGGCCTGCTCTTATTGTTTCGTTTACATCGTCGTGCATTTTTTTAGTTTTTTGCTAAATTTTACGATGATGTCCACACACGTTCCCATAACTCACTGCATCACATTCCAGATGACTGGAATGATGTTCCTGAAGGCCGGAACGTACAATTTCGCAGAGCTGCACAGCCGGTATTACAATATGAGCACATTCTACTATTCCTTCGACTTCGTGAGCCAAAATTCGCTCTTTGACCTGATGTACCTCGGCCAGGAGCCGCCGTTTGACGGAGGTGGGTAATTTTTTGTTGTTGTTTCTTTTTCGTTTTCTTCAGTATTTTCTACCACAGACTACTGCGTACTCAAATGTCCATTCTCACTCTCATTTGGGCCTATTGCTGATGGACGAAAGGTAAATCAATTGTGGTGTTGCACGCAATGTATTTGATGGCAAGAAATACGAGATCATTAGTAGAGGTCGGAGGTGGATGACGGTCTTTAAATTCTAGGTCACTAAAATGATCTATAGTTAACTTAAATCAGATTTACAATTTACCATTCTCTAGTGCACATGTATGTCTGCTTCTATCAAATCGATGTATCTCCTTTATTACTAAGATAAATATTTTTTTATGATATCTCTACTTCATTGAAAAAGATTTTATCAAAGTGTTGTTAATAAACCGTTGGCCTTAATTGTGAGTAGGGGACAGTTAGGTTTAGTGTGGTTTAAGCAACTATATCTATATTTCGCTTGCTCCTCTGCTGGAAACTTAGAACCCGTTGACTGCTTCTCTTAAGGCAGAAGTTGGAGCCAAGGTGCTCCTTTCGACACATTAAAGGCCGCTCGTGATCAAGTCCTGAACTCAAAGGATTCAGAGTGGTGGTATTCGTACAGCTAGCTGTAGTTAATCAAATTAAAAGCAACTATGGGCATAAGAATTAATGCAAATGTGAAATTGTACCGCCGGCTTTTCTACATGTAGATTTCATTCGCCGAACTTCAACTAACTTTCTCGTTACTCGCGGAATACGTTACGAAGGCATCACTAATCCAAAGTAGTGTAAAACACAATGGCTAACTTCTAGCAGTAATACTAAGATAACGAGGCAATAATCTAAATCCATGCTGAGGTTCATATTGAGCAAAGAGTAGAGTGGAAATTTTCCACACCCTCGATAGCTCAGAGGTCTAAGTAAGGACCGCTAGACACATCTTCTGTCTTGAGGGCATTGGTCCAAGGTCGTACCTCGCCTAGTTGTTACGTTGCTAAACTTTTCATGCTCAGGCTAGGGAGGGAAGTCTTGAAGGGACACAGTAGTCACACACGCCTTCCGTCTACAGCGCTATAGCTGAGATATACTGTTATTCACTATCTACTACACGAATCAGTGCGAATGGTTTCCTATTTTGGTTGTACGATGAAAGTAACTTTACCTTTACAGGAGTCACCCACGCTGACGAGCTGATGTATCTCTTCGCTATTCCAACCGCCGAAGATGATGAGCAGGTGATGACCATTCATCGCATGGTCAAGCTTTGGACCAACTTCGCCAAGTACTGGTAGGCCGGTGATACTTAACTACTCAATGTATCGAAGTGAAAACTATTTCTCCGATGATCAGTATAAGTTTCTACCATAGTGAAGTCCGTCCCCAATGCCAGCATGTTACCCTGGGGGAAATTGTGAAGGAATGGCTCAGGACGTCTCCAACAGCTATGGCGAGAAATTGTGATGTGTTGCAGGTGCAGCTTACCTGTCTTTACAACGGGCTATGTGATTGCACCTAGTCGGTTTTGCCGACTATCGGCTGTTGATAAATAAATCTGTGTACAGTTAGATACATTTCCCCCAGTATACAGGCCACTAACAACTTCACTCCAAGCTCACTAATTTTTATACTTAGATGAGAGTAGCCACGTGATATAGCGGATAATTTTATATCAATCAAATATTCTTACCGTGGCTCTTAAAGTACAGTCCACCAGTTGATTTGGTCATGTAAGACAACTTATGAAATTTAATTTTTACCGCTCCTACTTTAAGTGGTTTATCATTAGAGCCTACCTTTTACATCTGAAGACATGCAAATTGACCGTTCTTTAATAAAATGATTTAATTTTTAATTCAGTAGTATACTTCAATCATTCAAATTTAAAATTTTAATTGCCAATTTCTTCTTTTTTTTAACTTTCGATTTAGTAAATATTTTCTAGCAAAGCCTGTGCGTCATAAATTCCTTTATTCAAAGAAATTGGTAGCTACTTAATGGTCTTAGAATTTCATAATATCAGCATCAAACTGCTGAATCGGCTAAAACAGCACTCAAAGAGCAGAAGATGTCAACAACTATGCCTTAATTAAATGTGCAAGCTAAGCATATCTTGACGTGATAGAACTGTATCTAGCATTTACAACAGCGAACTACAGACTTATATAAAAAAAATCGAACAATGTCGTGTCAGTGTTTGAATTGACAAACTCGTAGTATACCGTCTACAGAAAAATGATCTGCTCCCATCCAACTCCCCCAAAAAACATTGTTTTCGAAATACATCTTCCTCCACCTCACATCAGTTGGAACATTAAGATTTCATTTTAGATTCACTGTGCCTCGCCAACAGTGTGGGCAAACCATACAAGGATTTTGCTACGGATATCCGTTAGGAATGGCTGAAGCAGTCTGAAGCATTTCTGTCAATATAGATTCCAAAGCGTAATTATCAACAAAAGAGAACCTACGCCACCGCTGGGGCTCGCAGAGCAACATGCTTTGCACCAAACTCCTTTTCAAAGACCAATAACGTGAAATGCGCTGCAACTACATACTTATGTAGCGACTATAGTCCCTGTTTTATTTACTGACATCATATGAGTATTAACCCTTGTACTATCTATGAAAGAAATGCACTCTGTAATTCTGAGATTGGTACGTATCACATTGTACTATGACTTGTGACGATTACGTGACTTTTAGCGAAGCACAATTATAGCTCTCATGCTATAAGATACTCGACACCTTTTCACTCCACACCATATGCATCTATCTCGGTGAGTATGAAAGATAAAAAAATACGATTTTATGAGCTCTTGCAGTACGAATAAGAGGTATAGTTTTTGATGAGGACTGTGGAGCCAGAAAGATGTGAAGCGAAAGGATTCTGTGAATGTTACCATCAAGCGCAAAAGAAAAGCGGCGATCGAGCCATGGAAACTATTAATGGTGCTTTGATATACTACTATTCCTCTGTCTGATTTTCAAGCAAAATTAAAACCTATAGAACATAATTAAGGAATTTACCGTTCATTCGCTGCTCAAATTGACAGCAAATTGGATAGATTTGGGAAACTTGTGTTCCGAGCAGAGATGACTGCTCAGCAACAACAACAACAACGAAATATACCATCCGAGACATGCTTTCATAAATTATTGCTATGTTTTAATAAATTATTGCGATTTCAATGGGTATATTGCATTACCGGTTCTGCATCGTAGATCTAGCTGCTCACAAGTGGGAAAAAATCACAACATGAGAAGCGACTAGGACGGATGCGATATGTGTTACGATGACGTAAGTAACTCTTGGGCAATATCTGCTATAGAAACATTTGATGACTCTCTTGGCTGCTCGGGAGTAGAACTCGTTAAGGAGCTTCTAGGGCAGTCATTAATGCTAATTAGGGTTGCGGGAGGAACTATAGTATGTAGAGGGCGATAAGCATTCTGAATCATTCTTTCAATATACTTTCATTTCAGTGACCCCACTCCTGATGACGACGAGAGTTTGGAAGACTTGGGCTTGCCAAAGTGGCTCCCGCTCACTCCAGAGGAGGCCAATTATTTGCTCATTCAGAAGGACGTCACCTTAGAAATGGACTACCCTGACCGGTGAGTGACATAGGATAAAGTTAAATAGTGAATAATAGGGAGACCATTCCCAGAAAGAAGCCATTACCCTGGCTCCGGCACTCTCCAAGCATTGCTGTTACGTTAAATGCATGGAAGGGTTTGTGCAATTGTGCCGTAGTGCCCCGTTGCTCGAACGACCCATTATTCGAACTAATTAGAAATGTTATTTTAGGAAACATCAACGCAGTGTAAAAAACTACATGAAATTGAAAATCAGCTAGTACCGCTGCGTGTTCATGTTAGATAAGAAAAGGATGTTGAAAGCCAAGTGCTGAGAAAATAAAAAACATAAATTGAGTAGATGAAGACCAACTGTGAATAAAGGAGGATTTAATATAAATGACAACAAAAAATTGGGTACAATAATCGTCATTATAATCTTACAACAGGCTTTGCATTCACTAAGTAATTCAAAAATTGGTCTTGGATGAACTTAGCGGCCACTGCACAGCCCTCAATATAAAATACCTTATAGAACATACAAAGAGACGTGTGACTGTGTGACTGAGACTAGTTCACCACATTATTTTGTGCACACACTGACTAGACGAGTGGCAAATCGGTCCAATAGATGAAAACGACTTGCAGCAGCCGTAGTTCAGACAGGAGAACAACACTACAAAAGAGGCAGCAAAAAACAATAGAGGCATTTACCAACAACTTTCATCAAACACAAAACGGACTTTGCGTAGAAGTATAACACTACTCGAAACGCATGACATCAACATCCTCCACAGCTATGGACTCTCGTGTAGGAGCTCGTAACGGTCAAAGATTCTACGCCACCGTAATTCATTTTCATTCATGCCCCAACTTATTTAACGTCCCCGAGCTCCACGCATCTGCAGTAATTGATTATGATTACTTGACCAACTCTTTGGCTGAGTTAAGTTTCCTCATTCTGCCCGTCTCTTCCCCAGATATCTCTATGACTGATATAATGGCACTAGCTCATCGGGGGGCCAGCGCGTAAATCCCCGATGCTCTACGGGAATGGGGCTACTGGTCTGTCTAGTGTGTACTATCTAATCTAAGCTAATCTACAGTATATCCGTTAAAAGTAAGCTTCTCATAAAATGAACGCCAAGTATCTCCAGAGAGCTTACCCCTGCAGCGCAGCGTCTCCTATTTTCAATAGTAGATGCTTGTTTGAAAGCGCTCGAGGCCGACTGACAGTTCAAATACCTAGTTTTGTCTGCATTGAGCTTCATATTCTCGGATGAACATCAAGCACAACTGCGATACAAAACCCTGCTAAATAAAAGACTGCGTGATAACCTCACGCCTACTAGGGGCACCAATCACCGCTGGCAAAACGGAATCGCTGGTATAATTTATCATAGTGCTTTTCAAGGCTGATAGAATGTCATTCTTATGACATAATAAATAATAAAGGGCTCAAAAATATTGACCCAAGGAACACCCAAATCCACCAAGAGGGACCTGCCCACGCACGCATCCAAGGACACGCACTGCATACGATCAGAAACATAGTCTCGAATAATTGATATTACATCACCTTCCACTTCGAATGATTCCCATTTATTCCAGAGATCCACGTGGTTGACCTAGTTTCAGCCTAACAACTTAGTCTAAATGGTACTAATCTTTCGAACACCTTTGACAAAATGGGTGCTGAGGGTAAAAGGGTTTACCCTAGAGAATATACCGTACACTACTACTGCTGCAGTAAAAGCGTGTACATTCTTTTTCACATAGACTCACAGCAGCGGTGATATAAACGTTTTGCATTCTTAATATTTTTTAATCATCTATGAGTGGAAATTCTCAAGAAAATCACTGTAAATGCATGCATATGAGCGAATTGTTGCCGAACACTCGAAAATTGAATTACAGGATGTACCTGCCAGTTCAGGTCAAATGTGGCGGTAAGAAAATAAATGTTCTAACAGCTTTGAAAAGTGAAGTGCGAGGCACTTCGGTTGAAACACCCGGTCGTATCCGGAATGTCACAAATACCAGAGCTGTGAAGTACAAATACGCTGGATTCATCTCCTCTACGCTTTCGGGGCAGCAGCGGTATACAGTTGAGGCGTAGAGATTTCTAGCCCTTGTTCTTCATACAACGTATCACAAGATACAAGGTGTGCATGAAACTACTCGACATTTTCCTGAGAGTCACGTAAAAATATATGTATATATATCAATCTCTGATCAATTTGCAATAAATGAAATTGGGTCTGCCTCTTGTGGAACGCATTGTGTTCAAAGCAAAATCGCTTAGTCATTAAACACACACACACAAAAATCCATTCTATTAAATGCTAATGAAAAATTTAATTTCACTCTTTTCATAATAAATTAAGGTTTACGATGACATTTTGAAATCCATTGGTGACCTATTGAACTGGTTTAGGTGTAGTAGTGTATATATTAGCACTCAAATGATGAGCCTAAGGTTTTTATATACAATTTGTAATATTAGATGTGTCAAGGTGTTATTGGGTGGGCTAAAAAGTTTTTTCTTTTTATCAACTTTCCTATACTCTTTTTCGTTGGATACTGCAACCTGTAGAGTGACTACTTTCAGATCGGTGGGAAATAAGCCCCGAAGAAGGGATGTTCTAGCATTTTTGCATGCACTTGAGCATTTGATCTGAATGATAAGGTGGAGCACCAGCGGCATCTTTTTTTTTTTGTGCAGAAAAGGGGAAAATACAGCATAAACTGGCCAAAGATATGCAGCAATGTAGTATGGGAAGGAGGCTTTTTTCAGAAATATGCCAGAAATTGCTTATTATACTTCGTTTAGAGAATTTACAGTAAGAGATGGACCTCACTCTGGCCGGCATGAGAAGACTGGCATCGGTCAAACATGATTGACAGCTGAATTCAAACAACACTGCAGTTTGACGACCAGAAAGATTGCAGGTCTTCTCTACAGATCCAAAGCAATTGTGGAAAGTGAAGTGCTACATAAAAAACGAACGAACTTTTTGGTCAACATGATTAACTGAGACGTCTCATTTAACAATTCCAATTCTTAGTGCTCGCCCACCATAGCACTAGTAGTTGTAGTCAATGCTTATTATTTTATAAGATGAACTCTTACATCCTTTTTCCAATGTATTTTAATTGACACGGAAAAACAGAAACATACATGAATTTTATTTAGAGTTATAGGTATGGCAATTGCAGAATGAGGTATACAGTAGGTCCACTTTACTTACAGTTGGAATTGATGATGATGATGAACGCGGTTAAAAAGAATGAGAATTAATTCCTTAAAAAGTTTAGCTACTCTGATGCAGATTCTTTGCATTCCCTTTTACTTCAGATGGACAATCGAGATGGACCTTGCGAATGGTGGTACTACTGGTGGTCCTGGTACCACCACCACATCTGGTCCTGACGGCACTACAAGCGCCTGGGTGTCGCAGTCTGAATACGACGATCTGAAGGGCGAGAGGGACGCTTTCATGGCCTGCATGATTGTCTTCATTGTGCTGTTTGTGGCAACGTCAGGCGGTGCTGTCTACTTCTATCTCAAGACTCGCTAGATAGCTTTCATTCTACTACTGTTGCCTGTTTGACTGATGACTTTGTTTATCGTTCCAATTTGTGGTGACTTAATAAGGAACAGTCTTCTCTTATCTCAAGACCCGTTTGGTTTCTTTTCACCATTCGTTGCCTCTACGACCTGTTCTTATCTTCCTATTTGTAGTGACATTTAGTGCATCGGCTTACTTTTGTCTTATGGCCAGTTAATAATAATGGTAATGATAAATTGTATTTAATACTCATTGATAGATAACAATATGAAATGGTACAAGATACACAAGTGAATGCATCTAATTTCTAGGTGGTCTTACATTCCTCACTTCATTACGCCCCATTGCTTGGTAACGCTATGCGCTGCCATCGCAGATACAGATACAGTTTAGCCAGGGCCATTACAGATAACTTTTATTAATGATTTTTTAGACTTTTCAATCCTGCATTTTAGGCTTAAGGCACATTTCTTGGTCCTGACTTTGAGACAATCAGTTTACTTTTGAACAAATGTTAAACTTGCACTATTAAACCCTGGTACATTTATCAATAACAAAGTAACATCATCAGCGTAACCAACAAGTAAATTATAAACAAGATCGAACAAGTCCGCTATGTATACGTTTGAATATTAAGGGCCCAGAATACTTCCCTCTGGTACACCAGATATTACATTCAAGAACTAACTACTCCTACCATAAAAAAAAAAATTATGCATTGGTGTCTACCAGACAATAATTGACAAACAACCGTGAAAATTGAACCACCAACTCCCATCAACATAAGCTTATGAAGCAACCCTTGGTGATTCACACGACTAAAAGCAGCACTGAAATCAAGCTGGACCAATCTTGCCTCATGACCCCTATTTAGTGCCAACTGCAACACATAATTAAATGTGAAGTAGAGCATCACAAATTCCCAAGCCTTTTCGAAAGCCATACGGAGGTAGGGCACCCTGCTTCTCAAGAAAGCGACCAAAACCTTGTTGCAACCAGCCTTTAATCAACTTTCGACAAAACAGGTGTGGTTGAGATGGGTATGTAATCGAGAGTCAGAGATGAGACACAGCAACTCGGAACAGGCTTCACATGAGCAATACGCCAGCTACCCTGCGGAGAAAGAGCGGAAACATACCCGTAAGATCAGGGCCACAATGGGGGTTCAGGTCAAAAAGAAGTTTGTGCATTTCAGAAGATCTGAACTGGAGAACTTTGGTTTAGGGTCACGTGCCACAAGAATGCACGCCTAGTTCCGGTTCTGATTCCGATCGAAGTACCACAAGAAAAAGTCCGCTTTGGCAGCAGGGTCCACAACAAGGGTACCACCAGTTACAGGGTGGATGGAAGAGTTCGCACCAAACACTACGCTCTTCAATGTGGACCAGCAGTTACGTGCACTGACAGACGAATCCGATAACTCTCTTGACCTCAAATTGTGCTCCCTCTCAGCTTCCTCAAAGGTAGCCCTATCCCGACGCTGTAGTTCTCTGAAACGCTGAACGTCATCATCAGACCGGCTAGTACGCCAACAGGAAAATGACCCCTGATTCGACTATACACCCTAGGCTTCGGCAGGCATCATCAAACTAGGGTTCATCGCCCGTCCTGACTATAATGAATCGGGAGTTCACCGGGAAGGCACATAGATACGCACTATGCCAGAGATAAGCCGATCTCAAATCGATCCAGGATCAGAAAGTTTTCTGACAACCTTCAAGGTAGTGCAAGAATGGCGCCAAAAACGGCGTTCCCCTTCAATGGACTTAAAAAATACCTGAGGCCTGACAATGGCCCTGGGCATCCGCTGATGAACATACAGCGTCACAGAGAGGGTCCCATGGTCTGAAGAACCCACGGGAGACGACACTGACACTCCAACAAATCAGAAACATCAGTCAGCAGGAAGTCAACAACACCACTCATCAAATGGGTGGGACCCTCAACCAACTGCACACAGTCAAAAACAGTCATGAAATCAAAGGCCGCACGGCCATGGCAATCAGTCAGCCTAGAGCCTAACCTTTGCACAAGGCCTGATAGTTGAAATCACCCATGAAGACAAATGCAGAACGCCTATCCGATGACTTAATCCTAGCAATTGCATCCAAACGACAATCAAAAACCCTATCATCAGTAGATGTACTACGATACACTAATAACAAATAAAAGTTCCTTATCGAGCTTCAGACTCGTAGCACCATCAGCTCACAACATGTGCCCTCATATTTTCTCTCCCTAGACACAACACCTCTACGAAC
>LQNS02276883.1:28900735-28924050 GCA_001587735.2 Parhyale hawaiensis | reverse complement strand
TTAAGATTTATATTTACAATTATCTGTAGCCAAAACCAAGTACCTATCGCATTACCTATGTAGACATTATGTTCTTATATAACAGTTAGAGATTTTCGGTATCTTGAATATGCCTTATTAACAAGAGTTTCAGATCCCTTGAGAAATTACTTTTCCTGAACCTGCCTTGACTTTTTAATAGTACATGAACTAAGATGGGAATAATTTACTGAAATATATTTTATCGCCATTCCTGTTTTTATCTGAAAATTAGAAACAAAAAAAGGCAGGTAAAATGGGTCTACCACAGCAGAATTAGTTCTACAACCCTAAATATTGAGATTGGAAAGGAAAGTTGTTTACTATCATTTTTGACAGCTACGTAGGTTTTATACGATACTCAGCGAAAAGAAATAACGAATTTATAGCTTATCAGAAAAGATGAACTGCATGAAACAGAATGATGGAAACACTGTACACTGCATTTGCGCAATATTTGTAAACACAATATTGGTCTTTGTATTTCAGTTTCTGCTCTATAATTTCTAATTTGTTTCTTGTTTTAATTGCAGATGCTGATCATCGCACAAGAGCCGATACCAATCGGAAAGTCATATGCATTTATCTGATGGCAACGAGTTGTCAGTAGCGCATTTATCAGATGACTGCTACGACACTTCGGATTCTGTTCAAGATCTAAGAGACTTTTGGCTTTTGGAACAACAGTCTTCACCTTGACATTTTTAAAATAAAAATGTCCAATACATCACCTGAAGTCACATGCAGTTCATCCCATGGTCGTGATGCTGCAGTATATTATTATTATTGCTATGAACTCCCTGTTTAACCATCGCACCCATACACTAATGTGATCCAAGCAGTGAATGCAGTGCGAGGAAGAGGAGGCCGGTTCTCTAGACTCTAGAGTATTATCTTTTAGATAGGGACAAGGCTAGTCACAGGAGAAGTGGTCACATGAAGTGCATGATAATTTGATAAAGGCCTTGGATGCTCGTGCAAATAAGTTGATGGTTGCAGATATAAGGTCATTATGGCCTCATAGCAGTGATAATATCCTTCTTCAACCTAAGGCACATTCTGAAAACGGTATTTACTCATAGAGATTGTTGTGCAAATTTAATCTAACGCTAAATTTGATAGTAAAATAAACTGATTTTATTTCAGATTCTGATTTATTGACTGAAAGACTTGACATAACAACAATCCAATGTCAAAAACGTTACTCAAACCCTCATTTGAGCAAAACGATACTTTTTGTGCACAAACATCAACTAAAAAGAATACGCATTACAAGAACTAGTCGCCAGTTTTAGTAGCAGAAGGAGCTACGCATAGTTCCATGCTCAGCTGAACGGCTTAATCATGAAGAACAACGTCCAACAACAGTGGTATATAGTTCTATTGTTCCTCCAAATACCGATCAAGAAAATATCTTTTCAATTTTGCGCATAAAAGTAGGAAGGGAAATGGGGTTCTTTACACCGGCGGCAGGAGTTCCACAGCCTGGGCCCCGCGCAAGCCACAGACCGCTGCATGGTAGAGAGCCTAGCTGAAGGCAGCACCAGGTCGTCGCGGTGTCTGGTGCTGTAGTTGTGACCAGTAGTGCTGCACAAGAGATTCTTGTTCTTGAACATATGACAAGCAAGGGAGATTTTGGAAATGTCATTAAGCTTAAGAACATTAGTTCAGTGAAACCATTAGTGTGAGGTAAGTACGGTTGATTAGTATAATACGCACGACCTTTTTTAAAAAAAAGGTAACTAGTGAAGTAAGGTGGAGTGAAGTCGATCCCTAAACAACAACAACAATGCATGCCACATGTGACTAGATTAGAGCATAGTACTTAACTATGAATATATAGAACCCACTCAGGAACTGAATCGTGAATCTTAGATATAATACCAACTGCTTTTAATTTTTTTTCTAGTGATGTTCGATATATGGCCAGGAAATATTAATTTATTGTCAAGAGTTACACCTCAGAATCTTACATCATTAGAAAATGCTATGTTATTTTTAATAAATCTAATAATTGGAGTGATGGGATTATCGCATGCCTGATTTGTAAATAACATAGAATATTTTATATTAAGAATATTTATTTTCTGATACGCATAGAATCGAAGAGCTGCGTATTACAAAATCGAATCAGTGGCGAACAGAGCTTCCTCCTAAAAAAAATGCCGCTTTGGGTTGCAGTGAGATCAGTGTTGTAAAATAAATCTATAAGTAACAAAAAGTTACATGGGGCATATTTTCCTTCTATCCGCTGCTACAGACTTTATGATGTAAGTATAGGATAAAAAAAGTTAACTGATTTGTGTTAGGGTTGGACTCCAATGCAATTGAATATACGATAAAACCAGGGGCCATCACTGTTTTCTCACAGTCTGAGTTGTTAACAGAAGAATATCTATGAAAGTTTTGGTTGCTCTACACTCCTTCAGTGTTAATTAGTATGCATATTTTCTACTCTGGATTGACAATTCTTACTGCTAAGATACTAATTTTAAATACTTGTTCTTTACAGATTATAGTGGTATATTGATTCATATATATTTAGTGTAGTACTATATTTGACACCAAAGAGGCTGGTGGGAAAAACCAAAATGCGTGAAATATTTCTCGCCCTACTACTGCTGGCTGCCGCGGCAGCAACTCCGATCGAAACTGTCCAGGAAATTCTTAGTGGAATGCGACACTTGTCTGTCGAAAATTCTCTAGCTGCCGCTCAGCAGAATGTGGAACCTAAGTAAGTAAATAACGTAAATAAATGTATATAATGAAATATATAATCCATTTATAATACCGAAATGCAGACAGATAACTAGAGCACTTTGAGAGCGTATACCTACGCCAAGCAAGGCAACGGTAACAAAAACTCAAATTAATTCTGAAATTTATGTTTTTTTTTGGATCAACACCAAAATTTAATCGTATTTGCCTTTTAACAGTATTAACAGATTCAGTAATTTTCTTGAAGATCCGTTCACATTTTTTAGGTTATGCTACTAACAAATGTTCTGATAAACATTAGGCAAACTCACAAATAGATCAACCAATCATCACAAAAATTTAATCATTTATATCTTTTGGCAATACCAACAACTGCGGTAAATTTCGTTAAGATCCATTCATTATTTATGAGTAATTGTGCTAACATGCACAAAATTGAAAACTGCGACAAACTCACGAACGAACATACAGTTCGTCACAAACATTTATCATTTACTCTATGATATACCTAACAACTCGTGAAATTTCAAAAAAATCGTCCATAACTTCAATAGTTATGGTATTAGCAAAAATGAGGCAGACAAATATACAAATGGATGAATGGATCTTCATCGAAAATTAATCTTCAGTTCCTGATAGCATACTTAACAATTTCCTTTAAATTTCATCAAAATCCGTCCATACCTTTCTGCGTTATCTTAGTGACAGGCAGACAAATAGAATAACAGACAGAAAAACCCGAAAAAACAACCTCCTTGGTGGAGGTAATAAATTCATGAATATAATATACCTATCAGCTGTACGAGGGTGGTTCCAAAAGTAATGCCTCCTACTTTTTTTTTTATTCTGTTCTAAGAGATTCGTTAAATTTTCAGATTGCCTTGTTCTGATGACTGAACTTATGCACTCATGACCTGAAAGTTTTATATTTCTGTTGCAGATATTGACGGTGTGACTCTCTGAGAAAGCAATCACTGTTACCTGCAAAAGAACATTGAGGATGATGGTGACAGCATAGAAAAGCATATTCTAGAGCTCAAAAAGGTCACTCGTTTTAATGGTGCTGCCTTTGGCTCTATAGCTCATCAACTTTTCAGTTATAAATATAAGAGGCATTATTTATGGGACGACCGTTGTACATACCATATCTTGAGTAAAGAAAGAAAATTAAACATAGCAGGAAGTATTTAGGTGCAATGGAAGACGAAGTGAATGTCTACTGTATCCTGTTGAAGTATAAGCCAAACTAGAGCACTCTGAGAGCGCATATCTCCGCCAAGCACGGCAACAGCGAATAAAAATTCAAAATAGTTCTGGAACCATGATTTCCTTTGTATCAACACTAAAATCTATAATCATTTGTGCCTTTTGATAGTATTAAAAGTTTCTGTAATTTTCTTGAAGATCCGTGATGCTGTTTTGAGTGATGCTGCTAACAAACATACTGTAAGTCAAACACACAAATGGACTAACCGATCATGTGAATAAATACTGATCCATTCATAATTGTTTCAGTTATTGTGCTGACAAGTATAAAATGAAACACAAAGACACACCAACGAATGAAACAACAGATCCTCACAAAAATTTGGTTATTCACTCTTCGTAATAAACCAAACTACTCATGTAAATTTCATGAAAATCCGTCCATAACTTTTTGAGTTATGGTATTAAGAAATAATAGGCAGACAACCAAAACAGACAAGCCGATGAACAGATTTTCACCAAAAGTTAATCATCTGTTACTGTTAACATGTCTTACAATTATTGTAAATTTCTTAAAGATCCGTTCATGACTGTTTGAGTTACTTTAGTTACAGACAGACGAAGAGATATACAGACAAACACGACAAGAACATAACATTATTGGCTGAGCTAATAGCAAAGAGAAAACTTGCATCTATTACTGCATTTCAAATGTCACTCAGCATAGTGTGCAACTTAAGTACGTAATAAACTGCAAACAGCACGTAAGGTGCAATCCAAAATGAATTCACCGCTTGGATGCTCTAAAAACTCGTAAATTTCTGGAACTTAAATCGTCTCGTCCCATGGTGAGGCACCGATATCAAACCTAAGCTTCTGTAACTAATGTATAGTTCTATACTGATTTTAAGAAAATGACGAGAAAAGTAATTTTTATTCACAGGCAGTGCATTTCTATAGGCATAAATTGAATTTGTTTGGATCAGGTGAGGGGTGTCGGTCAAGACAAAGTTTGCGAGGTTAAAACGACGGCGTTAGATCAAGATAAAGTAAACTACGTATAATAGATGATAGTGTAGCTCAAGATATAGTAACATATTGTTGCAGCATATTGTTGTAACATAAATGGTGCAAAAAATCCACAATATTGTGCAATAAATTCAGATTAAACCCTTGGTAGAAACTCTTATGAGGCCCTTAATTGGTAGAAACTCGTTTTAAACCCTCGGTAAATATCGTATAAAGCTCGTATTAAGCAAGTATTAAATCCTAAATAACAACTTGTATTAAATGCTTGGCGAAAATTCGCGATAAGCCCTTGGTAGCTACCAAATTATTTTGGACAACTCACGATGTTTTTTACAACGACGAGTTTCGAGGATGGAGTTCGCCGTTAGCTGTCCCAATAATAAATTTCAGTGTGTATTAGGATAACCTGCGAGATAAACGTCTCCTCATAAGTTGAGCTTGTGATAGCATATGTGGCATCGGCATTACACTGTCACCTCTAGATGTACAGGTAACCATTTTGCATAACTTGTGGTCTACAGACGAGAATAGACCGAACTGGTCAGGGTCCAGCAAGATATAACACGGTTTTAACTGTTTTTACTTCACTCTTTCTACAGGTATGGCAGACCAATCGACAACCCTCCAAAAGTGACTGTTGAGAATATGAATAAGGCGGAGTTTGTTGGGACAACGATGCCCTCGTACGGAGGCCGCACCATTAATGTTTTCCAGGGAATCAAGTACGGAGAAGCCGAACGCTTCAAGGTAAAAACAGCTAGCCCTTGTTGTTTAAAACCGTTGAGGACTCTTTAGTCACGTTCCAAATATCGCTCAATCTATGAAAATTAAATTATGATAACGCTGAAAATTACTAGCTGGAACGTGTGTAATTACACAGAAGATAAGCAATATTTGTCAGTTATGCACTCAGACGTGCGCCATGCATATGACGTGCGAAAATATGTTCCAATGTGACAACGCATTATAAAGTGTGAGCAGAAGCTGCTTAAATTTAAACTGAATCCTCTTGTTCCCACCAGAGACTATATAAATGATACCCTAATTCCTGTTACCTTTACACCTTACTCTCCACTCAATACCATAAAATAAATGGGTACTAATAGCAAGTTATTGTAGCAGGAAAGAAACATGGCCTGCTGAAAGTGAATCTTCGCCTGCGGGGCTCTCAAAGGTCTAATTCTGAAAGCAGGCGAACGGATGGTACCACAGCAGAATTATATAATTAATTCAGAGGAAATATATTATAGATTACTCTGATGTACCATTAAGACATACCTAATTTATATTTCTCAATTATTCACCTTCGCAGCATAGCTCGCTCTACAAGTACGGTGAAGGCTCCTTCACGGTAGATCACTACGGGGATAAGTGCTCACAAATGCCCTATGTCGGTGACACTCCTGCTGGAAGTGAAGACTGCCTCTACCTCAATGTCTACGTGCCTGCAGCGCCCGTAAGTTATAGTATTGGTAAAAACTTACCCTTCTAAGAAGATTTGCATATCTACGTAACGAACAGTGGCAACGTGGTAAAGATTGCTCAATTCCGTGACGCCGAGCGTTCTGTTACCCAAGAAGTGGTAACGACCCTCGCGATATTTGGTTTGATGACGAAGGCACCCGCTCGAAAAGATCACTTTCAAATAAGTGGAGCGCAAAAATTATATTAGTAAGCAGCTAGCTAATTCCGTAACGCAGAGTAAATAACTAAGCTTATTTTACTTTGAGTTTCCCTCGACGAAGATACAATTAAAAAAGTATTTGACTGCTGCTAAAGCATACATCTCTCGCTCGTAAATGTCGCTCTCGCTGTAGTAATCACTCTTTGGGTTGCGGATGGCATTTTCAGGCTGCAGTAGCCCAACTTTGTTGTGTTTAAGACACACCTCTCGTTCTTTAATTTCTTCCTTGCGTTTATGAGGCTTGCGATGCATGTTTCTTGTTGCTACGAAACATAAAGAGTCTGTTTGAGACTCGAACTGGAGATCTTAGATTGCTGAGCATGTATCATGACAGTGAATGTATACAGCAGGGTTGCGGTATTACGTACTCAGTTACTCCTTTTACTAGCTTCAGTTAAGCAAAATAATGGATGCAATTTAATCCGGCAGCGCCCAAACCCATGTTTTACCATCGAATATGAGGAAATTCAAACAGAGACAATAAAACACAATTAAAAACGTATTTCATTCGAGAAACTTTTTTCACTGGAACAGTATTTGAAACAATACAACAGTGGCACCTATAGGTGCCGCAAGCTGTTCACATAAGGTACGATAGCTATTCATATGGAGTTGGAAGCTAATTATTCTGTTTTACCCTCATCAAGCGGGATACCTTACCTGTTGTAATATGCTTACAAGCAGCTAATATGAAGCACAATTAACCTTGCATTTTGTGCATAGTATTCTAGTGCGTTTGTGAATAGTTCCTGTTTCAAAATGTCTTATTTCAGTCTGCCTAAAAGCGGCAAACTAGTAAAAAAATTGTCGAAACAATTTGTATGAGTTGATTTTTGGCAAAGTAGAAAAAAATGGCAATACAACGGCTGCTATCAACCCATGCGTTTGCTGCAATGGGAGTTGGGTAGGTTTAGACACTTGATTTGGAATGAATTGTACAAGATAGATAGACGGAAGACATGCGGACCATAATTTCTAACCAAACCTTGTTGGCTTTTGGTGCACTAGTGTTGCAACCATGCCTGCTGCAGCATGCTACCATTGTTATATCATGGATACTGCTACTGAAAAAAACTTTCTCAAAATTGCCAAGAAATCATTGGTTCACCAAAGTGAAAAATATTATGGAAGTTTATCATATGTATTGGTTTTCGGTAAATGCAAACTATCACATCTATGGATATACCAGTGAATCTCTAAAATCTGTTCCTTCTCATCGAACATGCCATTAGTTCATTCTGAACATCTAGTTTAGTTTCCAAATACATTCTAAAAAATGGTTTTTGGGCTAAAATATCCAGCCAGAAGAAGAATTGCAATATTCACCTTCACTTCATTGTGAGGAATACTGAAGGAATAATTACTGTACATTTCGTATTAATTTGAAATTTCAACCAGTAGTACAACAATTTCACCAGTAAATACAGATTTTCAACAATCAAGAATAGTCACTACTATAAAAACTGGCTTATTATGCACTTCAGTATCGGTAGCAACGTTTGAAAACTGTAAATTTGAAAGCCAATTTCGCGTTTTTTTTCTTCTGCGCTAATGTAATGCTTTCATTTTCCTCGAGAATTCTTGTAGACCATTTCGGCATCGAAAATAAGCTGTGCATGCGACAAGGGATTCAAATAACCAGCGTTTTCAGCGTCACTATTTTCGTTGGTAACATGTCCATCATTTGGAGAGAATAAAACTACTATTGAACTTTCATCCTGTTTTGAGTGATTGCTCTCGTCATGTTCACTGTCTAAATTTTCTAGAATTTTCAGTATTTCCTCCATTGAAGGGCTATGTAAGCAGAATTAAAATATATTTAATAATGTATAATGAACAGAAAAGATATGTAATGCTAAGGTGTTTATAGTACAGCATGTAAACAAGTGCAGGTACTAGGAGGAACACAGCAGATCTAACTTTTCACTATCATTGTGTAAAATAGAAATACAAATTTTTGTAGCTCATTACATGAACATTACTTTTGTGTTTTTGTTGAGTAACATGCACAAGCTTTTGAAACACTTTACCTTCCAGTATGTTTTTTAGACATGATAAGACGAGGAATTGGCTTTCTGCGTGTGGGAATAGAAAACGTACATGTGTTCAATCATAGACCGCAACAGAACTTGACTCTTAGGTTCAAGTGACCTCTGACGCTGACGGCCAAAATGGGAAAATGGGATTTTCTCAAGAGCTATTATGAACATGTCCAGACACGGTCATGCAGGCAAGCCCCCAAGTGCGCCTCCGTATCCAAAATACCTTCTCAGCAAGATAAATGTTGGGAACCTTGGAATTTTTTTCTTCAGCATTAGATAGGGGGAAGAAAACTGCTCTTGAGAAAATCCGATTTTTCCGTTGGCGACTTTTGGCCGCCAGCGTCAGACCTAAGAGTCAAGTACTGTTGCTGTTGCGGTCTATGGTTCAATTGTTATCAGCACGCTAGCAAATATTTTACCCTTTTCTTATATAAAAATGGAAAGAATAAACATTTATTTTGTAGTTAAAATGTGTAGCAAAGGCAAATTGAACCTCATTCAGCTCTATATTCTAGTTTTAGAAAGTGGCACCTATAGAGGTGCCTCTGGGGTTCCCGAGTTAAAGTTTGTTGAGACTGCTAACTGCTTTTTTTATACATTACTATTATTAATAATAGTTGTAAAATTGAAATTTAAAATTTTTCTAGGCATTTATTGCGTGAATTAGGCCGGCTGCCCTCTACCAACTTTCGTTGCCGCTAGCAGCGATAGAAGCAACTTAACTAATCCGACTGCATAGACGTGGCCGTGACTTCAGCATGACGTCGTTGAACATTGTGGTATAATTCTTAAAATATCAATTTTTGTGGTCTTAAGCCGCTCATAATTAGGAGCGGTCGTTGAAAATTCAACGTTGCCACTCGCTATAGTCTAAAAGTTGCAGTAGCGACTGAAATATTTGAAAAGTTTTAATACAGTTAAACTTTGCGCAAGCTGAAGCCGTGCCGTAGCTACGTAAACGGATTAGTCGAGCTGTCTCTAAGCTGCTAGCGGCAACGAAAGTCGTTAGTGGGCAGCCAGCCTTAGAGGATGAAAAAGTTGTCGATTATGAAGATAAAAAAAGATTTTAACAGATCACAAAGTAAACCGAAAATATAAAAACCTCATCAGCTAACATTATTATCTCTTAAGAATAACATATTTACTAAACGGGCCGATGTTTCCTTTATTTTATCCTCTAAACACATGGATAACGTCCAGCCGCACTCCTCTTAAGTTGCCACTTGAAAAGTGTTGTAATTGCAACAGAAGTGCCGCGGCACACTTACCTAACTTACGATCCTGGAGCTAGAGAGCGCACTGGGGGATTACCCCAGTTCAGTGGACTAGCTTAACTTGCTAGACTACTTAAAATATCATCTTGCTCATGAGCAATCAAGGGCTAAGTAACTGAAACACGAGAAATTATTGTGAATAATTGCTTGACCCCATAATTTAGTAACAGGAGTTGGGATCTTGAAGACTTCACATAAGATCTCTCTAATTAATTTTATCTTGGCAGTGGAAATTTCAACCATTTTTCGATATTCGTAGGCTATTAAGATGGACTACGTCCAGCATTTTTATTTTTTAATCATCGACAAAAAAAAAGAAACCTGAATTAAGTAAATCACTAAATATTTCCGAAAATACAGGTAATTTGGCAAGACGTTAATCCCACTGTGCAAGGGTTCAGCTTTGATAAATGCTTGAAACAACACCAGTCGAACAAGAGACCGGAATTAAATTTCGTTCAGTTTTTTAAGTTTTAATGATTCTACCCTTCTCTTGTTAATCTGCAAGCATATCAATCAGCCATGATTGGCGTTTCGAGTTGTTTTTCATAGCATTTCCAAAATCCTAGTGTAGCTTCACACTTCTAGGGGCTGAATTTGCAGCGAAATAGTACTCCACATTGAAATAAATTTATTTAAAGTTAACTGTAGATTTTTCTCATTTTAAACAACTTTTTACCATTACAGAACATGATTTAATTAAGAAAATATATATTAAGGCTCAATGCGGTAATTTACTGATAATTTCTTTTTGTCCAGAATATAAACTGTACGGTACCATTAGCAGGTGCTCAACGTTCTGTACCACATGTAACGCATTACGCGTGACACGTAAGGTAGTTCTTATTTTCTATTACCATTATAGAATGTGTTAGAACTCCATTTAGAGTGTTTTATCCTTCGTCTATTGACGCATAGGGATGCCTTCGCGAAATATCAAGATTATGGATTCACGAAATTTCTTGGAATAAATTTCAGGAATTGTTTTTGGATCCAGGGATATTCCGGCTGCTAATCCATAGTCCCAGGTATTGGTCCTGCATCTAATACTGTGAATTAGTTACCAGGATATGTCGGAACCCAAATACAATTTCAGAGATTTTTATTCCTAAAGAATTCCAGAAATTCCAAGATATTGAGATTTTCTCTCTGAGAAAGTGGTCCTTATTAACTCTCGGACGTATAATTTTAACAATAACATTTCCTGGCTTTAACCTCAGGAGGATCCCGATACTCCGCTCCCAGTGATGGTTTTCATCCACGGTGGTTCCTTCACCGGTGGCGACGCCTCCCTCTATCTACCCACCAGGCTCTTGGATGAGGATGTCATCTTGGTGACGATCCACTACAGGCTGGGAATTCTCGGTAACCTAATATCTGTCTTCGTTATCCTCTGCGTCTAGTGACGCACCAATAAGTGAAAATTGATCACTCCTAAGTTATTGGCTCCAGCCATGGGATATTATTTAAACTCCGTAAGATTTATGTCACTTGGAGCGTACATCGCAGAATAGAGCAGTCACAAGGCCTAAGAATGCGCTTTGCAAACTGTATGATCGACTCAAGTGTTTCTGAGTTACTATTCGAAGTACGATGGCATATTAGGTTATGTCACGAGTTACCGTGATTATTATTACTTATTACCATCTGGAACTCGATCCAAAGAGTTGAAATGAGAGCCCGACAATGCAGTTAAGATCAAAGTTTCATTTGCGAATGTGAACTTACCGAATCTTAGCTTATAAATCTAAGACGACCCTGGTAACGCTTTAAATAACCTGCTAAGCCTTGTAAAGCTGTTACATCTATCGCATCAACTGCTATTAATTTAGAGTCTTAAAGTAATCATAGGTATAATTTGCATAGGTATAAGCTCTTCATTACCTGATGATGAGCTTATTTTTTCCCCACGCATACTTTATGGAAATTTGAGAGCAACTAAGTTTTTAAGTTTACCATACAGGTTTTATTGGGAAACTAGGTAAGTTCAAGGGAATGTATGCCTTCTAAAGATTAAACTCTCCATTTTACCTCTAATCGTTTTAGGGAAATTTTAGAGCAACTAACGTTTTATGTTCAGCGTATCTAAAGTTTTGTATGATAAGTTGCATGAGATTCTCAGTTCTTTCTAATCCTATGCATTCTTTTCTAATAATTATTTCAAGTGTCAACAAGCTGGTCTTGTCCTTCGTACTTATCATGTAGATAATTCACTGGCAACATGCAATTTGTAGTTAAATTATTTCAACTGTATTTTCTTCAGTTCGCGCGCGTGATTCCAAATCTGAAATGTGTTTTTGTCCACCACGTTCCATTTTTATGTAATCATATCGTATTTCCTGTACTTCATCTATGCTATTCGTGCATGACGCCAACTTGGAGGATTTTCAGTAGCATCATTCAATGCCATTTTTGCGAGAAATTTAGGTACAAAAATGTTATCTAAAAAAAAAATATCTGATGTGCGAAGAAACTTGCAGATGCATTTCAAAAATCTTTGTCCAATAATGTCTTAGGAGAAGTTCTTGAATTTGCCCTGGGAGTAAAAGAAGAAAAGTTTACTGCCCTGTGTAATTAATATAATCTAAGCCCGTACATATGCCCAATGCGATGTTTTTATGATGAACTGCATGAAATACATTTTTTCTTTTCCTTCCTGGGATTTGCTTAAAAAAGTTGAAGTGTATTTCCTTCGGTGAGAACTTTGTCAATTGCTCTGCGAAATTTCGAGCGCTTCATATTTTTTTCTTGGATAATGTAAATTAACTAGGAAAACTGCGTATATTACCTATTGTAAAATTTTCCAAAACTAGAACACTCAGAGAGCGCATACCTCTGCCAAAAAAGTAAGCAAAATTTATATTGGTCTTGGAACAAGGATTTCCTTGTTCTCATCACCAAAATCTGGTCCTTTGTGTCTTATGTCTGTCACGACAGTTTCTGCAATTTTCTTGAAGATACGCCGTGACTTCTAGCATGATGTTCTGACAAGCATTTCGACCAGCCTTCGTCAAACGCACAAACAGAAAAACCGATCATTTCCAAAATTTTTGTTATTTATGCCTTCTTATTATAACAATTCCTGGAAATTTTATGAATATCCATCTATAACTCTTTGAGTTATGTTCTGACAAACAATTGTAAAACGTTAATAAGACACATCAACAGAAAAGCCTATCATTGTTTTTAATAGTTCCAACAAATTTCATAAAAGTCGCTCATAACTTTTCGGACAACCATTTTTTACAGACAATTGTCACACACACATCCGGATTTTATCATTTGCTCTTCTTAACAAACCCAGCAATTCCTGCGTATTTAATAGGGTTCCCTTTTTCATTGTAGGTGTAATGTAACAAACAAGAAAATCAAAACTGTTTCTTGTAATGTTTTTATAAATTACTCACATGAGACGATAAGCTTTCATTTTATATTACAGGATTTATGTCGACGCTCACCGCTGATATCCCCGGCAACGCTGGCCTGTCGGATCAGATTCTCGCCCTTCAGTGGGTACGTGACTTTATGTCGGTCGTAATTAATGTTGCATGGCTATACTGTGGTGCTAATATCCGACTTCTCTCGGTAAAAATGCCTAATTATTGTACGTTTTCCAAAAGAGACTGTACTAAAGCTTCAAGCTAACATGTAAACTTAATTAGTAAAATTGACATGCGTGGAACACTGGGGCACTCTGAGAACCCATACCTTCGCCAGGCAAGGCAATGTTCACGAAAATATCAAATTGATTTTGAAACCAGGATTTCCTTTTTATTATCACCGGAATTCTGTCATTTATGGTTCTTGATAGAGATGACAGCTTCTCCAGTTTTCTTAGAGATTCGTCCGTCACTTTTTGAGTTATGGTCTGACAAATATTTCAACAGATATTGGTCAGGTCAAACACACTGAAGGTCAAACTGATCACTACCAAAATTCGTGGTCATTCGCGTCTTTAAATATTACTAATAATTTCTACAAATTTTTGAAGATCCGTTCATAACTTCCTGCGTTATGTTACCAACGGCATAAAATCAAATTCAGATACAAACATACAAATGGACAAACAGATCATCACAGTAGTTTTTGTTCATGTACTTTTGGAGATATACCACACAATTTGTTCAAATTTTTGCGGATCCTTCCATTGCTCATTGAGTTATGCTACCAAGAAAGAACAGGCAGACAAACAAACGGTTCTGTGGATCTTCACCAAAAGTTTATAGACCAAACCTTCCTCAAACAAGTTATTCAGATGGTATCTTATCCATTACAGAAGAAGTTATCGATAATAGAGTTTCCCAAGACTGATAACGTACCTGAACGGAGATTTCCTGTTACGGAAAATTCCAGAAACGTAATCGACTGTCACGACCCATGGCAACAGACGTTGCCAGTTTGAGTGGTTAGAATTATGGTGCTGTAAAACTTAAATGTCAGCGTGTTTTACAGCACTACCTCATAATTTTGTGTTGTGTTAGCTCACGAAAACGTGCACACGGCTACAAGATTTCGAGAAACTGGTATGTTGTAGCATATAGACTTCCTCTTTTCAACACGGAGACTCCTTTCCAATGGAGGCAATATTTCTGTCTCTGTTTATGGGGTTCAACTGAAGCCTATATCGTATTTATCAGTGTGCAATTATTTCACAAATTAACATCATGATAAGAAAATTGCCGTGTTGGTGTTCAAGCAGCTAGGTACCAATGTTTGGAACATTAACATTGTTATCTTATAAACGCTGTGCCCCAGAAAAAAGTCGCTAAAATTGTAGAAACCAAAGCGCCTCGTAGAGTGGAACCATCACCTGCGACGAGACACGAGGCTGCAAGTGCTGAATCAGTAGTTTTGGGTTTTGTTTACATCCAGGCCAGCTCACCTGACTGCCTGTAGAAGATTGTGATGATAGCTCAATGCCATCTGGCAGTTTTTGGGTTAAAAAAGAAATAAATATAAGCAGACACATACAGAACGAAAGCGTTATCTCCTCACTGACTTTATTCGCAGATGATAAAATCAACTCTTGCACTACGTCATAAGAACAAATAAAGAATTTTTCTCCAAAGATGATGATGATCGCATTGCTAGATATTCGGATCCTTAATTAAGTCATCGCTGTATAAAAGTGTGTTTTTTCTTCGCAGGTGCAAAATTACATCGGAGCTTTCAATGGAGACCCAGACCAGGTGACAGTGTTCGGTCAGAGTGCCGGCTCTGTGTCAGTGAGCTTGTTGGTGACGATTGGCGATGTGACTGGAGGTAAGACGGACGTCAGCAAATTCAGCACGTTAGTGAATATAAAAATTGAAAGGGAAATGAGTGTAAATGTTGCACGGATTTATATTGTGCAGAAAATTTCACATTCCAACCTGAACAGAATTCTGGACCGCTGTGGAGCCTTAACCGCCAATCAGTTATTGAGGCGACCCAAGATAATGTTAGGGGTAGAGTGGAGCTGTCTGGATGAGAGCATGGTGGGTCCGCTGCAGCCTTGCACCCTGGGGACAAAGTTTGCTCTATATATATATATGCCCTAACCCAGTTAGAGAAATACTCCAAATGCGCACACCTTCGCCAAGCAACACAACTTGGAAATCAAATTTCACACTGCCACCAGTCCCGAGACATTTTTAGCAGTTCTTGTAAATTTCAAGAAGATGGGCTGAAAACGTTTCAGCTATGTAGATAATAGAGAGACAAATGAAGAAATGATGCTACAAAAATCTATCCCCTTGGCGGAGGTAATACGTAGCATCTATAACCAGCCTTAAAACATGGAAAGGGACAGAAAATATTGTAGCGTGGAGGTGCACTCAGCTTCAAGCCTGGAAAAGAATTGCACATATTTACCTCCGCCAAGGAGGTTATGTTTTTGTCGTGTTTGTCTGTCTATCTATTTGTCTGTTTGTCTGCTGTCACCAAAATAACTCAAAAAGTTCTGAACCGATTTGGACGAAATTTACAGGGATTGTTAGGCATGTTAGGGGGAACAGATGACTAACTTTTGGTGAAGATATGTCTTTCCGTTTGTTTGTCAGCCTGATTTTACTCAATGCCATAACTCAAAAAGTTATGGATGGATTTTCATGAAATTCACATGAGTTTTTAGGTATATCAAAAAAAGTAGATAACCAAATTTTGGTAATGATCTGCTTGTTCGGTCGTTCGTTTGCCACAGTTTCTAATTTTGTGCTTGTTAGCACAATAACTCAAAAAATAATGAATAGATCCTTATGAAGTTTTTACGGGTTGTTAGTAACGTTAGAAGACATAAATGATTGAATTTTGGTGCTGATCAGTTCGGTCGTTTGTATGTTTGACTCATGTTTGTCATAACGTTTGTTAGCAGTATAACTCAAAAAATTACGAACGGGTCTTCAAGAAAATTGCACTAACTGTTATTACTATTAAAAGACACAAATGATCAAATTTTTGAGTTTATATAAAGAAAATTATGGTTTCAGAGCCAATATGAATTTTTTTTGCCACCGTTGCCTCGCTTGGCGGAGGTATGCACTCTCAGAGTGCTCTAGTATCACAGAGAATTGTGCTCATCCTCATTATGATCCCTCTTAACGAAGCAGCATTTCTTTGCTACGAGGGTTCTTGACGTATACGGAATAGCCCTTGTGCCATGCCATCTCCGCCAGAAAATAATTGCTTTAATAAATTTGCCTTCATTATCTGTTAGGCCTGAAAGTCAAACCCATTAAAGCATAAGTTGACGCTTGAGGCCACGAGATGCAAATCTGACGGGACGGGACACCACTGACGCAAGCACTTCTCACCCACTGAACTTTTCACGTCAGTGCTATCTTTGGCGTTGCTGTGACTACAACCTGCGGCTATTAAATGTCATGGGAAGACTCTATGAGTCATTACAGCTATTAACCAACGTGAAAATTGGAAATTTACTTAAAGCTTGACCATTGCCGCTTGTCATAGCAAACTGCAAAAATCTACTCTCTCTTTAGGTGTTCATCTTAAGGCCTGTCGACATGCAAGTCTTTTGAACGCGTTCCTCATTCACTGATCCGAATGTTTTATAGGGTCGCTGTCAACACTGGAAGGTGAACGGCAACATATTTGGAGTGAAATATACTCAGAAACCAAGGCAATTTTCTGTTCTTTCTCCTGCACAGTAACATATTTGGACAAGTGGATGAGTGAACACGTTAAAAAGACTAGTGTGCAGATCGGCCATTAGTGGTAGAGCCTCATGCAGACCGAAGCCTTGTTCGCGGCAATGTAATTGGGTATAGAATTATTGCTTGGAAGTGCAACTTTTGCGTTAGTCTGTACCCGCAATAAAGGTAAAATTGCTCCATCGGTGAATCATAGGTATTTATCTTACGCCCACGAATATTTAATTAGCGTCATCGGATAGTATTGGACAGAAGCCTAAAAGTTTCCTATTTGGTTATAAGGCTGTGTAACGAAGGCCTTTGTAAAATAATGACTAGGACTCTACTGACTGCTAGTTGCTGCTATAGTGCGCACCTCTGTTTAAGGGAAGGGGATTTCCATGCAAGGGATGCATGGAATAATAATGTTCTACTCTCCCACTAGCAACGTCTTCTCTATCAACTTCAAAAATTATTTTTGAACTTCGAAACAATCGCGCTGTTTAACTGAAACTGACGAACAGCTCCATTAACTGATATTGTACGTACTGTTTACCCGTCTGCATTTTACCAATGCTCTAATTACTTTAAACAATCACCACAAATTTATACATTTGCACCCGTTTAAAACACCCCTTTACAACAGGTTACTATTTTGCAGATCTACTTGAACAGTTAATCAAAATGGTAAACTGTTCTACAGGTGTGATTTGAACTGGTACAAAATTTTTAAATTTTTGGCGATGGTTTTGAGCAATTATAGCATTGATAAAACACAAACGAGAAAAACAGTATCTACTTATCAGATTCATCGACTGAAATTGCACGCACCAGTTTTATCAATAAAACAGTAGTCATGGGCTTTCGTACTAGTCTTAGAGGGTTTAATTTCTTTAGGGGATGCGTACAGTAGTTGTGCTATTGCGACAGACAAGAAAAAAATCCTTTTATTTGAGCAAAGTAGCCGTACATTTAAGACGTATTTAAGATTTTTTGCTAGTTTAACTTCTGTCGTTGTAAAAATTCTGCTAAGGACTGGAATGAAGAAACAGTCAATTTAAAGGTCAATACAAGACGCACGGTGTCAATGCTTCCTAAAGTACAGACTTGGGTCTGAGGAGGTCTAAAAGATGATTCGATCACATACAATCCATGGACAAATTTTAAAAGGCAGCCTGATATTTACCTCCGCCAAGGAGGTTATGTTTTCGTCGTGTTTGTCTGTCTGTCTGTATGTTTGTCCGTTTGTCTGTCTGTCTGTCACCAGGATAACTCAAAAAGTTATGAACAGATTTTTATGAAATTTACAGGGATTGTTAGGTATGTTAGGAGGAACAGATGATTAACTTTTGTTGAAGATATGTCCATCCGTTTGTTTGTTTGTTTGTCTGCGTCATTTGTTTCGATGCCATAACTCAAAAAGTTATCAATGGATTTTGATGAAATTAACATGAATTGTTGGGTATATAACAAAGAGTAGATTACCATATTTTGGTAATGGTCGGTTTGTTCGTTCGTTCGTTTGTCACTGTTTTTAATTGTATGCTTGTTAGCACAATAGCTCAAAAAATAATGGATTGATCTTTATGAAATTTATAGGAGTTGTTAATATTGGTAAAAGACATAAATGATCAAATTTTGGTGCAGATCGGTTGGTTCGTTTGTATGTTTGACTCATTTTTGTCATAACGTTTGTTAACAGTATAATTCAAAAAGCTATGAACGGATCTTCAAAAAAATTGAACAAGCTGTTATTAGTATAAAAAGGCACAAATGACTAGATTTTGGAGTTTATGCAAAGAAAATTATGGTGTCAGAGCCAATTTGAATTTTTGCTACCGTTGGCTCACTTGGCGGAGGTATGCGCTCTCAGAGTGCTCTAGTTTTGATATCTACTCTGCCTCCTATTGCAGGCATATCGGGGTAGAAAATTTGATATAAGCTTTCCAAAGGTTTGCATTTTCTGCCCAGATCAGTCTGAAAAATACAGAGTAAATACCAAGAATGTGAGGCTACAATAATAATCTAGCAAGGTAGTCTACCGGTCAGATCACCAGAGTGACGTACAGACCCAAGCTTTGACAGTATCCTCAGTCTGAAGACCTTTCATCTTTTCCTGCAGTTTTCAGTAATTATCTGTTTGTCGTATCTGCTAACGAAATTCCTTTTATTGTGCAGGATTGTTCAGAGCGGCCATAGCAGAGAGCGGATCAGCCCTCGAGTACTGGGCTATTGACGAAAATCCTATCGATTCTACCTGGCAGTTCGCTGATGAGTGCGGAATTGAGCACCCTGATGATAACCTTGGAGATCTCCATCAGACACTTATGGATATGGATCATCAAGCTATTACCCAGTGCTCACACGATTACGTGGTGAGTGAAGCCACATATGACAATATTTTGGGCATCAGACATGTTCCCAACCATAAGTGCATAGTGTATACGGGCAGACTCCCAGATATACTTAGTAGGGTATAGGGACAGACTCCCAAATTTCTCTGGGTAGAGCTTAGGGAGTCCCAGACCTTTTTGTGGAGGGTATAGGGATCGAAAGACTCCCAGACATCATTTGGTAGGGTATAGGGTTACGTATTGAGAGACAGCACCAAACATTCTGCGTGGAAAGGCATACAAAACATCCTCGGGGATAGTAAAAAGAGATGCTCCTAAAATTTTTGGCTTGTTTTTGAAAATACATTTCCTAACATCTTTGGATAAGGTATGAATATTTTTTTTATTTGGGTATGGAGAGAAATTTTCAAACATGAGTTTGTGTCGTGTACGGAAAGACACTTCTAAATATTTTTGGACTAGTAATGCGACATATTACCAGTTAAAAAATTATTGTCACTTGCACCTCAAGATTGGCATACCGGATTTTCAGGCAAGACTGCTATATCTTTTAGAATAAACTGGTTGAACTTTTCAATTACAATTAAGAAGAAGTGCCAAAACAACAAGTTTCCCTTGGTATGCCGGGCTGCCATTCATTTTATGGTGCATTTCCATTGCTTCTAGAAAATAATTGTACGGGGGTCTTTCGAGAGTAACTGCCGAATTTTTTATCTCAAAAAGCTGAAGAGCTTCGAAGACGGAAGTCTTAAGGTAAAACAAAGCCACCCTTTGTGCTGTAGAATTTGTTTTTTGTGTAGCCTTCACCATTGTCAATGCATCTTTGCCAAAGATCAATGAAAGCTTTGATGCCTGTGTCGTAAAAATCCTACCGAAGCGGCGCATTTTCACTGCTGCGATTACGACATTGTCGTCGAGGATAAACATTTGACACGTAATTCGTCCTTTAGAGGTGTGGGCAAGTGGCTGTCAATAAAAAATGGGTGAGACAGCACCGTCCAGCGAAACTTTGTCGCATATTCCGTGGTCTTCAAACCTGTGTGTGCTTTGGCGTAGTCGTGATGCACAGGGAATGTTCCAGTTCCCTGCTGACTTACACAGGCCAATCGGGCCTTCAGCTTGGTCAGTGTTTGCGGGCAAACGTCAGAGTTGGCACCCACACCCAACTCTACACGCATTTCATTCACCGTTATCCACCCAAGAAGAGTTGATCGAGGCGCAATTGTTTTTTATGGGTGGTGGCTGTACATAGCAGTCCGGAGCGCACTTTTCCCCTCATACATCTGTATCCACTCTGAATACGACGAATCCATCTCCTATTCCATTCCATTCCATGGCCAATCGACCTCCGTCAGGAGTTTGGCCCACCTCCGGGGTCCCACAACCGGCAGCTCTGCTGGTGCCTTGCCATATTGGAGCGCGACAGCTCCCGCCCGCACGTCGGACACACGGCCACCCCGTTCTTGGCCGGTACCCCCTCATCACGCTCACCATTCACTTCATCATTCACTCTCCCACACGTGCTAACATGTCTAGCATAGTTACCCCTTGCCATTCACACCCCACACCTCCCACACTCCCTCCTATCCCCCCTCACTTCACCCCCCGTACACGTACGCTCATGATTCACTCTCGCTCCCTCAGTCTCCACACTCATACAACAATTACCACATTCGAACAACACTGTCTCTAGAGCGGCGCGGTGCGCCCTCTTTTGGTGTAGCACGAGCCTCCTCCCCCCTTCGATTTGCATTCCTTACCACACCCTTCATACCTACATACTAAATCAATAACTCCGCTCACATTCCTCTCAAGGGCTCTCTCATTCGCACCCCATTCATACTCATGACCTCGCTGTCGTTCCCATACATCCAAATGTTCCAGCCGCTCCCTCACAACTTCTTCCAGCCGTCTCTATCACTGCCCAAGCGCTCCACAGCTGTCCAGTCCACCCCACTCTCTCGTAAAATCCTCTTCCGCTCTCAAAAGTTACAGATATTAAAGATGAAGAAAAGGGTGTGGACCTTGTGTATCTAGACTTCCAAAAGGCTTTTGAAAAGTCCCCCATCACCGGCTAATGAAAAAATTGGAAGCCCATGCCATCCAGGGTGACTATTTACGATGGATCAAGGCATGGTGACCCAACTGTATGTAATATAGAAGATTCAGCTACTCCACTGTCTTTTTTCATAGAAATGGCAGCGTAAAAACGGCATGCTTGGATTCAGCGGGGTGTCTCCTGTGGTGCAGCCGGATACTTCTGGACTTGATGACGCCGTCCGTCTTATCAAAATGGTAAGTTAATTGCTTGTTCCGGGGAGTTTAGAGCTAAAACGGTTGCCGGTATTCAATTTTAGCAATTACCCATAGGGTAAAAGGTTATTACATCGTGGTACTATTGAATAAAAAAAGTGATATGTTCACCGCAACATTTTGAGTTACATCCTTTTCCTTTTATCATTAAAGAGTGTAACAGCTCCAAGTATCGTTTTACCTGTTAACGGTCCCTGCTAGGTACTTCTGTCTAGTTGCCAAATGTCTCAAGATATCTGTTAAAGATTTTAATCGATTTGACCTACTTACAGATGCAAAAAATATGGAGAAGCCCGTCTCAACGGGTGCACTTATAGTACTGAGGTTCCCTTCCGGGGTTGCTATCTCTCATTGCAAAATCGAGATGACCTTTTAGAATTTAGAAAGTACCAAACGTTGGGTATACTTCCAATTCAGTCAATGGTTAACTTGAATTTACGAGAGAAAATTGGTATAATTTTCGATCAATTTTCCGGCTGGACCATCAACGGAATTTATGAAAAACAATCATGTTCTTGGACTAATTGGATGATTATAAGATACTTTTTTTATGACGTTTCCATCCCAAATGCATATTTTTCGAGCCATTTGAAGTTCCCCTTGTTTTTCTATGGGAAAGAATACTCGGCGATTCCAGAGGAACCTAAAGTAGGTTAAGTAAGGTTAGGTTGGGCTAGGTGAGGTGAGAAACACTGGCTTAGAAATAATATACTGTGCAAGTTACCATTAATGGCTCTGATCATGAGACTGCAACCCGTGCACAGCGTCGACATATGTCGATAATGAATGTTGAAAAATTATAAGGGCGAGTTCACTCGTCATTCACATCAACGCTTTCACTCATTCACCTGACCGCATGTTTTGCAACATCGTTGTCAGCACAACTTTGCGTACGCTACAAAACGTTATTAAAATAACCCCCAATCAGTTTCCCACTGCAAGTGTCAGTATAGGCAAGTTTCGGATTCTGTATCTATTCAAGTTTCGAGTGCAGTAGAATTTAAAAACAGTGCACTTATCTGTTAGTTCTTGGGCACAGTAATAAATTCGGATAAATTTGATAAGCGAACGCGTAGATATGAATGACGTGTGAACTTGGCCTAGGGCCCGGCCGCATATTTAGAAGCGACAAGTGTCATGTTTTGAATGTTTTGGGCTTTTCATAAAATTGAAGTTATCACGCATCTGGAAGAGACGCCTTTACACTTTGGCAAAGTATACTCATTCATGCAAGGTGTGACAGATTAACTTACTCATAACTAGTTCCAGTTTTTATACTCAAAGAAGAAACTTTCTTCAACTAGTAAGAAAAATAAATAGAACAGGAACGAATAATAAAACATTTTATTTCAACAAGCGTTCTCGCATTACATAGAGCGTAGGAAGGGGGCCAGAAACATTCACTGCAGAAGAAAAATGATACATCGATGGATGAAACGATACATTATTTACTTTAAAATTTTCTAGCACAATATATATATATATATATATATATATATATATATATATATATATATATATATATATATATATATATATATATATATATA
>LQNS02276883.1:28880345-28900696 GCA_001587735.2 Parhyale hawaiensis | reverse complement strand
ATATATATATATATATATATATATATATATATATATATATATATATATATATATATATATATATATATATATATATAAAACATTAGCTATGTTTATAGCTATATATATAGCTACTCCATGAGAGAAGCAACAAGTACTTTTTTTTTAATGGATAAATAATGCGAGGAATGATCGTTCGATACCTCTTCTTTCGTTCACATTTCTGTACATAATATAGCTTTAGAAAGAACTGCAAAAAAAGGTTATTTATTTATTTTAAATGGGTGACGTACTGGATGGGAAGCATAAATACATATATGGGCCAATATTTATATTCTTAGAAACAAGAGAGCACGCACACTCCGCCCCTTTAGGGGCTATTGCCGTTTTGTTGACATAATTTTAATCGTTTATGTCAAAAAATTATTTATAAGGAAGTTACCGTTCAGGCACGATTATTTGCAGCAGAACCGAAGGAATTCGGAAGGAGACGTTTAATTAAATGGGAGACCCATTTAAGGTGAAATAATGCCCATTTTACCCTCACAGGCCCCCACTGAATACCTGGAACAAGGGATGGCTAACAATGTCCCTTTCATGAGCGGATGTGTGAGAGACGAAGGTTCCTTTGTATTTGCTGGTAAGTATTTGAACATAATTATTAAATTATTACTCATTAGCTGCAATTTAAATCTAAACCAAGAGATGAAATCAGGTTTTCAGAGGCAATGGAGCTATTTCAAACCTAAAGAAAGGTTGATACTCGTTGGTAAAGGCTCTAATTTCTAGAAAATTTAACGTTTTCAATTTCGACCGTCTTCGACGTATTCTCCATTATTAAATATAATGCCATCTCAAGACAATAATACATAATAGTGATAACTTGAGCATTCTGAGAGCGCTTACCTCCGCCAAGCACTGCAATGGTAACAAACAATTCAAATTGGCTCTGAAACCATGATTTTCTCTATATGTACACCTAAATCGAATCATTTGTACACTTTAACTGTGTTGAGAGTTCTAGTAAGTTTCTTGAAGATCCGTTTATAAGATTTTAAGTTATGCTGCTAACGAACATTCTGACAAACATTAGTCAAACACACAAGCAGACCAACCGATCATCACCAAAATTTAATCATTTACGTATATCTTTTAACATTGCTGAACACTCCTGAAAATTTTATTAAGATCCGTACTTAACTTTTTGAGTTATTGTGCTAACAAGCATAAAATTAAACACAGCCACAAATAAACGAATGAAGTAACAGATTATCAGTAAAAAGTGATCTTTTATTCCTAGTGATACATCCAGTAACTCATGTGAATTTCATGCAAAACCGTCAATAACGTTTTGAGTTATGGGATGGATGAACGGATTTTTACCAAAAGCTAATTAATCATCTGCTCCTCCTAACATAGAGACAAATCCTGTAAATTTTGTCAAAATCAGTCCTTAACTTTTTGAGTTATCTTCGTGAAAGACAGACAAAGAGATAGGAAGACAGACAAGTCCGTCAAAAATATAATCTCCTTGGTGGAGGTAATAATAATAATAATGTGTTATTTCCATAATCATTTAACAGCCGTTTGTTAAACATAGGAGCATGTATCAAAAGCAAGTCCACAATTGAAAGACTGATTATAAAAATCATTTACCGTTTTTGCTGTACAGATCTACATTCGATTTTAATTAAAGGTTCATTTGATAAACGTCGGTAATGGTTTTAAGAGTTAGCCGCTGAGTGTTTGACTATCAGACTCTGACAAAATCTATTTCTGGATATACTTGGCGCCGATGTCGCATCATTTCTGAATAAGTTAATCACTGAAAGTATATCTATATAGAAATATATACAGAGCTATACATGCATGCAGATTAAAATTGCTTGCTACGACTCCTCTGATGACTGAGCCTTACCTGGAAATGTATTAACTGATAAACTACTGCCATCCTCTATATAGCCATTACTTTTTGCAATCCAGCATTCTACTCAAGTCACTGCTCTCCTCATGCCATCATTTGTTATCATTCTTCGCTAGTCACTTATTTCCATATACTATTATCCTCTGCAAATTGCCTTTCTACGCAAGCCACCATTCATCACAAGCCACCATTTTGCTCTAGTCACCATTCTCCACGAGCTACCATTCTTCACAAGACACAATTTGTCGCAACCTATCATCATATGCAAATCACCATGTTTCATAAGCCACCGCTCTTTCTGAAGCAGACATGTTTCCCATGCTAAAATTCTTTGCAATCAACCATTCATAGTGGGCCACAATTTTTTGCAAGTCACCATTCTGTACAAGGAAAATTTCTCCACCGTTGTAAACCAAAATATTGCGCCAGTAACCATTCATTGGAAGACAAATTCCTCACAGTTAACCATTCTTTGCTAGTCATATTTCTTCAAGCCACCATTCCTCGCAAGCAAAAATGTTTCACAAGCAACGATTCACTGCAAGACAAAATTCCTTACAGTCAACCATTCTTTGCAAGCCAAATTTCTTCACAAGCCACCCTTTTTCACAAGCCTCACTTTTTCGCAAGCCATCGTGCTTAATTAACCAGAATTATTTGTTAGCCTCCATTTGCTTCGCATATCATCATTTCTTGCAAATCACTATCTGCGTAAGCTGCTGCTGCTGCAATATTATGATGTGATATTATATTTTTTGCTCCACTCCAATTAACTCAACCACTATATTTACTTCCAGTAATGACTGACGATTACTTGGAACAAAATAATCTTATGAACGACTCCAACTACCTTCAGTATCAGGCCATCCCAGACATTCTCTCAGCCGCGGGTAAGTTTATTGATTCCTTTTCTTCAACCTTAAGCCGTGCTGACACGTCACTCATATCAACGCGTTTGCTCATCCACGTGTCCGAATAAGTAACGGTTGTATTGTTGTTTATTGACACCTCTATGGTCCGCCAATGCCAATCCGGGGAGGAGGCTCCAGAAGCGGCCTAGGCAGAGGGAGGAGAAAGTCGAAGAGAGGAAAAGATGCAAGGATACGCGCAGCCCCAAGCGGGTCCAGTCAAAGACTGCTCACCGAAAAATCAGTGGGGTGACTAGAACACGATAAGAGGTGACCAACAGACTGTTCGTCGAGTCCGCAGAGTTGACAGGAGGGATCATCGATCCGTCTCACTCGGAACTTACAATCCGTTAAGACCGAGCAGTGGCCAGAACGTAACTGGGAGAGGGTAGTTCGGAAATATCTGGGAGTAGAGACTCCTCCACACAGAGAGGAAGGCATTGATAACCCAGAACCCTGATGTGGGATGTGCAGCTACTGCAGTTGTAACAGCAGAGGTGTGTAATGCACTCAGGGTAGTGCGGTACTGCTTGGGAGGGTAAATCCCATTGTAAGAACGGGAGCAATATGTGTTTCAAACTTTGATTGAAGTGTGTGTCGAAGACGGCGAGGGTCGGAGGGGGCCGTGATTTTACCGTGGTGTGGGGCAGGATGATGTACCCGCGATGGGCTGAGGAGATCCTGTTTTGGCAGCAACCTCAGCCTGTCGTCGACTGGTAGGTTTGAGGTCTTCTGGTGGAGGTGATGCGCCAAAACCATGCGGTGTGATCCAGTGACTATGCGCAGGGCTGCATTTTGTACCGCTTTCAGCTTACTCGCGGAGGTAGCACGGTAGCAGCATGTTTCAGTTCTCAACTTTAACACCTTGTATCGCTCGCACGTTCGATGCCCAGCGAGGCACGCGAGCAGAAACGTCTAGAACCACACGACTGAGCCGTCAACACACATGTACGTGCCGCGGCACCGCCTTGACGGAAGGAGTCTCTACTCCCCCCACCCCCCAGAGCCCAGTAAACAAGGAAGGGTCAAATTGGCGCCATATTTCTTGGCGACCGGAGGTCAACTGCAACTACACTTATTCATCTGGGGCTAGTGGGCATATACCCACAGTACAAACCAGTGTACGTGGGTTTCCCAAGTGAGGGCGTGGTTTAAGTTGACTTTACCTCTACCTTTAAACCAAACCGCGGCAGCGTAAAGCATGACGCTTCTGATAAGGGCCCGACAGGTCAGTAGTAAAGTCTCTTTTGGTTTTCCCCACATTGCGCCGGCCAGCGTTGCTAGAATCCGCAAACAGGAGGAGCATCTGTTGCGAACATAATTCTCGTGAACAGTAAAAGTAAGGTGTGGGTCAAACACCACGCCCAAGATTTTGGGGTTGCGCTCCAGGGTGAGGTCCGACGCACCCATCTTGATAGCTGGGTCCGTCCAGAATTGATGATAGTCAGACGTAAACAATGCGGAATGGGGTTTGGAGTGGAAGACGGTCAAGGCTCTCTCTACGGTCCAGGCCTCGATTGTTGAGGCATGGCGTTGCAGGCTCATGGCTGCCTCCGGAAGGCGAGTAGGCGAGGATAGGACGGTGAAGTCGTCTGCGTATAACGAGGTGACGTCACCAACCTGGGGAAAGTTAAAGTAGTTAAAGAGGAGCGACGAGATCACCGAGCCCGGTGGGACTCCCGCGTTGATGAGGCGGAGAGGCGACCATGTGCCCGCCCATAGGCAGCTGGTGCGACACCCACGTAGGTAGAGATCCGCCCAATGAGGTTATTAGGTAAGCCTGAGCCCGTGACGAGTACTGTGCACCAAAAATAGCAGATAAGTGCACTATTTTCTTATTTTTATTTCACTCTAACTTAGAAGCAACATTCGTAACGTACCAAGTAACATGTAACATATAACTAATTAGACAGCTAATACTTTAATGACTTTTTGTGGCACGCACAATATTGTGCTGAAAAAGACGTTACAAAGCATCCTGAAGAGTAGATGAGTATCTTAATGCTCGGGAATGCATGGCGTGAGCAATTATTTCATTCATAGACTAATGGAGAGTAAGGGGGACTTTTTTTGGGGTAGAGGGGAGGAGCCGCAGTTATCGATTGTGTGATAGTGTCTTTCGTGCATATGACAATAAAGTTGAGAGAATCGTTGGTTGACTGCAGCCGCACGCTCTTCTGGAACCTATTGTCCATTTACCTACAGCACGAACCAGTGCGTAAGAGTTTAGTTGAAGCCAGGGCGCCTTAACTGTGCCTGTACCGCAGGACTGGAGGACGCCAACGGTGCCCTCACAGAAGCTCTGCAGGAAAAATATTTCCCTGGTGTTGACATGAGCACTTACGACAACATCGTGCCGGGAGCGATTGATGTAAGTACAAAGGCTTTGCTGTACCCTGGCGGGAACGCCACGTACGTATGTCTGTGTTTCCGCATTGAATAGCCGAGAGTGGGTTGCCACTTTAGGAAATTAGGGTGTCAGTGCAGGCCTTGCCGAACCATGTCTGTGTGAAAGTACTCATACTGCTTGCATCATGTGAGTACACTGCTGATTGCATACTTTAAGCACACTGATTGTCTTTAAATATTGATGAAGTAAGCTTGAAGTTAGATGAAATGTTTAGGTTATATTACAGTGCATAATTCCCAATTTATGCTTGCATTGCTACTTATTTTCTGTTTTGAAAGCCCAATTGATTTAATTTCAGAAAATTCTGTTATTACTGCAAGAGGCACAATTATTGGTCTGATTTTGGTGTTGATAAGAAGAAAATTACAGTTTCACAACAAAATAACTCATTTGAACATTTCGTTAACGTTGCTAACTTTGGCGGAGGTATGTGCTCTCAGATAGTTGAAGCTTAGTTTTGAATTTGCTGAAGCAATTTTTACATTGTTCATTGATAAAACTGTTAATTTCGTTATTAGAAGACGCTAACTTAACATCGTTATACAAAAACGCCTATTATTAGTGTAATAACGTCCGATGAGCACAGTTTACTTGAATAGTATGCACTACATAGTTTTCATTTCTACTAAGCTGTTTGCACAGCTTCCACTTACAGTTTCTTTCCAGGCAAATCCATTTTTTTCTAGTTACTTGCTAAATCTCTCGCGATGATACCAACACACATTCTTATATATCACTGTTCACATTCCAGCTGACTGGAATGATGTTCCTGAAGGCCGGAACGTACAATTTCGCAGAGCTGCACAGCCGGTATTACAATACGAGCACATTCTACTATTCCTTCGACTTCGTGAGCCAAAATTCGCTCTTTGACCTGATGTACCTGGGCGAGGAGCCGCCGTTTGACGGAGGTGGGTAATTTTTTGCTGTTATTTCTTTTTGTTTTCATACTGTATTTTCCAGCACAGACTGCAGTATAGTTGATGGTCCATTTATTATCCCAAGTTGGGCTTATTGCTGATTAATGAAATCTAATCAATTAGGGAACCTTAACCAGTATACTGTTTATGGTTATGGAAGAGATGTAATTAATAGCTTGACATACAAATTGATAGATAGAGGTCAGAGGTGGGTAATGAGCTTTGAATTTTAGGACATTAAGAAAGGACCAAAACCTATTTTACAACTTACTATGGGCCAGCGAACTTGTGTACTTCTACTTTTGAACAGATACATTCCTTTTGTGCCCAAGGCAAGTAAATCTTTTATGATATCGCTACTACCGTTGGAAAATATTTTATCGAAGTTCTGTTTATAGGCCGTCGACCCTAAATGTGAGGTTTGGGCAGTCTGATTTAGAGTCGTTTTTGCATCTACATCTATATTTTGCTTGTTCTTTTGCTATCTTATTATCACAAGTGCAATGATCCTCGTTGGCTGAAACATTGCAGTCACGGTACTCACTTCGACGCTCTAAGGGACACTCCTCATCAACTCCTGAACTCAAAGCCTTAGAGATCATAGGAGTCGTACAGCAAGTTATCGTTAATCACATTAAAAGCTGCCGTTGGAACAGGGAATGCACGGAAAAGTGCAATTGCATCGCTAATTTTTCTGTATGCAGATCTTCTTCTCCAAACTGACGTCACTTCAACTGAGTCTTGCGTGATAGAGAGGCATACGGCACAACGGCAACACAAATCTAAGGAGTGTAACGCTCAACGGCTAACGTCTGGTAGTTTTACTAAAATAACGTGATAATATATAATCTCAATTCATGTTGAGGTTATTATTGGCCAAAGAGTACAATGGAAATTTTCCATACCCTCGGAAGCTCAAGCGTCCAAGCGACTGTCTCGCTCCATTGTCACAAAACCGTACTTTTTAGGCTTCTGGCTGGGGAGGAACGTCTCGGGGGGCACAGTCGTCATACATGCTTTCCGTCCACAACGCTATGGCTCAGATAATCTGTTATTAACCGCAGCCGTGCATCCTTCTGAGATAATTTATCTACAACACGAATCCGTGCAAATGGTTCCCTATTTTGGATGCACGATGAAATTGACTTTGCCTTAACCTTCACAGGAGTCACCCACGCTGACGAGCTGATGTATCTCTTCGCTATTCCAACTGCCGAAGACGATGAGCAGGTTATGACCATTCATCGCATGGTCAAGCTTTGGACCAACTTCGCCAAGTACTGGTAGGTGATACATAGCTTTTGCTGCTGACTCTATCGAAGTGAAGACCAGCTTTCTGGTGGAGAGTATGGCTTTCTACCGTAGCAAAGTCAGGTCCCAATGTCAGTACGCTACAATGGGAAAAGTGAAGGAGACGCTCCGTGCTTCTCCAACAGCTATAGCGAGAGATTGTGGTGTGTTGCAAGTGCGGCTTGTCTGAACTGTCTTTGCAACAGACTACGAGCATCCACGTTAACTTAATTTGGCCGACTATCGGTAGTTGTTCAATAACTCTATGACCAATTAGATATATTCATGCATGATGTTGTACTAGGTGATTAAGAAAATTGCTCCAAGTTCACTAATTTTTATATATGAGAGTAGCCATGCGTTTTAGAAGACACTTTTCCATCAATGCCATCAATGAAATATTTTTGCTCTAGCTCTTCAGGTATGGGGCAACAGCTGGCTTAGTTGATATGATACAACTCAAGAGGGTCAATTTTTATCGCTCCCACTTCAAGGGGTTTATCATCTTTTGTTTTTTTTTTCGTGCCTGAAAATATCTAAATTATCGTGATAGACTTCAACTCATCTGAGCTCTATATTCAGTAACATGCTTCAAAAGTTTAGTTGAAATTTCAATTATAGCACACGCTTATTTTTCTAGGTATTCGGTTACGTCAATATTTTCTTAGCAAAGCTCGTGAGCCCAAAGTTCTTTCATTAGAAGATATTGGTAGCTACTGAACGTACCTAAAATTTTAAAAATCAACTTTGAAATGGTCATCATTCAACTAAGTGGCAACAACGCTTTAACTCCAGAAGAAGTCTGTAATGGTACATCTCGTATTCGCTTTCACTTTCTTATTACAGATGGGATAGTACTCTACCTAGCATTCACAAATATAGGATCCTCATATCGATGCAAAAATCTAGCGATTTCATGAAATTGTTTTCGAAATACATTTTCCACCACCTTCCGGCTGATGGAACAGTAGAATTGAATTCTAGATTACTATATCAAGCCATGAGTGTGGACCATCTATACTAGAATTTCACTAAGGTGTCCGTCAGAGATGACTTAGGAAGTTCGAAGCATTTCCGTCAATTACAATACAAAGTACAATTATCAATGAAACATAGCGTACGCTGCAGTTGGTGCTAACAGAGCAGCGTGCTTTGAGCCAATCTCTTTCTTCTGAAGACCACTAACACGGAGTGCGGTTGTAATTATGCAGTGACTATGGGCTATGGTCTCAGTTCATTTGAGAACTCACGAATGTTCGCTCCTGTGTAGTGTGTGGAAAATGCGCGCTCTGTACTACTTGATTTGACTACTACCATACTACGGTCAGTCAAAATTATATGACTTTTGACGAAACAAACTTTTAGCTCATATATGTTTTGGGACACTCTCGGTATTTTTTCAGCTCGCGCTATATGCAACTATCGTGATGCGCATGAAATTAAAAAAAAAATGCGGCAGTAAAAACCCATGGAATAGGAATGCAAGATGTTGCTGCTTCTGAGGACCATCAGCGTTTACATGGGAAGGAAATGGAACCAATGGATTCCACGAACTTTTAGATCGAGCCAAAGTAGAACAGTGATTAGTCTTTAGCATTTATTAATAATGCTTAGTTATAACACTGTTCTTCTTTTGGTTACCGCCGAGTAGCAGAATAAAAACCTAAACAAATTTAGGCCGTTCACAGCTCATTCAATGCGCAAATTCACGGGTCCCAAAGTCATTTCTTCCATCACAAGCTTTTGCTCATTTCGGCTTGCATTCAAGATAGTGCAGTTTTTGGGGGATTTCTTATCATATCTGCTGAAAGTTTTGGAACGAATCCATCATTGTTGAATGCGAATGATCGAACTGGGTAGATTTGAGAGACATGTCTTCCGGCTGAGAAAGCGGCACCGTAGCTACATTATTTTCCATAAAAGGTGTGTTTTCATTGCTATTTCAATATTACCGACGCGCAGCCGCAATAAATTGTGTAAAACCACAACAGAGAAGCTGTCAGGACGAATTTAATATTTATTACGATGATGCAGGTAGCCGTCGGCAAATATCAATTTAATAAATATAATGAAGTTCTTTATAAAGGAAATTCTTGGCTGCCCTACAGAGTAGAACTCGTTAGACAACTTTTGGGGCGGCTATGAATGCGGTTTAGGATTACGGGAGGACAAAGTATGTAGTGGGAAATGAGCATCCTGAAGCATTCTCTCAATGCACTGTCATTTCAGTGACCCCACTCCTGATGACGACGGAAGCTTGAAGGAGTTGGGCTTGCCAAAGTGGCTCCCGCTCACTCCAGAGGAGGCCAATTACCTGCTCATTCAGAAGGACGTCACCGCAGAAATGGACTACCCTGACCGGTGAGTGTCGCAAAACAAGGTTTTAATCTCATAACAATTGGCAAACCATTCCCACAAAGAAGCCAACTCACCGTCGTCGGCACTCTTCAAGCTATTTCAGTTACATTATATGTACAAGGATACGTGGAACTATGCTGTTGCATTCCGTTGCTCGAATGATTCATTATTCGAACTATTGGGATAGGTTATTTTACTAAACATAAATGGAGTGCAGGAAAAAACTGTTAAAGTAAGGATCGACCAGCAATATTGCGGGGTAATAACAAACAAGAAAAATAAGAAAATGGATACTATAGTAGACATAGATGTTTTATATTTATGCTTCTAATTACTCTACAGTCAGTGTAGAATAGGACCAATTGTGAGTAAAGAAGGGTTTAGTGTAGCTGTCACTAACTGCCAATAAAAAAACTGCATAGCACAATCGCCATTGCAGTTATGCAACGGACTTTGCATTCAGAAATTTATTCAAGAACCATCCATGGACGAACTTAGCGGCCACTGCACAGCTCCATTTATTATATACCTTGCGAAATATACTGTATAAAGGCACTACGTGTGTGATACAAGTTTACCAGATTATTAGGGGCACACAACCGACAGACGAGCAGGCAAGTCGGTCCATTAGATGAAAATGACCTGCAGTAGCCAAAGTTCAGACGGTGAACAACACTCCAAAAGCGACAGCAAGAAAGATGAGGGGAATGTATTAACTACTTAACTTTCACTAAGCACAGAATGGATTTTGCACAGAACTTAACACCACTCCAAACACGTGAGATCACCAGGTTACAGATTTAGTAATGAGGTAGCATTTTCATGGTGATCGATGACCAGGTTGCAGAAAATGGCGAAAGTGGGATCCTTCTTCCTTTATCTCATAGCACTTCTTGGAATTAAAAAATAGAGATATTATAGCTTCTCTTAGCGCGACCATGCAGTCTTATTTTTGTAACTTTCTCCATACATCAAACCAGATGTTTGTTCTCAGTTTACCATGGACAAATTCCGAAGCTAATCAACGAAGGGCGGACGAAGCGATCATTTTTCACGTGCATAGACATGATTTCTTTAAGTTTGCTGTCTTCATTTTAACGGAGCAGATTTCACTTCAACACTAAATCTTTTATCTACTGCAGGCGTGTTCGGAATCATGGATACGCGGCGGATAATTTATTTAAATTCACTGAGGCTTTCCTGCTCGCTATTGTAAGATTTTACCATTTAACGCAAGAAAACTAGTTAAGCTGAAAATGTTGTGCTGAGAACACAGACGTGGCCTGACGCCCTCTTTGATTTTACTGCGTGTTGTTTCCACATTTATCGGTGCACCAGGGTATATTTATTTTGAAAATAGACTGTTCCTATCAAATTCACGCAATAAGATTATGGACTACGGATGTGACGTAAAACCGACGCAAAATATAAGCGAGAATATAAAGAAACGACATCAGAAGTGAACGGGCGACGTTGGTCATTTGAATGAAGGTCTGTTCTACGTGTGGACAGAGACAGCAAAAGTTGACGGACAGCTCACGTTCAGTTTCGTGATTGAACGCGTTTATTTTAGGGACGTGTGAACTGGTCCTTAGCCTACATTAATCGAAGGAGAGAGAGCAATTATCTCTTATTTCAATTTGAGTCAGCTGTTGTAGCGAAGTTTTCAGGAGGATATAAGAGACAAAGGCCTGTTAAATAAAGATAGGTCGCCTCAAAATTTTTGCTGTAATTTTTGACAGCGCTGGCACTGTAGTATTACAATAAACGACTTGAGATCCCCAAGTTCGACTCGATTCTAGTTTGATTTCAACATCTCTCACCGAAACAGAAGACAAATCAAGATTCTAACAGAGATTGACGATTGAGTTAATTTAAAAAATGAAAATTAGACGAGAATTAGGTCCATTGTCAACAAAGAAATGATGATGAAGGCATTTAAAAGAATGAGAATTACTTTAATAACAAATTTTTCTACCTTGATGCAGATTTCTTTTATTTTTCTTCCTTTCAGTTGGACAATCGAGATGGACCTTGCGAATGGTGGTACTACTGGTGGTACTAGTACCACCACCACATCTGGTTCTGAAGGCACTACAAGCGCTTGGGTGTCGCAGTCCGACTACGACGATCTCAAGGGCGAGAGAGACGCTTTCATGGCCTGCATGATTGTCTTCATTGTGCTGTTTGTGGCCACATCGGGCGGTGCTGTCTACTTCTATCTCAAGACTCGCTAGATAGTTTTCATCCTACTGTTGCCTCTTTGACGGGTGACTTTGTTTATCGTACTATTTTATGGCAACCTTATAAGCAACTGGCTTCTCTTGTCTCAAGATGAGTTGGTTCCCTTCTACCATTCAATGCCTCTATGACCTGTTTTTATCTCTTTATTCGTGGCGACTTCTAATGCAGCGGTTTACTTCTGTCTTATGATCAGTTAGTTTCCTACATTTCGTTGTCTCTATAAATACCTTCATCGTCCCGTTTGTTACACATTTTTTTTGTAAACACAAATAAAACAGTATATCTCGATACCACGTCAAATCTGCTGAAACGGTTTAAAATAGAATCAAATTACTGTTCTAGTGACATTGCATGAGAAAAATGAAGCATCATTTCGGCTCTAGAATTGCACCATTACCAAATTTAATATATTATGTAATTAGAAATACGCAAAACAACACGTCATATGGTACATTAGCCTGTCTGTTCTGTTCTATCTCAACCCACAGCATAATCGATAGAATAACGAAGATGCATTCCGAACCAAGTCACGAATTGGAGATCGGCTTGGCTCGAGAACTCGACAAGCGTCTGGTTATACTTTTCAACCAGAAGTGGTAATTGTTAATGGCAATGCACACAACTCGATAGTTGCTCTGTCTTCGAGAAAATCCTGAAGTGTAGTTAATATATTAATGCTGTCTTGTTTTGCTTTAGTGTTGAAATTTTCTTGTGTTGTAGATTGTAAGGTAAAATTAGTACTCACACAGTGGTGAATGCACATGGTACTCTTATTGCTATAGCTCAAGCGCATAAAAGTAGAGTAATAATTGAAAATAATTTTGAGGATTGATACTATTAGAGATTTATTATTTCAATTCGTAGACAGAATTGGAATTACCCAACGCTGTTCAGTGCTCCACAAACAGTAAAATAAATGAACACACATGGAATAACTGTTCCGTTTACCCAGAATAAACGGAAAGCGATCATCTCCTTTCAGCATACGTGCAATGATTAGCTAAGAACTGAGAAATTCCATCAATTTATATGTAAATTATCAGACACCAAATGGCCCTTACGGCAACGTGTGAAACTTATTTGTAATATTAAACTTAAACTTTTGTTGTGAACATCGTGTTTCTTTGTCCTAATGTTCTTAAAAGTGACTTCGCCCATCAGTAAAAAAAAGAAAAATAGAGCTATTTTTACCGACCGTCAGAAGTCAAAAATTAATTTTTGTAGAAGAAAACCGTCGGTAGACTAAATGCGGTTTCAACCAAATCGATACTTTTTATTTTATAATTCACAACAATATTTGCATGCTGATATGATCTAACTGAACATGGTAAATGATTCAAAATTTCGAGGGTTATATTCATGGTACAGCATTTATAGAGAACATTTTCAAGGAATGTTTTATAATTGCACGGCGAATGTAAAGATTTTATTTGTCAATTTTTTTTCTGTTATATTGTTATTAAACAATGCATGAAAACAGTAGATGGAACCTATATATTTGTTATATGTTGTAGAATTGCTTTAGCTGCTGTCGTCATCTCGGGTTCCGGCAGCAAAATTTAATACTGAAGATCAGCGAGATATATTCACCTTTCAAAATTTGGCATTGTTTTCAAAACCGGTCTCGAAGTAATTCCAATTTCTCTCACTTTTTAATGCAAAAATATGAAAGAGATAATAAGCAAAAAAATATATAGAATCACTACGAATGAAATATGTGAAACATTAGCAAGCATTGCATATCAGAGAACAACAGTTAAAAAATGATCACATTTTAAGTCTTCTCCTGCTATTATTTAGTAAACCAGAGCTTTTGCATGTGGAGTATCATTTAAAATAAAGCCTACGTATCCAATAGTCAAAGCTCTCCTGTTCATGTAAGCAATACTGAAAGAATGACCTCCTCAGCTGTCGTTCTTGCAGAATGTTATCGAGTATCTGCCAGGTCATGCCGAACATAGTGGCTGTTAGGGCTAACTACAGTAGATGTAGTGAAAACAAAAATATAATTACTGCTCTCATTTAGCCGTAGTAAACAAGATTTCTCCACTTAATTATAATAGCTAGAACCTGTGGAAATTCCACAGCATCGGCAGCAGCCACACCAGAAAGCCACACCGGAACTTGACCTTCTCGGAAGAGGCTCATGGCTCCCTCGTTCCTAATTAACCTCCTTGGTGGCAGCTAAAAAATGGTCATGATTCCTCGTCCTCTTGATCCCTACCCAGGTTGTATCAAGGATACCTCAAGGATGCCCCAATTTCCCCCCTATATAACAATCATGAAAGCGTCACGGTTGTAGTAACAAAGAAAGTGACCAATTAACCAACCGAGGAACAAGAATAAGTATAATAAAATAGATTCTCTAGTAATTTTTGCATGTCTTTGCTTACTCCTTGTAACAGCATCTCCTACAAAGACAAAGCCAGCGCTTAGGTAGCTGGTACTTTGGGTACCGAGTGTCAACAAAACATGGCGTTCGAAAGAAGGCTTTCCTGTACACACTATCTTAGATTTCTGTCTTAAGATTTCTAAGATTCATTCAAAAATTATTAATAAAGGGTACTTTTTTTAGTTCCTCTCTAGCTACATCGAATGAGCCGAACACCGGGCTACACAAAGCAGCCGCACGCTCAACTTTCGAGAGGAAGTTCATCATACACGCATGTAACTCATCCTGTATATATCTTTTACTTTCACTGTGTAATCAGGACGATGTTCAGGCTGAACATATGCTCCTAATATCAGCATGCTAATGTCTAGTGTGGACCCGGTTTAATGAGGCCTTAAGCAAAGTATTTGAGTCTATTCTTAGCTTTTCTAAGTGATGGCCCAAACATGCGACTTTGCAGTAATAGCTAACCCTGTCGAACGCAATCTTTGCAATATCGGGTGTTTATATGCTTGGACAGGTCTCGGGTGTAGAATCGGATGTACTAGTTATGTATGGATGTACGGAAGAATTTTATTTTAGGGAGATAAACTCATTAATTTCGTAGGGGTACTTCCTCTCACGCAAAACACCCATTACCCCAGAAATATGGATCCATTGCCCCACTGGGATAAATTACCCTAAAGTTGGGAAACGCTGAACAGTAACGGGACGTTTGTTTACAAGTCACCAGAGCAGCAGAGGTGACACCATTGGCTAACAAGCTCGAGTCTTTCCGTATAATGAGATCAGTGAGGGTAATTGGCCTCCTGCCCCGGGTAATGCGACTTGCTGTAAACAGACAGAAGCTCAAAGGGCAACTGAGTCGTGAGAAAGAACTCAAGGAAATGTTTGCAATGTGTGAATAACACTGTGTTCCTATTCCAGTTGCTAGTATCTCCAGAAACAATTTAAGCGTGATAATATTTTCATTAGCAAACATTGGAATTATTTACAATATTATTATTTAAACTAGTGCGACGTACAATGGCACCTTTAAATTACCTGTATTAAAGGTAACCTTTTCGAGGTCACAGTTTTTACTCAAAAGGTAACAGAAATGAGAATACTGTCAACATGGGTGGAGTGCCAGACTGCATTTTCAGTGTTGCTCTTCGATGTTCACAGAAACTACGCCCAGAAGGAGTTTTCCAAAAACTATTTGTTTTCTGTTTTCGTTGCATCAGGTGGTTTAAAATAATGGTCTTCATCAGCTACTACTGTTCTGGTGCGTGGTGTGAAATCTCCACAGCTGTGGGCTTCATTTGATTGATCGCTGGTTTAATAAACTTAGCTCGCTACGATCTTCTTCGAGCAAATCTTAAAGTTCAATGTTAGTTTGAAGCGATTTCACATAAATTATGTGTTGAGTATTGATAATTGATTACAATCCACGTGGCCATTTGGTAGTAACTAATGAGTGTTGATAGCAGTTGTTGACCTATCTGTCAGTAACAAAATATAAAGTCCAGTGTGGAATGTTTCATTGTTTTGGGTCATTTTTGACGGAAAAATATCGTATATTGAAATCAATCGTACGCTGCAGGATATGTCATGCAGACAAAACTGTAACTTTCTAGAAGTTTTAGCTACGAAAAAAAATTGCGAAAAATTGCAAATTGCACGTAATTGTGCAATCACACTTCTCTTCAACGGTGCACTATCCCCGGGCGCACAGATACGGACACGCAGATTTACGGTATATATCTAGGTACACTGTTTATAGTACGGTCGGTCTTCCATTTACCATGCATATGAACGCTTTGTTGGGGCGAAGAGAGTTAAGAAGAGAGAACTTTTGTATGTCGCTATTTTGAATTTCATTTTGAAACCGCCTATGGATTCATAGCTCATTGGAGCAAAAAAAGTTTTGTAAAACAAAAAGTGTATAGAATTTTTCATAGTAACAATAAACACAACAATTTATTTCACAGGCACGCATAAAAATAGTAACCTCTATGCTCTAGTTGAGTGCCATACGTATGCCGCGTCGTTCGTCTTTATTTGTATAAAATTTCGTTTTTGCTCTGATGCTAAATGAAGCCTAACTCAAAAGACGTTGAAAGCAAATTAGATGTTCATTCTAGTGTTTCGTTAAATGAGATGAGTGGTGTGCATAGTTGAGCAAGGAAATTCACAGGAATCAAACTGGGAACCGTTGAGTACCTAAATTAAGATAAAAAATACTTATGCGTATAAGATAATTGAAGTTTTTTTTTTAATTTCATACATCACAGTTATTATCCACCAACAGTTACGCTAGAAAGTTTATCTGTGCCGCATATAAAAGCTTTCCGTGGCGAAATGAAACATTGGTTGAATAGCGAACAATAGGTACGGATCTGTTCTGCGATTCTCAGCACCTTCTGTTCTGTTTGGTCACACAAAGTTGACAGTTGAGGCGGAAGGTTGTGCTGTGACTTGAAGATCGGACAAACTCTAGTTTATAGAAAAATTCTTAACATACAGTACTGTTTTATTTCGTTCGGTTAACTCAAAATCTGGAACTCGATTGTTCTCAAGTTATTATCGGAGCCCTTATTTATGCTGGCTAGTGTTTTTTGACGTGGCTAACGGTCTAGAGATTTGGAAGATATCATTTGGGAGCTAAGAAGTTTCTAATTGACAACAGTGCAGACGTCGCTAGGACACACATATTCACATTCTAGACCCGTGCATTTATTACGCAGAAACAATTCGTTTCTACACATGAAGCTTTATTACCGACGCAGACAGGCATATTTTCATGACATTGTAGGTCTTTACGTCCACCAAGTTTTTGAAACTGATATAATCTGTCTTCCATAAAGGGAAAAGAGACTACTTCCTTGGTGAATAATACTTTTCTATAAAGTTCTAAGCCATTTGCCTCTGTAATTCTCATAATAAAGCAAATCTTTAAACTTCGATGAAAATTTTGAATTTGTTCATGATCAAGAAAAACTCTGAAAAAGTTTTGGGGTTATGGTTAACCATGACATATTTAAGAATAAAGTTTATTAATAATGTTTTAGGCGAACCAGATTCTAATGGGGGCTCATAACAGCCCCTAGGACTTGAAAAGACAGAAATGCCACGTGTGCGACACAGCACGACCTGTAATCACTATCGTTAACATTGTTTGACAGAAAAGGACGGACGTTGCCAGACACACAGATTTCTAGCAGAGGCTCGTAGGCTACCGTTAGCTATCCAGCCACAATTCGGTATCGCTGTAGCAAGTTTTTATTATCATCAGCAAATTTTAATATTTCTTGATTGGGTGGTAGTTGACTTTAATCAATTTACTCAAGCTAAAACACGTGTCTTCGCCAAAGCAATAAGAGGCTTCTTAATTAGCTAGCAAATAATAGCTTTTACATGTTCCGAGGAACTATACATTTTTCCCCTGATGTAAAATTATTGAAGTTTAAACATTAAAGGAATTAAATTGATCTGATGAAATATGCACAGATTCTCCTTCGTATCTTTCTGATACAAGCGGGCAACTTCCAAGATCAAGCAATCTTCAGACCGCTTAGCGACGGTTTCAATCAAGCACACCTCAATCACTTCGCTTTAATGGCTTCTATAGTTTAAATGCATTTTTTTCGCAAAATTATAGCGAGTTTTCCTCATCTCTAGAAACTTTGAGCAGAAATATTGCTCATTATTCGCTTAGGACGAGAGAAAGAGAATGGAATAGTGATTCTCGACAGGGATCAAGCGCCATTCCATTGAGCGATTGTGTTATCAACGACGTATATAGCACATGAATGAACTACTTTTCAACTGAAATTATCAATAAATTACATCCAATAGATAATAATACACAGCTTGTTTGGTCGCCTGATCGGTTGGTCCTTCCGTTTCCCTATTAGGGAAAAGATGGAAGAAAATTAAGCTGCTGAGCGCCAAAAGCGGGTGGGACAAGAGGAAATTTGAGCGGTTGCTTGACTCCCCACTTGATGCCTGATCGCTCAACATGCTGATCGCACGCCCGAATTGATGATGACCGGGCACTGAACTTGTTAATCAGATACTTAACTATATAATTACCTATTTGTTCAACTTGACGGTCCGGCACTCAACTTGATGACTCGCCATTCAACTTAGCGGTTATATGCTCAACTAGATAATCGGCCACCCGAAAATGGTTGATGCCCAAGCCCATTACTGGCCGTTTATATGATACATGGGTAGCTAGTTCAGTCACTAATATTAGTGAAGTTTTGTCACTAAGATTGCTAGTTCGCCAGTGGTATATAAATATTATTAGCATTATCAGTACATATGACTAGTGATAAAGTTCTAAGTCAATCATAGAGAACGATTTGTTTTACTAAGTGTTTTGATCATTATCTGTGACTACTAACACTTTCTGCAAATTGCGAAAATAAATTATTTTGTCAGCAAATTTGCTAGAATTACTGCGAGAAACAATGGCAATTTGTTAATAAATTAGATTTTCTTTGTCGGTATAAGTAGCTCATTCTTAGCGAAAAAGAGGCAATTACTCAGTGAGCTATAGTGATGACACATTCTGGCCCTCACTATGATATGCTGCTCAGCAATATGCGTGAACAAAGTAGCATTATTTCTAGCCGTTGTGTCTAGAGCAACGGTGCAGTTTTATCTAGCTACAATCTTGTGAATTCGCGATGAAAGTCGATGCTCTACATAGATTTGGTCCCTGGAATGATTATTACCGCCGACGTTGTGTACTAAATCTAAGAAAGCTTGTTTCTGAACAAAGCGGCCATACAATTGGCTATTTTCCTGCGTCGTCCCATTTCTCGATAGATCAATGCAACTGAATATGACATCGCCTCCAGGCTGTACAGCGAGTTCCCAGTCAGGAATTACTCGGGCAAATGAGCAGTGCGTTGTCTGCGTGTCCTAACGTTGAGAGCCGAAGCCTAGGTATTCAAGTAATGATCAGGTCAGTGAAAGAGCTTTACAACCGTCTAGCATAGAATAAAGATGTTGAAATTTAAGGCAGCGTCATTTATTATAATTTTATATAATGTAGCTAAATTATGCCAACTTGGTCATGTAGTTTTATTAAAATCTTTCGTTTTCGATAGTTTAATTGACAATCATAATAATTTAAATCCAAGAGTCGGCATTTCCTATGCAGTGTAGTTGGTGTTCTACATAACCATTTAAATAAAAGTGTATTTTGTACCGAGTTTTTTCATGTTGCATGCAGAGAGAAGGGTGCACCTGTATGACAACTTAATGTGTGTATATTCAGTGCTGTAGCTACACGATTATAAAAATCTGCTAACTTGAAGGCTACATTAGTGACATAGATTTTTAAAACCTGTAACATGAATTGAGCAACCCAACATATACACAAAAATTTGGATGCACCCAGGCGTTTCATGCGTTGTGAGGTGTGTTATTGCAATAGACAGAGCAGGCAGAGAAAACAGAGTTTCATAGCAGAAAGCGAAAAAGACTCCGTAGTTTTCTTTCACCTACAACTCGTGTCAATGATTAATGCTACCATGCAGATCGCTATTGTAAAGTGATGGCAATAATGTTAGCACAATTCAGAATTTTTCGATAACTTAAAAAACACTACGCCATATCATGTGAAATATTGACATAAAAACCTTATTTCAACTAGTTACGTATTTCTTATCATAGTTTTCCTATAAGCTATTTTATTAAACTTTTATGATGAAAAGTATAAATGTGTGTTGGAATTTGGGTGGAAATAAAGATAGCACAACTTGAAAAAAATACATTTCCACGTTACTACATCCATATTAGAGAAGAAGAATATCAAAACAAACCGGCGTCGCCATATTGGACAGTTGCTTCCCACCTTGTAACCTCTATATTTGGAAATTAACCCATTTCTTAGCATGGGAAGACAGTGTGGGTTATCTGAAAAGGA
>LQNS02276883.1:28855176-28873160 GCA_001587735.2 Parhyale hawaiensis | reverse complement strand
GATAATTCGCTGCTGGCTCTCTCTTTGGTCGCAAACTGCGGCACCACAGAAGACACCCAGCAGAGTGACTCCACACACGTGGGGTGACGTGAACAACGTCACCTGGGCTTCTTCCGAAGACTCTCAAGGAGCTCCCTCAAGGAAGGGCGTATTTGGAGGGAGCCGCTCTGCATCTAAGCCAAAAAGTATGTGATGGTGAAGTGAACAATTTACAAAAACACTGAAGTATTTAATCTGTGACCTGAATCCTGCATATGGGATCTAAAGTATACATACAGGTGACAGACGAGTTTAGTCTATACTGGCGTGGTAAATTCACTAAACTGGTAATAAAATCTTATCAAAAGTACATACTCTTACTGTTCTTTGGTACTTTCAGAGTAGAAAAGTATTAAAATGTTGCGCGACATCTTTCGAGGCTCATCACATTTGGTTATTAAGGACAAGTACAGACTTCAATTTGTACCTGAACCTTTTCTTGTCCTGCTACAGAAGCTTGATCAAGTTTACATTGACTTCTCCTTTAGAACAACATGTGAAGGGTAGATGAGTGTGCCGAGGATATTTTTTATGGCGTTTATGACCTGTTGTAATAAATATTTGTGTATTGACAACTTTGATTAGATAGTCGCAGTAGTGTCATACGGAATATCCACTCCAAGATTTGTAGGCTGGCATTCATGCAGCGGCTACGAAATTATGTTTTCAGCCAAGACGATTTTTGTCAGAGAGAACGTCAACCTGACTTCAACTGGGAATTTCCATGCACTGCTTCAAATACAGAGTACGCCTGTTGGTCCCTAAAGAGTACACACCAGCAGTCTAACACAGACTGTTACAGCTATAGGATCAGAGATGGAAGGCTTATACAACAGCTTCGTCTCCCACCTGCATTCACTGTTATGTGAAGTATTTCTGCAATAACGTCTGAACACCATTAATGCCTACTCTGCATATCAAACGCTCTAGAATGCACCCGTCTGGCAGACCAGATTGATAACCTCAAATTATGCAATTCTGATACCTAAAAGCCTGCCATGAGAGGGACAAATGTCCAATACCACATTTTTGACGATGTAAGTAGTTGCTGCGTTGAAAACGGCGAAAATAGCTTGCTAACCAATGTTTGACAAGTAACAGCCGGTTTCTACTCCAAAGTTTTAATAGATTGCTTTCAGGTCATGAGGAGAACTGTACTTTTGTAAATATATATGTAGTTCAAAGTAGGGAAGCAGTATGAGAACGCATAACTTCGCGAAGCCAGGCAAAGTTAACGTACAATTTAAATCGTTTCTTAAAAAAGGATTTCCGTTTTTCTATCATCACTACAAATTTGATCATAAGTGCCTCCCCACACTTCTGACAGCTCCTGTGATTTTCTTTGTGATCTGTCCATAACATTTTAAGATGTGTTTTGACAAACACTAAAACAATCATACATTGCCAAACAGCACAAACACAGAAATAAATAAATTGAGCACCACAAAAATTTAGTTACTTGTGCCTTTCAACATATCTAACAATTTCCCCAAATTTCATAGATATTCATTGATAACTTCCAGGATACTTTACTGAGAAATCTAAACCATATATAAGCATAGAACCAGATAAAATTAATGAACGCACAGTTCATGGCAGAAATTTGGTGAGTTTCTTTTAGTAACATTTTCAACAATTCCAGTAAGTTCCATGAAGATCTCTCCATAACTCTTTTAATTATGTTATAAATAAAAAGCATGCAGACAAATTAACAATAATTGATTGAATGGATCTTTACCAAAAGTTAATCAACTGTTCTTCCTAAAATATCTAACAATCCCTGTAAATTTCATTTAGATTCGTTAGTAACTATGAGTTATCTTGGCGGCAGATTAACAGAAACATGGAGAAACAAACAATAAAATACAGAAATCTACGACAAAAAGATGGTTTCCTTGGCAGAGATAATATATGGAAGCATTCAATCAATGCCAAAGAGAGATCACTGTACAGCTTTAGCTAATAGTATATTCCAGAATAGCAGCTGAGAGCGCCTTCAATCATTTGCCATGGCAGTTTTTGGAGTATCTTCCAACCCAAAATATTTCAGCCCTTTCGCTCATTTTACGAATTGCTACAGGCTACATGAAGCGGTAGCCTTTCATTGACCTGATTCATAGGTCAGGTCACGTGAAAATGGTGTCGCACAGACCGATTCTGTATTCATTTGCGTGCGCTATAGAGATCAGTGTACAAATATTGAATCAGTGCCAGCTAGAATCACTCTTCTGTTACATCATTGAGAACTGCTTGCTTAATCTTTACGTAGCATATACTTTAACATTAGCTGTTAATCTATCATGCTTGGCAAACAAAGCAAGCAAAAGCGTTCGTATAATCTGTATAACTAGAGCACTCTGAAAGCGCATACCTCTGCCAAGCGAGGCAACGGTAGACTCTAAAACCATAATTTTCTTTGTAAAAACTCAAAAATCCAATCATTTGTGCCTTTAGGTAGTAATAACAGCTAGTGCAATTTTCTTGAAGATCCGTTTATAACTTTTTGAGTTATACTTCTAACAAACGTTATGACAAACATGAGTCAAACATACAAAGGAACAAACCGATCTGCACTAAAATCCAATCATTCATGTCTTTTAACAATAACCCCTATGAATTTCATAAAGATCCATTCATTATTTTTTGAGTTATTGTGCTAACAAGCATAAAATTAAAAACAGTGACAAACGAACGAACAAACAGGTCATTACCAAAATTTGGAAATATACTTTTTATTATATACCTAACAACTTCTGTAAATTTCATAAAAATCCATCAATAACTTTTTGAGTTATGACATTGAGAAAAATGAGGCCGACAAACAAACAAATGGACGGACATATCTTCACCAAAAGTTAATCATCTGTTCCTCCTAACATACCAAACAATCTCTGTATATTTCGTCCAAATCGGTTCATAACCTTTTGAGTTATCTTGTGACAGACAGACACACAAACAGACAGACAGACAGACAAACACGACGAAAACATAACCTCCTTGGCGGAGGTAATAAGTATGTGACCTTATGCTCTTCTCTGAGTTGTTGGTAAAGAAAATCCTATAGATAGTTGCAATAAACTAAAATGATATCCCTGCTTGTTAATAAGAAACGCACAAAGAAATATGGACACTATTGCTACGTTTTATCTATTCATCAGCTGATTATTCCTCCCAACTTATACTTAATTTATATGAATAAAACGAGAACATACCTGCCAACCAATTTACTTTCATGAATTTACACGTTACTTCGAGGATTATTTAAATTATTTCAGAGAAGAAATAGTATGCTACTATAAGCATTTTATTCCGTTCGGATACAAATGCAAGTTTAATCTTATCACCTACTGTACTGGTCATTTTTCGTTTCTCAGTTAATAAGTCTAAAGGTTAGCAGGGAAGCGATTTTCAAAAGCATTGAAGATTTTGGCTATGCCATATATAATTGAACGGTACCGGAATTGCTTCCTCGTTCGGTTCCAAGTGATTCACGCAAAGGTTAGAAGGGAACCACTTTCAAAGAAAGTTGAAAGTTTTCGTGACGTCAATTGACTATATGTCTTTCAGCCACAGTGGACCGATGCATGATTTCCTGCACCAAAGTTCTCTGTCTACCAGATATGGCCAATAAAAATATTTTAGGCATTTAGCCGATATTATCAGATGCATTTCACTATTTTCCTCTGGGCAGCAGATAAATGCCTATTAATTTCCGATTGGGAGTAGATGGATGTAGGACCAACTTTCCCGCTGAGCTCTATGTCTTCCAGACATCGTGGCAAGGTGCAGAAGCAACTGCCACGCTAGTTGTATTTTTTTTCAAATAATATTATAGTAGTAAGATACAAGCAGAAAAGTATGTTCTTTACGATAAAAAAAACACCTGGTTTCTTATCACAAACGAAGTAATATTTTAATAACGATGAAATAATAATTAATTAATCGTAAAAGACACTGTTATTCATCACAACGCTCTTGTTCATCTGTTGTTCATCACAAAAGACAATGTACATTGACGCAAATTCAAACGACAAGGTAGTTTACAATCAAGAATTTTGCTTGATGGCAAACAACCATTTTTCTTTGTGCACAGGAACTACTGCCCCGCTAAGGTCTAATCATTAAGTTAACAGCAACAAAAGTTAGAAGAGAAACGACTTTGACCCAAAATTGATGACTGCATGTACATTTACCATTTAAATGCCATTCAGATATCGTGGAAAGATGCAACAGTTACTGCCTCGCCTGGTTCTACGTCATCAACAGCGAGTACGAGCAGTGGTATGATGGTTCCTACATCAACCAGTGTGAGGTGCAAGTGGTGTCTTCTGCCACTGGCTGCTTTACTATTCGAGACAAGACTGTTAGTGGAGACCAATGCACTCTTGGATCATTCCCGGTCCTGTGTCAGGTATACGAATGAATACCTCTGTGGATGCCCCTGTCACTTCTACGCTAGAATTACGAATAAAAAGATGTGGTCGAGGTCTTGATACGGTTATCTTATTTCCGGTTATGCGCGCGATTACCCCTTGCCAAGGAGGTTATAAAATGGATTTGTCTTTGTTGGTCACTGTGTCCCTCTGGTTCTTTGTTTTTTTCTCTGTCTCTTTATCTGCATGTCTGTCTTGCTTTCAGCAACAAACTCAAAAATAATTAAATTTACAGAGACTGTTAGGTATGTAAGGAGAAATAATTACAAACTTTTGATGAGGATCCATTCAGCCGCTTGTTTGTTAATTTATCTGTTTCTTTGGAGAACGTAACTCAAAAAAAGTTAGGAACATATCTTCATGAAATTTGAAGGAATCGCTAGGAATGCTATGAAGAACTAATTCCCAATTTTGGTGTAGAACTGCTCACCTGAAGTACTTTTTGTCCCTCTGTTTTTATTAAATAATTTTATGCATGTTTTCTTATTTCTTAGGAACATAAATCAAAAAGTTATGGACGGATTTGCATGGAATTAACAGGAACGGACAGAAATGCCATTCGAAACAGATGATCAAGTTTTGGTGATGATCAAACCAATCAGAGATTCAGGGCTCATTTTTTGTGCTTCTGTTTGTATTCTTTGCTTGGCGGAGGTGTGCGCTATCGGCTTGATATACAGTACGGGGATGCTTCAACAAAATAGTATGTATTGTATTAATGCAGTCTAATTTTCTCATCCAAATGGAATCATTCGGTATGAAGAGTGTTCTGTTTACAGATGATGTAGTGTTCTTTACTAATGGATGCAATTTCCTCTCAGCCGTAACCGATAGTCCTCATATTGCCCATGAGAAAAAACGAAGCTTATATTATTCACTCCATGTTTTCGCCCTGAGCTACCGACGGTACATTTCAAAGATAAAGAATTGGAATGGGAGTCTCAGTTTCGATATCTTGGTTTAATTCTTGACGATAACTTAGCTTCAAAGCCCACGTTGAAGTGTTAGGGCGAAAGCTCAATATAGAGTTGAGGGTATAATCTATGAAGTTTTTAATTGTGCAAATCGTGATTCGTTGAAACTAACTTATTATACGCTAGTTTATTCTTTCTTAATTCAGAATATCGTCATCAGAGGTGCAGCCCCTAACCTTTACATGAGTAATTTTAAAGTTGCACAAAAGAAAATACTAACGCGAATACGTACTTCGGGTTGAACGAGACAGAAATAAAATACCGTTGACGAATCGTAAATCAATGTACCGCGAATTGCAAATGTTACAATTTCAAGATGTGTATAATTATTCGCAGCTTGCATTTTTCCCTTCACTCATACATAATCATCCTTTTATCTTTCAACAATATTACGGCTTACTCATGCCCCAACAAAACTACGAAAGGAGACGCTCCATTCTCAATCTTCTAAATGTGCGTGTTGATGTAGAGAAACGGTCAACTATTTTTCAAACGGCGCCTCTTGTTAATAGAATAACGAAGCACTTATTAGATCCAATATCTAACAACGCTTTTTAAAAACACTATACGTCATGCAATTGCTCTAGTATAATTACTAGTTGTTGCCCAAAAGTTTTATAACTTTACTATGGGCTAGGACGATACTGTGGCTGCCATAATGGTTCGGACACCTAAAAACTCATCAGAAACTTCAATATTATTGAATGCACTGAAGTGTAATTTTACACAAGTTAAGCAACATGTCATAGCTAAATTCCCTTGAGCTCCGCTAAGGGAATTTTCAGCCGGCTTAACGTCATCCCGTTATTTCTAACCCTTTCAACACAACTAAAAGTGGCAAAGTCTAAGCTTACATCCGAAGTTTCAAACAAGTCGAGCGTCAAAGGCTTTATCCCGGCCACCCTCAGCCATTTAAGTTTGCTTTGTTCGAATCGTCAGACAGATGCCACGGCTTCGACTTGTTAGTTTTGGACGTTGACTTTTAACCATTCACCAGTGACACTTCCATTAATTAACTCAGTCTTACACCGTACAATAAAAATTTCCGTCAGCTCAACATAATCGTGTTGCTGTTGACACATGCAACACGATTCAAAGTGACGAAGCAAAAGTTCCTGTCTGCATTTCCGGACAAGTCGAATCAAGTGGGCTTGGCTTAGATTGACCTCATAACTTGTCCGACACGTTAAACAAAATCTTCGGTTTTGCATCACTCAATCGTGTTGCAAGTGCTAGTAGCAAACCGATAACGCTTCAGGCTGCCGAAACGCCCACACTGTATTATGCATCAGGACTGAGCTCCCAGCCATGCATCGACTGCAAAAGGTGCTGGATTCATTCAATGGAACAAAGCCAAAGCATAAACGCCAAATTAGGATCATGTCAAACCATTTGGCTTTAACTAAACTCGACTCTGTCGAGCGAATCGATGACCTCTAATAACGAGCGCAAGATTAAACACTATCATGAAAGGTCGTGCAGCGGGAGAAATATTGGACTCGTGTTTGCCGCTTCAACAATATCGTGACGAGGAAATGGAACGTGGATGATGTCGTTTAAGTAGTCTGCCCAGATTATAAATCTCTTTGCTCTATCAGCAGAAGTATGCACGATATTTATTGCTGCTGCTCTTGCATAAAAGTTATCTGTTATTGTGGCTCAGTTATGAGAATTTTCTATTGGTCTTGTTCTTCTGTAGAAGTCATTTGCATGTGCTACTCTTAACATGGAATTCACTTGTTTTTCATTGTTACTGCTGTGTTAATAAAAGAGTCATTTGTTCATTTTTTTTCTTATGCCATCTAGAGTTATAGTTTACGGCAACTAGGCACACTAATCAAAACAATAGCTGGAATTCAATGAGGAAGAGAACACCCATAGACCGCAAGAGTACTTGACTCTTCGGTCCAAAAGTGGCCTCTGACGTTGGCGGTCGAAATTAGAAAAAAATGGGAGTGATCTCAAGAGCTATTATGAACATGTCCAGACACGGCCATGCAGGAAAGCGCCCAAGTGCGTCCCCGTCGTATCCAAGATACCTTCTCCGCAAGAAAAATGTTGGGTACCTTGGAATCTTTTTTCTTTAGTATTAGATAAGGGGAAAGTGGTAATGCTCCTAATTTCATAATTATTTTCCTCATAGCTCTTAAGAAAATCCCATTTTCCGTTGCCGACTTCTTGCCACCAGCGTCAGACCTAAGAGTCAAGTACTGCTGCGGTCTATGGAACACCATATACATTTGCTGCTACACATATTGCATGATCTTTTCACTGTAGTCGAATATAATTAGTTTCTGAAGAAGATGCGGTAAGCGCATGTGTAACACTTGTATAAAATCCTCTTCTCCTTCTCAACCGCCCCCTCCCCTCAGAAAATAGAAAAACATACGTGTTGTATGGGTGCCTGGATTTATTAAGTGAATATCTCGGTCAACAAACAACTGGCGACTTTTTTTCTTTGTTGCACTCATTTTTTATATCTACTGGGGATTGTATTAAGCATTGCTTGGTTGCGAACATTTGTTTCTCCAACTCTCTTTTACTGCACGCGAAAAAAATAGGTAATAAACATTTACTTACAACAAAGTAGTCAAATACTTAAGGGTGCTTCCTCACCCGTTGTCATGAGGTCGGACGTTATATTCGTAGGCCATGCAGGAAGATTTACTGCTTGTCGATGCACCGTCGGCAGTTCTATCGTTTATAGTCCAACGAAGGGGCGGGCAGTGGTCTATTCAAAAACTGGAACGCCTCGTGGCGTTAGACCTTCACACACGGGAAACGGAGGTTTAAAACTATTCAATATAATAATAACTCAAGAAAAATGGAGTGATTCGTGGCGCAAGACAATCTGTTGCGGTGGAGGTAGTTCAACGCTGTTACTTTAATGGCCACCTATTTTTTTAGCATGAGTCACATCTAGGTCAACCCAGAAAACTCCCTGCACAAATTATGAACACTAGTGCACCAAACGCGACCCTTTTGATGAATAAGTCATAGAAATATATATTTGAAAACATCTCGGCTCAACAAAAGGTTTGATATGTACCAAGCGCAACCCTTTTGTTGAATAAGTCATAAAAANCGCCCAAGTGCCTCCCCGTATCCAAGATACCCTCTCCGCAACAAAAAAGTTGGGTACTTCGGAATTTTTTTCTTCAGTATTAGATAGGGGAAAATAAGGCTTCGGACAGACAGACGGACGGACTGACGGACAGCTCTCTTATTATAGTATAGATTGCTCAACTCATTCGACCATTTATTGGGTGGACAGACCAATATATGATATATATATATACTCGAATATTTAACGAAAACATCATTACGTCTCTCACGTCATTCGCGGGTGACAATGAGGTCTGTCAGGGGCGGGGGAGGGAGCGAATATTAAAGAGCCTTTCATCCATGATGCAACAACTGAGACGATCTCTGATCGATTGCAGCCGTACGTTCTGTGCCATAGTATGGATTTGGCTAGAGTGCGAATCAATACATAAACGTTTTCTGGTAATGGTGTTTTGCAAGCGACGTTTTCTTAGATTACATGGGCAAAGAAAAAGAGAAAATGATACTGTGAAAATATACTCCTGGATGAATGTTGCTTGATATTTTTATCGCTTTTTTGTCTATGGAAAAAAAATTCCTGTAGAATTTTATTTTCTTGTCTGCACTTACGTAGGAAAAAATTTGGCATATCTGCAAAAACTCTATAGACCATTATCTGCAAATTAGGTTTTCATGAGGTAGCCCCTTGATCTTCACACGGCTCAAGTATTAAAAAAGCTATAAACACGCCTGCATTTCGAACTACTTTTGACTCGAAGTATTCCTAGAACATTGCCGAAATGAACACCACGCATATGATTTCGGGAATAGTTCTTTAGCCACAAACTGGTTACTAGTTTTCACTGTCTTGACACGATAAATTTTACAATATATGCATCTGTTTTACTTCCTGCGGCTCAGAAGTTAGAGTGTATGTGGAGAATAATACAGAGAATAGTTTGTAGCTTAAACTTAGCGGGCTCCTCTGGTTTCCTAAGTCAAAAGTTTGGTGTCCACTGCGAAGATGGTCATGTTTTTCCGGGTTTGTCTGTTATGCTGTTTGTCTCTCAATCTGTCTGTTCGCGACATAACTCGAAAAGTTAGGGACTGGTCTTCGTGAAATTTACAGGTAATGTTAGAATTGTAACGAGAAACAGATCATGAATTAGGTTTTATGAGGTAAACGTTCCTAATGTGCGTGACTGCACTAAAGAAAGAGAATTAGTAGAAACATCAGCTTGATTTTGGAGCCATGCGAATTAACATCACGCGAGCAGGAAGCGTCGGCTGCAGCTGTTGAATATATGGGACACGAATATAGGCTAAGCTATGTTGGTTCCCAAATTTACGAGCATAAATTTCAGGGATATCCAACAAGGTCAGTTTTTCTGCAGAGTTACTTAGTCATTCACAGCTAATTTTGATGCTAAGCGGTTCTGTACGACTGACTCACCAGTACTCAGTACATATCATTTCGCATTAGCGACCGATCACCGTAATTATAGAGGCGCTGAGAAACACAGAAGTAGATCGTCATTCCAGTGAAAACTGGTATTGCAGTTAGTTGTGGACGAGCGCTAGTGTTAACAGCCGGCAGATTTTTCATCCGATTTGTACTACTAAATGAAAATTGGCACCACACCAGGAGAACGAAAACATTTTAAAAAGGTCTGTACATTCCAAGCAACTTGCAACGAGTAAGTCAGTATCGTTTTAAGTACTTGATAAGATTCAAGACTGACAATTGGGAACTTACCTTCGTTTCTCAGTAACATTGCTAGAGAATTGAGTAAATTACTTGAAAGTTATTTTATAAACGTATTGCTCTCGATCAAAGTCTTCAAAAGCGTTTATGAAACCATAGACATCCTTAAAAATTTCTGCAAAATATTTGGTAGCAGATTTATTCAAGTGTTTCGTAATCATGCTTGCAGAGTAGAAAAGTTTTCAAAAATTGAAATGATATTCAAAACTTTGGTTTGAGTGAGTCAACCAGTTTCCTATTTCGAAGAGGTGATTCATAATCTATGTATGTAGCTTGAATACTTGGAACCGTATCGGGAAGTATCTTGTGATAGACAGGTGAAGGCCAGTTGTTTAAGTTCTCAGGATAATGTACTCGGCTAGCCATCAGACATCATTCATCACCTTCGGCTAATTGACTATGAGGAACGAAAATTACACCAGATATTGCTGAGCAGCGAGGCGGTCTTCTCTTGCTTGGGATCGAACGTCCTGTTTCCTAATAGCAAATGAGAGGGAATTTTTAACCACTGAGCTACTTGGTTAATTTTCTATTATGGTTAGAACCAGGCGGAAAAATATAAAGTATATAAATATAGGATTACGGATTGAGTCCTATAATGCGATCCATAACAGTAGCACAACTATTGGTTAGTTTGCAAAATATACTTTTTGCACTAAATAATTGTTCAAAATTTCAATAGAATGTAAAAAAAATAAAGTGCATGGTTACATTACACTATTATTATTTAGAAGTCTCTCATATTTTCAGAGATTAGCTGAATCACAATATTTGTTTAACGAGTAGAAATAATCACAGCAAAATGACTATTAAACCGAACACTGTTGATTTAACGAATCTAATACGGAACAAAATCAAATCTTATGAAGAGATTTATTGAATTACAACGAACACAAGTTACTTTTCAATGTAACGGCCGTTACACCGCATAAAGTAAAAAATGTCCTCACGTACAGGATCCGTCATTATGGGCTAGTCTCCTGTACTACCTTCCCATTTCTGCCGTTGAAAACTAGTTGTTCAAAGAAAACGGGAAAACTGTTCTCTTTGAATAACTCATTTGCTACGGGGAAAATATATTAAGTACGGGATTCTAACCCACATTATTTTTCGATTTTGTATAGATATCTGTACCAAATTAGATTCAAACCTGCAAAAAAGTAAGAAAAAAATTAAAAATTTTGCAGGGATATTTTTCATCAGAAAAATGAAAAAAAAACCTTCCCCCTTAAAAAAATTAATTATGTGCTGATTTGACTGATAGTAAAAGTATAATTATTCAAAGAAAACGGGAGTGCGGGCTCTCCTGAAAAGCTCATTTATCAACTTCAGAACCTATCTAGTTCGACAGTGCTTCAGCTACAAATACGCGCTCCGGTTTCATGATTGTCGAATTACGAGATGAGTGACAGCGCGCTTGTTTGGGGAAAAACTCGGATTGTTTTATATACTCAAAACAATTAAGACGATCATTTCAGACCAAAATCACCTCTGTACCTCTAAAACTGTAGGACTTGACAGGCTTTAACCAGCTCCCTTTCCCCGTTTTCTTTGACAAGCTCGTTTTTTAAGGACAGAATTGAAAAAGTACAGGAGTTTAAATCACAGTCTTTTTCGAGTTGCATTCAAATCGTTACAAATGTCGACAAGTTTTTTTTTTTTGGGGGGGGGTGTACCCTCCCAAGCAGAACAGTATGCTACAGCTTATTTGGACATTTCCAAAAAAAGGTCATGCTATGTATCTCTTTTATGTAACGTCGTTAGATTCGATATAAGCCAAATCATTTACTGCGAGTTTTTTGGAACCGTAACCCTCGAATATGAGAGCAGCAGCTGTACCCTGAACAGAAAAACTTCACTAGAGCCTATGATGCTAGATGTTGTATGAACGTAGAGCGTAGAGGACACAAGCATTCTCACGAACTGTCATCTCCAAACTGAGGCGAAATGTCTATGTGTACCTTTTACGCAGGAACTCCGCAGTCGTATACTGCAGCAACAAAATGAATATAGTTTCAACCAGAGCCGTGACCCGTCGCAGCATCCTACTGCTACTGCTCATCCCATATAGTCTTGGCCTCTCCCAACGGTTCTGGGTTTTCAGTAAAGGCGCCGTATGTTCGACAATGCAGGCCTGGTCCATTGTCGCTCGCTCCAAAATACAGGCAAGTGTTGTGAAATTTTCAATATTTGCAGTTACATGCACTCTGAAAACTGAAGGTTCTATTGTATAACTACTATAGGTCTGATACTGTCGAATACCGAAAAAATTAATAGCAGCTAGCAAGCTAAAAAAAAAACAAATTTGAAATGCGACGACAATGGAAGAAATAGAGCAGCCGTGACTGTACACCTAAACTAGGAACCCTCTCTAAGGCTCATAAATTGTCAAAGTTATGACTTCATAGAGGGAAGGCTCATGACATCTGCGCCCCTCATCCCGAATCGTCCTCATCTGGACACTCCTTGGTGCCCTTCTATGGACTACGATTACGACTACACCGCTGACTACGAAGGGTAGAAACGCTGATGCTACATTTGCGAGCGTTAAGACTGTTTTTCTGACTAGGGACGAAAACGTCAGACTATATGTTGACAAGCAAAACAGCACTCCCGACAACTCAACCACAGAAGGTATCAAAGTAACAATGAACGTTTAAAATATTGTGGAAGTCAAAACGTAAAAGCCACATAAGGGCACATATTCGCTCGAGCTTCTACGAGTATCATCGTTTCCATTTTCTACTCTCTAGATGCTTTTGTATAGCTTTGTATTTTTCCATAATCTCCCAATTTTTCATTGATAAAAAAAAAGGGATTCTAAATCTGTTGAGCTTCAAAACCAGTAGAGTTTGATCCATCTCCGGGAAATTTGTTGGAAAAACCCAAACAGCTACAGCTTCTCTGCTCACTCTATTGCATTTCGTGGAAAAGATCGTAGTAAGTTGAAGCAAGAATTTAGTAAACAGCAAGTTGTAACGTACAGAAAGATTCATCAAAACGACATGAAACAGAAAGTTACGACATTAACTCCACAATGCAGTACCTTAAGAGAATCAATTTCTATCACTACAAACTTTCAAACAACTCCCACAGTCCTTGTGCCACTTATCGTAAGCTGTCATTAACTATAATAACATCAACTATATTAACTAGGTTTTTATGCAGTAAGCACTGGCAAGATGTTGTCATTTCATTACTTCAGTTTACTCTTCAAAGATAGAACACTTTGATGATTGGATGACGATGCATTGTTGATAATAATACTCCACCCAGGAAACTCCCCATCTACTCGAACAAGGATTCAAACTCTTCGGAAATTCACCCTTTCTTTATTTTTGGAGAAGCAAATAATATCTTCATTCATTCGGCTTAGAATGAACCAGTTTTTTATGAATAAATCTGAAATGTAAAACTGTGTATAAGAAGCAAAACAGTATGCTACGTCTTATTTGGACATGTCCAATAATATGCTTGTTATGCTTAGTAACTTGAAAACTAAACTAGAGCACTCTGAGAGCTCATACCTCCGCCAAGCGAGGCAACGGTTGCAAAAAAATTCAAATTTGCTCTGAAACCATGATTTTCTTATTTCAACTCCAAAATCTAATCATTTGTGCCTTTTGATAGTAATAACAGCTTGTGCAATTTTTTTGAAGATCCGCTCACAACTTTTTGAGTTATGCTGCTAACAAACGTTATGACAAACATGAGTAAACATACAAACGAACGAACCGATCTGCACCAAAATGTCTTTTAAGATTACGAACAGCCCCTATAAATGACATATTAGATGAAGCAAATCTTTCGTCATCCTTCAACTATGGTCCGTTGAGATTACTCGATTTCAAATAAAAAGTAAGGGAAGAACAGCAAATGCTTCCATGACATACCAAAGTCTACTTGATTTTTTAGTGAGAAAAACTAAAATAGAGACTGTCTTGGCAATCATAATTGCTTCCAAAATATCACTGGTACAACGTTTATGTGTGGGCGGCACTGTAGAAAACTAGAGTAGAGCCTTGATTGCATCCAGAATGGTTTTTGAATCTTACTCGCATGCACAGCATTCATAGCCGGGAGTTATTATTGTTCCCGTCTTGAGACGGGAAGATCAATAAGTTAAAGAAGATGAAGAACTTCAGGTGGACTCCTGTGATAAGGCATATAAACAAAAAACACAAAACCTGTCGAGAGCTTCATTTTGTTTTGCATATTTTGTTCGCTTTTCAAGTAACTTTTTATGTATCGTACCCATTGAAAGATTATCTATTGTATATCGTTAGATTCCTTCAATACCAGCTGGAATTAACATGCACAAGTGTTTTTCCCATGTGCCAGGGCACGAAGCGCTACGTGCTCAGCTCGGCCAACTCTCCCTCCGGCGACCCGGCAGCTCTGGACGCCGGTGGCTTCTGTGTCTCTGAAGGTTACGAGTTCGCCGTGGTGTCCACAGCTGCTGAGATGGACTTGCTGGTCAGCCAAGTTGAGGGTGGTAAGTTAATTGGTTGGGCCGCAACCAGGAAAATATGTAAGTTCTTTCATTTTAGATCTGCCATACGACGTGCGGAGGCTAGCTAAGGTATATTCACTAGTAATACTCTAAAAATAATGCATCCTTCACTCACCCGTGCTGGTGGTAGTGTGACAGCATCGTTCTATAGATAAAAAATTAATTTTTTTTAAATAGTTTTCATGGTGAAGTGCTATAAAATAATTTTGGTTAATATGGAACAATCAATCATGCCTTCCTGATGGCAAAAGAAAGTTACATTGTATTTTGAACCAAACAATCGTTTTATTAATCTTGTAAATGGCTTTTTATGCTTCTCAATTGTGAAAATAATATATAGCTCTAGTCTCAGAAGAAGTTGCTCATGGTCTCAGGCCCTGAACTGCCGTGCATTTCAATTTTTTTGAAATTCTTAATTGGCTAGTTGCCCAAGTGATTCTATATAGTAAATTTATTTAGTTTGATTGATTCACCACTGATAATGTATTCAAAAGCTCTCTGCACTCTTGTGCTCCCAATTCCAAACCAAATTTAAGAATTTTCTTCCCACAGGTGAGTCAGTTATTAGCCAAAAATTATTCATGATTTTCTGCTTTTCTGTGCGGCAAAGTTGAAATAAGAGTTTAAAGACTTGGGACTTCATGCGGAGTGCACAAATTCACAGTTTCTTGTACTTATTTTGCTCTTCTTCAGGAATAGTGGCCAGATGCACACACCTCTGCCTCGCCTGGTTCTACGTAATTAAGAACGAGTCTGAGCAATGGTTCGACGGCTCCTACATCAACAAGTGCGAACTGACAGTACATTCCTCCTCCTCAGGATGTTTCACTCTTCGAGACAAGACTGTGAACGAAGAAACGTGCAATGTGGATTCTTTGCCGGTCTTGTGCCAGATTTACGAATAAAAAAGTGTCACTTAGACTTCTGCAGTATCGTGTGTCTTTTCGGTCCGCGTCAGTTTTACGAATAAAAAAGATTTTTTGAGATCTTTTAACTCTCGTGTATCGGATTACGACATCCTTGTACTCACACAGTATATCTTTTCAGTCTTTCATCAGGCTTTGAAATAAAAAAAACGGCTTTAAATCTTTTCAGCAATTGCAGGTATTTGTCCTGTCCTCTTTTAGATTTACGAAGGTAAACTGACTATTGAGGACCTTTCATCTCCTTAATGAATCAATAGTTGCTCGGAAGTTATCAGGTTTACTCTGCTTCTTTTTCACGATGAAATAGACAAATATGAGCACCTTTATTCGTTGGAGAACATTTTCTTTTGAAATGACTACAATGTCAAGTATTTCATTCCCTGCAGGCAATAACATAATGAGAGCAATTCTTTATAAGACCTGAATATTGCTGGATGATTAGAGAAACAATCTTAAGATTCAGCAACGTAATCTGATTTTTACTTTTCCGCCAGCGTTGGAAACCAAGCAGTGAAGATAACTACAGCTTCGTTCAGCACTCTCATTCTTCAGGTTACTTGTTTTGTTGGCAGAGAGGCTTAAATAGGAATAAGTAGTACGTAGTAATCAGGTTGCTATAGCCTCACTGGCCAGGCGATGTCACGTCGTAGATCTACGAGTATACATTAGTAACAAAAGAAACGATGGGCATTGATAATTCTATTCATGTCTTAGACAGTTTTCACAAGTGGTAGATAAAAACATATATGTATCTTTACGAATGGTTATATATACTGCTTGAGTATCATCTTTCAGAGTGTACTTGGAATGTTTTTTCATTCACTGATGCACAGTGTGATTGCGTGCTTCTATATGCCATGACTTTCTGACTTATTACTGCTAAGTTCGTACATGCGCATATACATGCATTTACCAACACTTATGATGGTTTTAATCGCACATTGATTAGAAAACGTCATTAAACTAGCAAGCAGTGTAATTGGTTACCGATCGTTGTATAATATAAGACTTCCCCTTTGCGAACTCAATTGTCTAAGCTCACAATGGTAACAACATAGAGGCTTCTGACGTCCAAAACCCACTGCGCAGGCACTGGTCTAACTGACCAAAGCGATCAAGAGGTCGCATGCAGTTGTCATAAAGGAAATTTCTGGTAAATGAATGGGAGAATGTGGGATTGACATCAGCCATTCGTTCTTCTGTTTCTTTCGAAAGCGCACTTCCAATTTTGCATTCCTTTGAAATCAAGAAACACTCAATTTGCCGTTTCCTTTAGCAATGCTCCAACTTATGCCTCCCATAATACTTCAATGGCTAGGAAATGTTTACATGTCTGCAGGGAAAGTTTTTATGGCCGAACATAAATAAATATAGTTTTGCTAACTATAGCTATAGAGCATGAACCAATTTCAAAAGAGAGACGTTTGCTCGTTACGCCCCAGAGCGCGGCAGATGTGACACAATTACCTAACTAGCTGGCATCTGGTGGTAATGAGATCTCGAAAGTTAATTGGGTACCTGTTCCACGTATTGCTAAATCAGTCCAACAAACTGATGCTCAGTGGATCAACTTGGCAGCTTAATCATAAATTCATAGATCACAAAATATCTATTTCTGTAATTGCTGGAATCTCTTCGAACATGTTAAATTATTCGTTTGCACCATGATACAAGAATCATTCAGTCTTAGACCATACATTTCTCTTAGACCATTATTTACGATCTACGGCAAACTATAAAAAGTCCATTCTCTGCGGAAATGTCAACATCAACGTTATGAATAATCTAGGCTTGTCATCAATTGAAGATTTCATGCACATCATCAGTTCTTATGGTTACTTTCCGGCAATCAATAAGCCAACTAGATATTCCCCTGAAAACCCTAAAACAAAATGTTCGCTGTTAGATCATATTTGGTTAAATTTTTTACCCAGGTGCTCAATGTACATCTGGTGTCTTGAACGTTGACCTTTCAGACCATTTACCCGTTATTCTTATATATTCCTGTAACAGACAGACCCACTGCTCTAATAGCATTAAAAAGCCTGTCAATGTTGTTAAATTCCAAAAACGCTTTGTCAGCAAAATGGAGGAAGCAAGCTTTGCTCAGGTATACAGTACGTCTAATGCTGACCTTGCAATGTGTGAATTGTTTGATCTCGTTTGCTCTACCTATTTTGAATTTTTCCCATTAGTAAAGGTTAAGAATAAAGTGAAACTTAACAAGCCGAATTGGTTCTCTCGTGATTTAAAATTTATCATAAGAAAGGAATATAGATAGTATAATTT
>LQNS02276883.1:28827856-28845607 GCA_001587735.2 Parhyale hawaiensis | reverse complement strand
TACAACCCTGGCTCTCAAAGCATTTAATTAATTGAAAATCACAGGACTTGTGTGATGGCATGAGATGCCGTGCCCGATTGTGATTAGCTATCAACGTAGTTGCTAAGAATAATGTCATTTGACCCCATTTAACATGGCACCGTAGCCCTAACGCAAGCGCCGGCTGTATGGCGATCAGAGAGTCTCTATTATGATTGCGGTTTACGGCAATTTGCGATAAACTCAGCGCCCTTTCATGTATTGTCACGACATGTTATACTGTGCTACAGCTTGTTTGTCAATGCAAGTAATGCTGCAATAAGTGTCAGCAAAAATGCTGCCTGTGCTTCGGTTGTTTATTTGATGATCAAACCATTGTGGTTCTTTGGCTCCAAGTTCTTTCAGTATCAGGAGGTCAGACGTTCGATCTCAAGTTAAGAAGGCAAAATCTTGTCAGTCTGAGATGTAGCGTCATCATTTCCCTCATTCATAGTCACTGAGGCTCGCTAGCCTCAGAGTCGGGGGACGAGGTTGTCGAATGAGTTTTCCGCCTACCATAGCTCGGACAATCTGTGGTATACTGAAGCGGTGCACACTTTTGGGCAATAGTGGATATCTACCAGCTGTATATGCGAGTTCATAAGGGTTTCCTAGTATTAGGATACGATCCAGGCTAGTTTACCGGCATGTTTTCTGCACAGTAACTGAAATTAGATAAACATATATATACTCAAAAAACAAAAAATCGGCTACGTCTCGAAACCCTGAAAGGAAAAGCAACCCCTTCGCCGCGTGTATTTATTTTATTAATTGAATGCATGTTTCACGTGTTTACTAATCTTCTATACTCTAAACAAAAATACAACTTCTTTAAGAAATACATAGGAAATAGTAGTTGGGCACATACTTGAGTCCAGGAGCTATTATCTGTCCCACAACCCACTGACCACAACAGGGACAGAATTAACCGTTCATGGAAGAGTACATTATTACTACAAAATAAAAATGGTTTTAGCCCGTGTGCTAACCAGCCGCAGCATCCTGCTGCTGCTGCTGCTGGTCCCAGGCAACGAAGGTCTATCGAAAAGCTACCGGCACCACAGCATGGGCGCAATCTGCTCGACGATGCAAGCCTGGTCGACTGCTTTGGCGTCCGAGTTGCAGGCGAGTGCTCGTATAAGATTTATCCCGGACTATCGGTTCTTGCTAAAGTCCGTTGCAGACGATAGTCTTTTGCACTGCGTTTTCACTTCCGAGCGTTCGAATGCGTTGCTGTGTCTGAGTAAACAATAAAAAGAGCACTGCTTTCGGAGACGACATTCGCCAAAATTTTGAAAAGACACAAGACATGCACTGGCCAAGCCATAGAATACGACGGTAAACATTTTATCGAAACTTTTGGTAGACTGAGACGGAGAAATGCAAAAAATCCAGAGTTAGCTGTCCATATCAAAATTACTCCGCTGAATTTATAACCCACCAGCCCTCCCTCCCCCCACGGGGCGTTCTAGTTACAAATAAAATTCAGCATTCACTATATAGATTAACACTTTTTAAATCTTCCATCTCATAAGTACGGCGGTTTTGGATCGCCTGTAAATAATTTCTAAGTCATATGTCATCCAATATAAAAACCAGAATTAACAAGCACTCTCCTATTTTGTTTTAGTGCGCATTGAAAGCAGCGACGAAGGATGTAGATTCCTTCACCTACTGCAACGGTGTCTGCACTGCCGCCAGCGCATCGTTCCATCCCAGCTCCATCGACACGACCCAGACCGTGTGCTCGGCATATACCTCGATGTCTCTCGCCCCATTTCCTCCACCACGCGCGGTAAGATTGCATATTTATGTATGCTGTAACGAGCATCAGAAGTAAAAGAATGGTTAGGAAGCATGAAAAAGACACATAACTTTCTTATAGAGCAGCAGGAAAAGCCCAAACTTTGAGCGTATCTACTAAACTTCATGTAGAATAAAAATTGAAAGCTCATTGATCATATGTATGCCATACTATCATATTATAGCAGGATTGATAAATATCTTAACTAAATTTAGCCTTCGATAAAGTTCAGAACGTTTAACGAAATTTTTCAATTTAACAATTATTCAGTAGTAGTAACTTTTAGGGCTCACTGCTAAAATTTAATCAGTTACTTTCCAGATCACGCATAATGAATATTGCTAGAAACTCCGTGACATCATTGGAAGTTAGAGTTGAAGTGAAATTATATTATGTACACAAACGTACAACTGATGATATTGCTAATATTGTGAGTAAGTCTAATTAACGTTATTTTGCAACGATTTGAGAAGATGGTCATGGGAAGCCAAGAAACCATCTACCAGGCCTAGGAAAATCACAGCAAGAGAAGACAGATGGACTGGGGCAAGAATCCAAGGAGGGATTTACTACCTCAACTATTTCGAGAAAAGCCGATAATAGCTTCAGCATCAATGTTAAAAGACATCTAGTTTTCCGCAGATGCAATGAAATAGTTGTTTTGTGTAGCAGTCTCTTCCACGAAGCCCTGCATTCAAAAATAAATAAATAAAGAATAAAACAAGTGGCCCGATAGAAATTTGCCACTTAGCACGTAACACGAACTGAAGATGAATGGGATTGTGTTTATTTCAGTGATGAGTTAAAGTTCAACTTGTTCAACTCTGGTGGCAGAAGCTAGGCGGTAATAAAACAAGTGTCAAGTACGCACGAGGACTATGATGGTGTTCGGCTTGAGTACAGCTACTGGTACTGGACCAGCTACTGGACCTCGCGTTAAAATAAATGCATCAGTCTACAAAGAGGTATTAGGGAATCGTGTTTTACCTCGCCAAGGAACTGCAGTTTGTCAAACAGCTGTTTGCCATGTTGGTACGTCTACTGCCGCCCATCTACTATAATTGTTCCGTCATTAGATCAATGATCTTACTATTTTTTTGGTGAGCAGTCTTAACGCAGTTCTTAGAAAGAACACTGCATTTATACGAACTCCTTAGTATAACTGAAGCTTCTGATGTGAAAGATCATATAAGGCAAATTTTCTGAGAGCTTTGAAGACTGCAGTAAGATTTATCACATTTTATAGGTTTCGCCTTCTTCTGCGAAAATACGTCAATGCGCTGGTGGACTATACTCGGTCATTTCATCAAGGCAGTTTGGGCATGGTCAAATTCCTCTACGGCGTTGCCAATTCTATGGGCATTTCTGAGAATTCTCTATGCGCAGGTAGTGGGTGGGGCTAAGATATGGGCCGAATAAAATTTCAGAAATGCCCATAGACTTGACAACGCTGTAGAGGAGTTTGACCACTCCCAAACTGTCTCGATAAAGTGGACAGCGCATAAGGGCATTTTCTTTTTTTAAAGGTTGCTGCCATTAGTTGAATATAAAGTTGTACTAGACACGAATCTAAAATAAACACATATTCGTCATGAAACTAAAACCGACGTCGGAACCGCTTCAGGAGCTCCTAGCCCGCTATCCTCATAGTTCGGATGGACAGACACACGTACACAGACAGAATGAAAATTTTACACTCTGGCAAATAAGAGGACCTAATATGGTGATCTGTATTGAAGATAATCGAGCCATTGTTCTGTCATGGGGTATATAAAACGAAATGAGAGTAACACAAGTGTAAATTATACAGAAAAACCAATATTTATCGAATATTTTTGGACTGAATAAAAGAGTAGAGCCCGGCTTAATAGTCAATTACTATTTCCCTGTCTGGCTCATACCTTGAAACTCACTAATTACTGAAGGCTGAAAGATGCCTTTATTTATGGTCCATGTATTTAGTTTTCTCGTGTATATATATATACCTATTAGACCCCTACAAAGATCAAAAATAAAAAAATCCATGTTTATCGTGGTTAGAAATAAGTCAGTAGTACAGTAGGCGTGAGAATGGTTCATTTTGGAGTTAGCTTGAAATTGGGGCGCAAGGGGGCGCTCGTCAAAGTCGATCTATGCTATAGACCCACTCACCGTCCGGTACCTTGACATCGCCCTGTTTAGTCAATATTGAGGCGTTAACCTGCAATCAGTGGCTTGTGAGACGACCGGACACTCAATCCTGCTCCGCAATCTGAAGCATTCAGCTGTTTCAGTCGCACTTTTGGTACCACCCTCTCAACATTTTTTAACGTAGGTCATCTAAAATGGAGACATTTTGTTCGGCATCCTTTATAGTTTTTATTCAAAATTCTGATGATGGGAAAAAAAATTCCCGAAACGTTAAATTTTAATTTGCTGTCGACTTTCTTTTCATTTCTTGGAATACTATTGATACAGGATTCAAAGTGACGTGTTGGCTTAGATTGACACCAAGCAGCAGCTTGACTGAGCTTTCATTAATTTACATTTTTTTTACATGGAACAGGCTCGTAGTTGCCAAGTAACTTGCTACATGATCAAAAGCATGTTTTATGTTAGCAATTTTATTTGTTTTTTGTGAGCTCATGATGCAACTTACTTGCTACGACTTTGTATGCATCGCTAATATATACTTTGTACAGTATTATAAATTAACTGGAATAAAAATCAATAATGTTTGTGCCCCATGCGCCAGGGCACGAAGCGCTACGTGCTCAGCTCGACCAACTCTCCCTCCGGCGACCCGGCAGCGCTGGACGCTGGTGGCTTCTGTGTCTCTGAAGGCTACGAGTTCGCTGTGGTGTCCACAGCTGCTGAGATGCAGCTACTACATGATCAGATTGATCACGGTGAGCTGTTTGCTAAGCTGAAAATCAGTTTCTGCTTTTATTCAGTTTTTGTAAGGTCCAGTGCAGCGCAATTAAAAAAAAAATGTTTAAAATCTTCTGTATAGAAACGCACTTCCCAGTCAGCAAAGTTTGTTGTTAATATTGTCATAAATGCTGAAACGATTTTTTTCTGCTGGTAGCTATGAAACGATCGCTTATGGTTGAAAGAAATGCACGATAAAGCAGTAAGTAATCCTGCCGTATAAAAGTTTACTAAATGGTTCTTCTTCTTTTCAACGTTTTTAAGATAGCAAATCCATATATCCATTCAATGTTCAGAGTAATACAGTATCTTCACATCCGTGCATAGATTGTTGGGACAAATAAATAATTTTCGTTCCTTCAGGGCAAATTTGAGTATTTGACAATATTGTGGCAGTTTCAATTAGAAAAAAAAAATGCGACGAAGCAGTAACCTCTTCTCTTTCCATCCCTCAGTCATACCACAAAGAGGTCTGTACTATAACTATGCCTGGTACTACGTGGTGGCAGACAACGGACACGAGCAGTGGTCAGATGGCTCCTACCTCAACAAGTGCGAGCTGACTGTGACTTCCTCGTCTTCTGGATGCTTTGTGTATACGAGCAAGACCGTTGCAGGACTAATTTGCAACTTAGAAGCTTTCCCGGTCATATGTCAGGTATATGAATAAAGGCAAAGTCTTTCACATCTTAGCAGTCATGAGTCTTAGCGGTCCTGTCAGACTCATGAATAAAGGCAAAGTCCTTGACATCTTAGCAGTCATGAGTCTTAGCGGTCCTGTCAGACTCATGAATAAAGGCAAAGTCCTTGATATCTTAGCAGTCATGTGTTTTAACGGTCCTGTCAGACTCATGAATAAAGGCAAAGTCCTTGATATCTTAGCAGTCATGTGTTTTAACGGTCCTGTCAGACTCATGAATGGAGGAAATATCGTTGAGATATTTGCAGTCATGTGTCTTAACGGTCCTGTCAGACTCATGAATGGAGGAAATATCGTTGAGATATTTGCAGTCATGTGTCTTAGCGGTCTTGACAGTTTATGAGTGTAAAGTATCCTCGAGTCGGTGCATAATTGTATCGTAGCGGTCCTGTGTCCGCTATGGAAACGGAGACTATAATTTTAAAATCTAAGTATCGATGAAATTTCTTCGTCGCTTGTCATACATACGAGCGACAACTATGCATAGAGATCCTTCCAGTGCTGGAACATAATTATTGCCATGGAATAGTTGTCCCAGCAGCAGCAAAAGAGTGAAAAGAACAGACTTGGTTTCAACAATGACTTTGTTAGGACGTGCGGTATTTAGGCACCTAGTAAGACTCAATGCACCTCCGACTGTTGTGACGGGAGATTCTACAGTACTGCATGTGTTTCTTCTCTGTTTCCGGAAAATGCAGTTGCGGATTTCGAATATCTATATGATCTCCAATCACTTCTATGTGGCATCGACATGATTGCAGAATGCATATAGAAGAGCATTTCCCCCCTCAGAATTCCTTTAAATTTAAGCAAACTCCAAAAAATAATTGAGGCACTCTACCTACGAACAGAAAGAAATGCATATTTTCTGCCTACAATAGCAACAATCTTGCGAATGACTTAACTGTAAGGGTTTACCTTTCTTTTCATTCAGTTGCATCTATAATAAACACATAGTATCCTAGTTTTAAAAGTTACAGAGCTAAATGTAGCGAGTTTACTCTTCCTTATGATGATGTGTCTACGGTATTGAATATGATATAATGCACAAGAGTGTTCCAAGTAATGCAGAATTAATCAGCTGTGAGATTATCCTTAACGAAGCACCCTCAGCGCCTTTATGCACTTCCGTTACTTCGAGAATTTGTGCAATTTACAAGCCTTAATTACAGCTGCATGTCGTTCCACTTTAATTAGTCGACTTCTGTCAACAGTCTTCTTCGTTCGCATTTGCTAGTATTTTTATTGTATTGAAACTGTGGGCAGCTAATGAGGAGCTGCACTACAGCCTTGGGTATTCTCCTACGTCTACTACACCTCGTGCAATAGAACGTATGCTCTAAGTTGAGCCTTAAGAGTACGATACAAATATAGTGGCAAGACTGGCACCGTGAAGTTTTCTCATTAAACCCTAATGAAAACTTTTCCCTTAATAATTCGTCTATATATGAGGCACGTACCGTTAGAATAGGCTAGATTAGTTAAGTATTTTAATTTCTTATATATACCTGCATGGCCATCAACTCCATAGCATCAGCCGAGGCGTGTCTACCATAGCACGAGTAGTTACTAATTTTGCGGACTATAATATCCGTTTCAAGCGATACGCTTTAAAATTGGTTTACTATTGAATATTTTTCGGAATTCAGGTAAGCAATGAGTGTACTTATAGTTATCTGCAGTTACTCTACAATATTTTTTTACCTATTTCATCGACAACTTGTTTCAGAAGCGATAAAGCCGACAATTTTGATCGTAAAAAAAAGGACTTGCTAGTGCTTTTCTTGCTTAAGTTCAAGCTCGGAAACAATGTTCCAACTAGCGCAAGCATTATTAACGTACGGGAAGAAGGCATAAGGGAAAGAACACTAGGGAGATGGTTTCAAAAATTTTGTGATTGTCATGAAAGCCTCAAAGCTAAAGCTCCTAGGGGTCTTCCTTCTATTTCAGTAACGTAGCTAGGAAAATTTCCATGGAGAAGTTGGCGTTAGGGGTGCTATCAAAATTGCATTCATGGGGGGCAGGGGTGCGCATGGATATACAGTAGGTCGTATTCCCAGAGACCTCTTGTACGGCGAGCTGGTGCAGGGGAAGCGACCCAGGGGCAGACCGCAGCTGCGCTACAAGGATATTTGCATGAGGGACTTGATGGTGCTGACTATCGACACCAACACCTTCGAAGCCTTAGCCTGCGAGCGGGCGACGTGGAGGCGGGTGGTGTCTGTATCCAACTTCAACTTCGATAGAGCACTGGCCCAGCAGGCTGAAGCCAGGAGACAGAGGAGAAACGCACTCAACCAGAGAGATCGGTCTCCGAAGTCATTTCTCTGTCTACTGTGCTGGAGGGACTGCCAGTCCCGCATCGGACTGGCCAGTCATTCTAGACCCTGCTGCTGAGCTGGATTTTCATCCCAGAGTGTAGAACCATAGTCGTCCGAGACTGAAGGTTGCCTACTACTACTACTACACGCCTGTGATCGACAATGACTGATCGCTAATTCAATCTTTCATGTTGACAACTCAAAATATGAACCCGCGAAGTACAATCAGCAATTGGAAAGGTGATCAGCAAACACAACTAACCAGCACGGACTTGTTCTCAAAACTGAACGCTGCTCTGTCCTCATACGACGTTCAGCCGGCGAGAACTGATTATAAGTTAACAAAAGCCGAGTAACCTAAATAATTTGACATGCTAAAGTCCTAATTAAAACTTCAATAAGAAGCCACCCGAGACCAGCACGCTGATTATTTGTTTTATTTATACTACTTCCTTTCCATACGAAAATAATATTTTTCTTCTGTGTCTGTCATAACTTAATTATTACTGTGTATTTATGCATTTCATACTGTTCTCCGCCTGACTCTCCAACTAAAAACTCCTTTTTTTATCAGTGTTGTTGCCAGTATTATCTGTTTATATGCATGTGTGTTCAGGATCTAAACCCACCTATAGGCTCAGCTCGGTGGAAATTGATTCTTCTTAAATAAATAATCTATCCCCTACTTATATTCTTTCCTATATCATAAACAATACTTGTTTTTCAGCTCTTCTCTCAACACTTTTTCATTTCTGGTGTAACCCCTGCCATAAAAAGAACAAATTGAGAGAGAGAACGTGTGTTTTTATTGTGTTTTAACTTTAAGCTTAAGATCCCTATTATCCGATGCTTAATATAGAATTAAGTTGAACTATATGGAGCCTGTAGAACTACAACAATATTCAATAAAACAATAGGTTCTATAGTGCTATGAAAACACCCTTCTAGAACAAGAGGAGCGAGAGATAACTTCCGCGGCTTGGGCCACTCTCATATCAGTAGTAGTTACTCCCTGTGGCCGACAGCGCGACCCAGTTATCGAGCTGAATTTCCCAAAGATGAATTTAGTCGGTGATGAATTTACCTAAGCAATACAATGAATGACCAAGTAATTCATTTATCAATCGATAAATTTACCATCCGGAGAATTTACCTAAAATATATTTTCCCAATTAAGATACGTTGTAGTATATATCCGCGATAAATTTACTTGCGGTTAAGTCATTGCGTTGCACTGCCACCGATAAAATTTCCCACAATGAATTCACCTTTGATGAATTTATCAGCGATGAATTTACCCGTGATGAGTTCGCAGTGAGTCATTCTTCCGCTTAGCCTTTTTTGCGGCCATTATCGTTGCGTGTCAAGATTTCTCAATCTGGAAAAAGTGTCACTATTCTGCAGCAACTTTCTAGCTCTGCATTGTTGCACGCAAAGGCCTAATTATTACCTGTCTCGAAAGTCTCACTAATCATCTGCTACTGCCTATCTCTGGGTTAGCACCAAGCCTTGGCTCAATGTACGTTTTACAAAAAATTGCTGGAAATTGCTGGAACTAATAAAAGTACTTCGGAAATTGGTGGTATTTCTAACAAGCAAGTTTTTCTATTAGACACGGATGGCGTCCAAGGTGTTTGAGATTCATGAAGAAAATTGAAGCAGGTTAGAATAAAAAAAGAATATTTCTCAACACAAAACGACGAAACACCAAGATGGCTCGTGCGGATACTATGAAAACTTATATAGTTCAGGTTTAATTTCAAGCTACGGAAAGCAAAAAAATGTGCGATGAAAATATAATTACCCTTAAATGCATCTAGACCCAATATCATCTATATATGTAAAATATATACCAATCTAAACAAATTAGAAAAAGCCTTTATCCATACCTTTTTAGAACAAGAATGCAAAACACATAATGCAAAGAAAAAATAATATTGTGACTTTTCATTGTGGTAACGGGATAGAAACTATTTTAAAAGATGTGGCTTCTCTTTTAAAATAGACAAGGACTCGAAAAATTCTCACTTCATGGTGCACTGTCTCAATTTCTCTACCCATTCACGGAAAAGGCTCCATTCTTTACTATCCTCCTTTTCCCTGGTCAAAGAATTTAAATATTTCGAGCTTGTATATATTTTATAGCGATTTTAAGCCAAATATCGCTACCTTGTTGGGAAACTAGCCGTTGTGGCTGATCAGAAAAGCAAATTTCCTGTTGTAAGAATCTATTAATCAACGAAACAATGGGCACAGAGGCTAATTACTAAAACTATAGTGTACTGAATGTAATTCATTAGAATGTGTCTCATCAAGATTAAGGCCAATGATTCAAAATTAATTTCAGATAAGTAGGCTGATTTTCCTATGACGGTAAGATATATAGCAGGCTGAGCATAGCCCTAATGCAGATTATGGCATAACTTTTGGCATGTTTCTAAAAATTGTTTATTTTTCACTATGCTTATCTATTCAGTCTTCATTCTAAAACAAGAGTTGCTGGCTAAGTTGTTTTAAACACTTTGAAAAGGTAGCATCAATGTATTTCGTATTTGTGAATTTGAAAGAAAAAGAACTACTGTGCAACTTTGATTTCATTACATCAATTTGTTTCTACAACTGCGTCAAAAAAGCTGTTACAAATAATAGAGTTTTAATCTTTTGAAACTTCACCAAGTGACTCGATCACTGTGTTGTTACTGTAACTATAGCACGAGGAGAGGATAGGTGCTGCAGTCGGATATAAATCAATGTTCTCGGTATTTTTAATATTAACATGTCTGCTACAATAACACCGTTTTACACTAGCTGTACTTAGTGTTTTATTACACGTTCATCAACCACTATATGTGAAGTACCGAGCGTCCATTTATACAGTATATATACGTTCCCCATTCGAATGCGTGTAATCTTCAAAGGACATTTGAAAAGCATAAATCTTTTTCTGTTATGTGGAATTGAGAACTCAATTTTCATTAATTTGAACCCCAGAAAATTGTCTTCCTACATCTATACTCCATGTGCTTCATCTTCATGTTTCGTCCTAAACCTTAATCGTGATGCTACCACTATAGCGGATTATTTATCCGAAATAGTACTAGTATAATTACATCAAAACAACCTGCAATCAAGGAACAAGTTGTCAATATTGTCGTGTTAATATTTTCGATTTTACCAGTCATTTGCCTATCTAGTCGCAAGATATCGAGTAAAACCCACTCGTTTTCCGATTTTTAATTTATCACGGACTTTCTTTCACGGCAAGAGACATGGCAATCATTACACGGAACTGAATTATGAAAAAAAAAACATTGTATACAGTTGGCATAGTACGTGGTTCAGAATATGCTAAGTAGCATAGAACATAATTGGGGTTTTCAAAGAAAATATTGATGGCTCGTGAACGACCACATCGTGTAGCGTTGCGAACAAAGTTACTAATTGTTGAGGACATAATTCATATCTTACACGTCTACAGTACATTATTCTTCGTGTAGAAATGTACAGAGCTATGAAGGTTGAATCTTGTTAAATTTTACTAACTCCTCTCTGTGATAATTAAAATCCACTTCCATCTCTAAAAAATAGCTTTCGTGCAAAGATATGAAAAAATCTATTGCCTACCAGAAGAATATCAACGTCTTTGTGTTTCGTTCGCTCCGGGACCAATCATTTCCTGTGACACTCATTTTTTTTCTTGACGCCTGGAATTTTTGTTAAGCTCGCTTGGGAACGAACAATTTAGTTGCGAAAACTTCTTATTGCACAGAAAAAATGACAGTGAGATGAGTTACCAACTACGTGATGGGTGGGTGACTGGCAATGGTTCTTTACTGGCTTTCGTGATGTAAATATGACGCTCTATCCTGAAGCGAAGTGATGATTAAGCCTTACTCTTCGACACTGCAGCGTCGGCATTTTGCCATTCTACACTGGCTTCGCTATAAGGGTTGGGTTGCGTGACCATTTCGAATCTACTATAAATTTACATGAGTAAAGCAACGGAAGAGGAAATGGTAATGCATTGAATTTGCATATTTAGGCGGAAGTTGGATAGAACAAATACTTTGTTGCAGTTAATTTGGCCTATTGTCTGCTACCTAGATAATTCAGACAGAGAGTTTTGGACGATTCCTTATGAATATTACAGGGACTATTACAGATGATTAAGTTTTGGTGAAAATCAGTCGAAACGTTTGTTTGTTTATATGCCTGCTTTGTTTTCTCGTTAACCTAACAAGAACAGTCATGAACGGTTCTTCATAAACTGTTGGGAATATTACAAAGCAAAATAACTACATTTTCGTGATGTTCTGCCTGTCTGTTTGTTTCTATATTTGTTTCTACGTTTGTCAGAACGTAAATAAAAAATTATGGCAAATTTTCATAAAATTTTCAGGAATAATTAGAAATAACAAGTCACAAATGATCAAATTTTGAGTATGGNTTACAAAGCAATTAACTAAATTTTCGTGATGTTCTGCCTGTCTGTTTGTTTCTATATTTGTTTCTACGTTTGTCAGAACGTAAATAAAAAATTATGGCAAATTTTCATAAAATTTTCAGGAATAATTAGAAATAACAAGTCACAAATTATCAAATTTTGAGTATGGTCGAATACCCCGTTAGTCTGTCTTTAAATTGTTGTAGTTGTTTTTCAAAACATGGTTCAAAAAATTGCTGCCGAATCTCCAAGAACATAAAGGAACAGTTGATAACGTCAAACAAATGACCTAAGTGTAGTGATGATAATACAGATATCTTGGTTTCAGAACCGATTTCAATTTTTCGCTGAATTTTTCGTTCGCTGATGACACACGGATATTAGCAGCGGTACAATCTATGGTGGACGCACGCAATGTGCAAGTAGATCTAACCAGTCTCTTTCACTGGACATCGGTTAACAACATAACCTTCAACGAAACAAAATTTGAATTGCTACGATACGGGAAAACTCTTCCCTTACTGAATCTACGTCCTGCACGACGAGAGATAGGAATGTAATCGAAAGATGCAAATTTTAAGGGACCTTGGAGTGAAAATACAAGATAATGCCACTTATGAAGATCACGTAGCTCGAGTTGTTTTCATAGGCAAAAATTGGAGCGGATCGGTGCTTCGACCTTTCTTTTCAGGAGAGGCAGACACAATGCTCACCCTATGGAAACAACAGATACTGGCAAGGACAGTATACTATTCACCTCTCCGGATGCCGAGCAAACGGAAAGCCATAGAGCGCTTCGAGACTATCCAGAGATCGTTCACTGCTAAAATTCCGAGCATGCCAGAATTAAACTATCACGAAAGACTTGCTAAACTTCCAATGTACTCAGTTCAACGAAGATTCGAGTGCTTTACGATCATATATGTTTGGAAGATTCTAGAAGTAATTACTGACAACGTCAATGGGCGAATCAGAGCAGACACTCAAACCTTATTGGTTGCACTTGTGAACTGCGAATTCCGATCGAAACTGGTAGTGATGCAATAGCCACGAAGTATTCCAATAGTTTTGCGGTCCGGAGAGCGAGGTTATTAAAAAAATGCCACGTCACAGGTACAGAGACTGCGAAACTTAAAAAAAGTTACTGGACGCATACCTACTGAAAGTGCCAGATAAACCAGCTGTAAGCGCCTACGTGAATTGTAGATATAACTCGCTTTTAGCCATCATGTTGGTAACGGATTGCAGCATCACCTTTACACAAGATGGGTGGCGTGTGCAAAACCACCTGGACCTCATCCGAGGAATCATGAAGCACTCAAGTAAGTTACTTATTATTAACGATGGTCGCTATAGGGATGCTGCATGAGCGTCAATTTTGAAGGTAAATCTAAAATAAAAAATGAACGAAGTGTAGAAACATTTAACTACTGTAAAGGTAAAATCAACTTTGATCGCAACCTCAACTGAGAACCCACGCGCGCTGGTTAGTGCTGCGGATATAGGCCCGCTTGCCCCAGAGGAGTAAGTGTAAGTGCGGCTGCAGTAGACCACGGGTCATCAAGAACTATGGCGCCAATTTGACGGAAGGTTCAAATGACCCACGACCCCCCTTCCACCCCCTTATCTCCGAGGAAAGCAAGTTCCACCTCGGCTACTGCGCGCTCACAACTGCCCAGTCAGCAGGTACACCCAGATGAGAAATGAGCTTGAGTGCCTGGGTTGGCATCGAACCAGCGATACAACGATTGTGAGCTGCGAATGTAAGCTAGCTGCTACTGCGCTAGTACCTTATAGACTTATCTACTCTCCCTTTCAATACTATACTCCAGTTTCCAAGTTCCTTCGTAGTTCGCTTTAAACTATAGTTTGTGTTGATCTATGTCAGTACCATGCACTATCATAGAGAAACATGTCTGTATCTTTTTTTAATAAGTTGCAGTTATTGTTTTCAATGAGAACTTTTTAAAGTGATGGTAACTGAGTTTCCAACGGAGATATCTATCTTATATTAATGCCACAGGCAAATCGTGAAACATTCGGTGCGAATCGGGCGTGATGCCTGCGAGGTTAGTAACCAAACTCCCAAAATCATATTAGCCTAAATTCCAAATAAAAAAAATAATAAATCGTGAAACTTAGAGCAAACTAGAGCACTCTGAGAGCGCATACCTTTGCCAAGCAAGGCAATGTTAACGAAAAACTCAAATCGACACGGAAACTATGATTTTATCTTGATCATCACAAAAAAATCGGCAATTTTTGCCTCATGAGAGTAATAACGGCTTCTCCCATTTTCTTGAAGGTGTGTCCGTAACTGTTTGAGTTATGTTCTGGCAAATATTTGACAAACATAAGTCAAACACACAAACGAACGAACCAATCATGACCAAAATTTTGTCAATTTTGCCTTGCAACAATTTTAACAGATCCTACAAATATCCTTAAGATCCGCTTATAACTTTTTCAGTGATGTATCTGACAAGTATAAAACCAAGCATAAAGACAAACAAACGGACTAACAGATCGACTCAAAAATTTCCTCATTTCCTTCTTGTAACAACCCTAGCAATACTTGTTGAATCATGCTGCTAAGAAATAATAGGCAGAGACAAACAAACAAACAATCTGTTGAACGGACCTTCACCAAATATTAATCTCTTCCCCTTAACATACCTAATCCCTGTAACTATCGTAGGATCCATCCATAACTTTTTGCGTTATTTTAGTGACAGACAAACAAACAAACTGACAAACTCAACAAAGCACATCCTTCTTGTAGGAGGTAATTAGGTAGGTATTGTCAATCCTAATGTAATAGGGAGAAAGATAATTGGATTTCAAAGTTTAAATCTCGCCCTTCAGTATTTTATTATTTGTCAGAGAAATTTACCAGCAATGATAAGCAGATTATTATGTGCCTTTTTTTAGTTGTTTCTTGAGGTGGCTATGAATTGGGCAATGCTAATAATTTCAGCTTTCTTAGCCATACTTATTCAGTCAACAAATGCATGTATGAATTGATATCAACGACATTGTTTTATAATCATCCTACTTGATCGATGTATTCTGAAACAACATTAAGAAATCACTGTCAAGCAAAATAGCCAATTGTTCAGAAGTACTTGACCACCATCACCATTTTCTTTTCTTATTTAAAGAAATATTCATTACTCTGCCTGGTCACGAGGATAAATATATTTGCGACTTTGTATTTACAGTATAACCAGTACATTTAACGTACACTTTAATGCAGCCGAACTCAGGTGCAACCCTCGCTACCTATATACCTATATTTAAGAATAGATAGGCGGCAGTAGACGAACCAAAAGGCCCATTCCCAAAGAGACACCGGAACTTACTCCCCGGCCCTCTATGAGCTATTGCCATTATGTCAGTTGGATATAGAGGACTGAGAAAAAGAAGGAAAAAGGGGGGAAGAATATCAACCAAAGGGGCGATCATGGATTCACGCAAGCACGATGTATAGCCGCCGATATGCCGCTGCTATATATTTATAGAGTCATATTAACGCCTCTTCGCTCGAAATTCACCTATTTTACTGCTTGCAAAGATTGTATGCACGGTGACATAAAAGCAAACATTCAAGATAACATACAAGCAAGACTTTAAGTTTTATTCTTATATAACTTCATGCAGCATGTCGGTAGTACCAATAGATTATTGTCAGTTTGATTGACAGGCTCTGAGTGATTCTAGAATAGCATTGCAATATTATCATGAAACTCATTACGAGAGAAGTCTCTATTTTGTCTAAATGGCATGTCCATTTATCCTCCAGAGTTAACTGTGAAGTTTTGGCTCACGGAGTGACTTTTCGTGATATTCCGTATGATCTTCAGTAAAGCCGGCGAAGTGAGTGATCTTCCTTTCCCGCTCTATTCTATCTCACAAAAGTCATAGTTTGCTGTTACACCTCGTATATTATAATGACTAATTTAAATCCAGGCTAGAAGCTAGCAAGGTGATGCTGTACAAGACTTGATATCTCCAATTTAAGCCGGATTCACACGATCAATACGTACTGACAGTATCGGGTAATGGCAGTATCGAGAACATACGATCAATACGTACTGACAGTATCGGGTAATGACAGCATCGAGAACATACGATCAATAATATACCTACTGTCAGCATTTCCATAGCACTAGTTGCTTAGATTCCGTAAGAAGTGGTTGGTGTTGTCTGCTCTATCATCTGAAACGAAGTAAAAAAAAAGGTTTGAGGAAACAATAATTGTTTTGTTACTGGTAAAGAGGCAACATCGAAGGGAATGGATGAAGGAGCGGATTCTAAAATGTAACAAGTACACGCATGTTAATTTATTAGATGGAATTAAGCTCATGGAAATGGAAGACTTATATAACTACTTCAGAATGAATGAATACATCTGTAAAAACTTTTGAATATTTTGAAACCGTTAATTACCAAGTTTCCATCAATCCAACAATGCCCAAAGATTGATGAGATTTCTGAACAGTTTTGATCGTGTCAGTATTTTTGTCAGTCCATCAGTACGCCCCTTCACACGATCAGTGTACTGTCAGTATTCCTAAATACTGTCGGTTATACTGACTATGTGAACGCGTCTTAACACATTGGGAGCATATTCGTCCCATCAATAACGCCCCGAATTTCACCGAAGAGATTAATTCGATTCTCGTTAGGACTACATCAACTTCCACACTTAACCCTCCCAATATATTCATTAGCACGTGCTAAACCAAGACTTCTTTATTTCCAAATGAAGAAAAATTGGAGCCGTCATTAGGAACAGGGTGCTTTGTTCTACTACACGCACGCCAGGGTAATTAAACTTGTAAAATATGCATATATAGTTTCAGGATGGCATTGTAAATTACTCCAATACAGGCTATTCGGTAAATGACTGTATTCTATACTGTATTCTGCACTCTACATGCATACTGAAAAATTCATAATCGCCCTAGCTGTGGCTTCCCAATCACCAAATACAGCATAACGCACCAGTCAATCGCAGCACGACTTAAGAAGCGAAGGGTACTCTATAGAGCACGGTAAGAACGGTACTCTACAGAGCACGGTAAGACCAAGTTTTCCCTTCAATAGTGACATACTCGTAATATTTACTCTGAGCCGGGTAAGTGAGAGAACTGGAACGGGCTTGTAGTTGAGCAAACTGTTTCTCAAGTTGAAAATCTTAAACGCGTCAGCAGGACTGCGCAAAGGCCCCGTTTGTGGCCGCGCTATAAAGCAAGTTGTAGAGTAAACACAGCTGACATTTCAAATTGTTGCAGTCATTGAACCGATAAAGAATTGCTGCAGTCATTGAAACGATAAAGAATTGCTGCAGTCATTGAAACGATAAAGAATTGCTGCAGTCATTGATACGATAAAGAATTGATACAGTCATTGAAACGATAAAGAATTGCTGCAGTCATTGAAACGATAAAGAATTGATACAGTCATTGAAACGATAAAGAATTGCTGCAGTAATTGAAACGATAAAGAATTGCTGCAGTCATTGAAACGATACAAAATTGATACAGTCATT
>LQNS02276883.1:28809240-28826990 GCA_001587735.2 Parhyale hawaiensis | reverse complement strand
TGAAACGATAAAGAATTGCTGCAGTCATTGAAACGATAAAGAATTGCTGCAGTCATTGAAACGATAAAGAATTGCTGCAGTCATTGAAACGATAAAGAATTGCTGCAGTCATTCAAACGATAAAGAATTGCTGCAGTCATTCAAACTATAAACAATCACTTCTGGGTATGCCATTTCACCCGAGATCAAAGTACCAAGTTCAGGCCATTTATAGGAACGATCACCCAAATGAAAAGAAAATTTCATGTTATACGCTGGTAACAATAACAAAGCAGAAGTCAAATAAACAAACATCGAGAAAATTTAATAATCTATTGGCAATTTAGTGAAAAGAGTACAGCGTGCACTAGTCGGTATTACTGCAGCCTAATAAATGAAGCAACTGCTGGGGCAGATGTGTGCAGCACAGAGCTGTTAATGGTTATAAGGTTTGCTACTACCAGAGGCACGAGAGAATGTGACTTCACGGACTAATGCCAGATAACCCAAGTAGCCAACTGTCGAAATATGACACCCAGAATACAGTAAAAAATATATAATATACTGTAAATAGTGAAAAATGTATTCCAGAAAACAGTAAAACGCATCCAGAAAGCAAACGAAAAATGTCCAAAAGCAGCAAAACTTATCAATGAGAGGGTAGTTTAAATAACACCCACGAAACACTTTGAATTATTATTTAAAAAAAAACAGTCGGAAAAGACCATCTAGGTAGACGAAGAAAAACATCAAGGCAGTAATTGAAAACTATCATTCAGCTTCTAGTAGATCAATAGCATCCAGTAAGCAATCATAAAAAATAATAACAGGCAAATATCTTTTGCGTACATTATTTCAAACTGAAAATAATGTTGGCATAAGATTTTTCTTGGTATCATTTATAAAATATTTATCAACATCAAGCCGTTAGTTTAAAGGTTATTTTGCAGTTTTTTTTCTAGGGACGAATCGTGCTTGATAAAACAGCTTAACTATTATCCTACTACAGATAATCCTCGTTATATACTACTGCACCTCTTTATACTTTAACCCAAATATACCGGGGTTATTGTATACCGGGGTTATTGTATACCGGGGTTATTTAGTTCCAGTGTCCCCAACTGTATCACTTTGACTTCACTTTATATAGCGTTAGTATGCCTAAACCGTTCCTCTAGTTCTTGAATCGCGCTTCTACGATTCAATTTCAATAAGTATAGCAATTTAGTATTCACTGTGAGAGAGGATACTATTAGTAAATATGAAAATAATTTACAGCATAACATTCATTTGTAGAATGCCAATTTCAAGAAATTTGTAGAACATCACTGCGAGACTATTTTCATACGGTTTCATGGACGACAGCTTCTCCTATGCCGTTATGCAGTAAAGAGAAGATTGCTCAGGCGACTTCTTTTAACTTCTATAAATTATGGCTCCTAAACCAATAAACGAGGAGGCGATGGAAAGTGACCATCAATGAGAAGATAACAATTTTGAGTGGCTTCAAGCGAGGGGAAGAAAGTAGCTGATATACATGAAAAGTTCAAAATTGGAGATTGCACAATAAGGTTATCAAGAAATGTGAAGGATGTGGAGTAACAAACCATGCGTGAAAAAGGTAATATAAGGAGAAATATAAACATACAATGACAGTGGAAATCACAAAAGGATTAATATCTGGCACCTTAAGGAATTCAAACTCATGTATAGGTCAGGGATGAAAACAGACATATATACGGTATATGTTTGCCATCGCTATATTGTAATAATCATAGTGAGCAGAAACGTCTGGTTATACTCTAATTTATATCATGCAGGTATGCATTCGAATTTTCCATTTCATTATATATAAGTTGTAATTGAAACCGAATCTATATCTAATAGGAACTTTAATTTAGTCGTAAGAGTCAGCTTGGAACAGTAAACTTTTTTTGCAGTATTATCATGATTGCGACTCGAGCTCTGCCCCGTCTCGCCGTCGTGATCATGAAGATGGCGACGATGATGAAAGTGGTGATGATAACGATGTTGGTTTCATCGTGCATTGGCCTCTCCGAATACTACGAACTGCACAAAAGCGGAACCATCTGTTCCACAATGCAAGAGTGGTCAACTGAAGCGTCGTCTCTCATACTTGTGAGCATGGAACCCTGTTGTTTATGAACAAGCCTCATACAAATTCATAATTTCTAGCGTCCTCTGCCAAGAAAGTTATGTTTTTGTAGAGTTTGGCTATATCTCTCTTTGCCTGTTTGTCTGAAGTGAAGATTACTCAAAAATTTGTGAATGGAGCTTTGAGAAAGTTAGGCATGATAGGAATATTAGACTATTAACGTTTGGTGAAGATCCGTTCAACCATTTATTTATTTGTCGGGCTTTTCGTTAGTACTGTAGCTCAAACAGTCATTGGCGGAGTTCTATGAAATTTACTTTGGCTGATTGGTATGTTACTAAAAGTAAGTGACTAAATTTTTGTGAGTGATGATGTGTTGGTTCGTTTGTTTGTCTGTGTTTGATTTTGAATTTGTTTTCAAAATAACTAAAAAGTTATCAACGAATCTTTATGAAGCTTACAGAAATTATTAGAAATGGTTAAAGACATATTATAATATAATTTTGGAGATGATCGGTTGGCCTGTTTGACAAAGGTTTATTGGAATCCTCATCAGCAACATTACCCCTAAAAAATATGAAGGGATCTTGAAGACATTTACAGACGCTGTTATTACCGCCAAAAAGGCACAAAACAACAAGATTTTGAGGCTGATAGAAGAAAATCATAGTTTCAGTGCCACTTTGAATTTTTCGTTAAGGCTGCCTTGCTGGATGGAGGAATCGCTCTCAAAGTAATCTAGCTTATTTTGATTCCGTTTTTTCATGAGAGATGCCATCGGCGCTGAGGAATTTGAGTTTTTTTTTTTTTCAAGTCAAGCGGGACCGTTGATCTAGAGCTTTTGTCCAAAATTCAAATTAGAGCCCTCAACTCCCAGCTGCAACTTTAACTTGGTTGGAAAATGCTAAAAATGGGGAAGAATCACAAAGAGTAGCTTTCGTGATTCGCTAATTACAGTGATTCTTAACCTGAGGTCCTGGTACCTCCTGAAAGTGTCAGACGACATCCCAAGAACAGCAAACTCAGAATTATCTTACAAAAATTGTACCCTGCCTATGACTTAAAAAGATATGATTCTCGGCACTAACCAATATGATACAATGGCTGAACTAAAAGAGAAATCAGTAATAGTGTCGTCCTGTAGTATTACCCGTGTTAACCCTATAGCGGGGTATACCTGCCCGTAACTTTAACTTAACATTGCACTCAATAAATCTTCGTTCTCTGTGAATATCTAAAATCCCTTTAAGTCTATTTCAACGAAAGAAACGTGAAAAGCCAGGAATATAAGATATTGACATAGTTAATTAGATTAGGTTGCACAGCTTTATACAATTTAAATAGAAATATTTGGGCAAAGACCCGCTGTTCTAAAAGCCATTTTACTTAAAATTCCAACGTTTCGGCTTTTCGGCCATCTTCACCAACTGAAAAACATGCAGAAAACTGTTAAAATTTCTCCTCCAAGTCGTAGTGAGGTTTGTCTTTTTAGTTGAAATTTGTTATTGCCTCCTGTAGGTTTTCATTATATATATCGCCCTAGTAAAAAATTTTAATAGTTTTCTGCATATTTTCATTTGCTGAAATGGCCGAAAAGCCGAAACGCTCGAATTTCAAGTTAAATGGCTTCTAGAGCAGTGGTCTCTGCCCTAATATTTGTATTTAAATTAGATACGAGAGCATAATGCAGAGGGTACTAGAATGAAAACATGGATAACAGGCGGCTTTAATTGTTCGCCTTCAGGAGTACGAGCAGTTAAAAGGTTAAAAGCTACTTCGCTAAGCTTATCTTCTGTTTAGGGCAATTAGAATATACCAAATTAGAATATGCATGTATGTAATGGCCTTCAGCTTCTCCTGCTGTCTCCCAATACATATCTTAGATTGTTCAAGAACTTATTAAAATCATATCAACAATATGTGACAAGCTATTTTGGAAATTTTGCAGCAAACTAGCAATTGCAGTTATTAGTTATGTTTCATTTCACTCTTGTATCCGTAGCTGTGCAATGTCTTTTCATGATAGAGAAAGGTGCCGTCAGTAACTGGATATTAAATATCGAATAATACATTGCTGCTCTGGAAGAATGGAAGGACTAGTAAGATAACTTCGCTACCCTCTCACATTAATTTCAGTAAAAAGGGAGTTTTCCATGTAAGTTACCGTACTTACGATGTTAGCACTCGGTTACTCACTGTTCAATGAATTATTTATTACCTTCATATTAACGATGCATTAGAGAAGCAGGTAAACCTGATGCAGAAGAAGGATTAACGCTTTAGCGACCGATGTAACCTAAACTTATAAGCCAGCAATTATTTAGTTTTTATATGTTCTTTCCAGAAATAGGTAAGATTTTGAAAGAAAATATCCCATAAAAGGGTTAAAGGATCAATTGCAAGTTAATATTTTAAATAGTCTTCCTTTGCCAGTTAGAACGGAGACAGCTAACACGTTCAAAAATCGTGTGGACACTGGACAGTTAATGAGCGCACCAACAACTTCGGCAAATTTAGATTCCACCTTCATATATGTAGCTCCTATACACCAGCTTCGGACCTGTTTTTTCACCCTCCTCAAACAGCTTTTCCACAATCATTTTTCACAAACAACTTCACGCGCGAAATCCAAAATCACACAAAATTTGCTGCAATGAATTAGGTTTGTACACTGCTCTCCTCTGCAACGGTTTTCTGAGCGATGCCCATTACTTTAGTCTTGTATCAGTGCTATGGCAATTGCCCATAGAAAATCAAAACCTAGCCTTGATACCTCTTTGAGAATATGCTTCTTAACCCTATTTTGACCAATTAAGTTGCTGTAGCTCTCCGCAGTAGCTGTATTCCCACTGGAATCCAAACTCTTTTAGCAAATTAAAACAACGAAAATAAATTGAGTCGATCCTTCTGTTTTCCCAATAAATTTAGTTAACTGACTTTTTTATAAGATTAAGTACGCAAAAAAGAAACAGTTTGCACCAAACAGAAAATAAATTAAACGTTACCTGACCGACCTCTATGTGACTTACTTATGTTTTTACTTTTTCGCACAACCTGCCATTTATTGATTTCATCGGTTGCTAAAAATATTATAATAATAATATTAATTGTTTTAAAATTAATATTATTTTTATTAGTCACTCTACATTTTCAGTGCGCATACTTTACTGGGTTGCGAGGAAGAGCAACTTTCAGCTTCTGTGGCGGGACCTGTACGGTGGCCAACGCATCCTTCCATCCCAGCTACACTAACGAGTCCGTTCCAAGTCCGTGTGCAGTGTACAGTACCTTGGCCCCCGCGCCAACCCCAGCACCACGCAGTGTAAGACTATGAACTTTTCTGCATCTCTGGCACACTGTAATTTTAATGCCAGCACTTATATGATATTAGAAAGGAAAGACGGAAGATTACGGTATTACACCGTTCGGTTTCGCCAATCAAAATGCAGAGCAATAGCTGCATTGGTAGGCAAGGGAGTTCTAAGTAAAGCAATATCTTTATCATAAAATGTACCTTTTTATATTATATTGTGAGGCTTTCTAGGCCAAAATATTGAGGAATGACTGTGAAGGTGAGTGATTAATAATTAAGAGGAGTGTTGTTATGTATTAGCATACACTAGTGTGCCCACGCTGTCAGGAATGACAGCGAAGAATCTGTGTTGATCCTGCTTCATTAACTATGCTTCATGCAATTGCCAACTTTAAAGTTCACGCAGATGAGGTATCACGGTTTCATAATTACGCATCAGCACACTTTTATTTTCTTTTTCTGACGTTTGCAGACAGTTCAGTAACATTGAAAAGAATTGATTCGATTTGGTTTCATAGATACCCTAGTGTGTCATATTTGTCCGATAGCCTTTTGGTTATTACCTCCGCCAAGGAGGTTATGTTTTCGTTGTGTTTGTCCTATGTTTGTCTGTCACCAAGATAACTCAAAAAGTTATGAACTGATTTGAACGAAATTTACAGGGATTGTTAGGTATGTTATGAGAAACAGATGATTAACTTTTGATGAAGATATGTCCATCCATTTGTTTGTTTGTTTGTCTGCCTCATTTTCTCAATACCATAACTCTAAAAGTTATTAATGGATTTTTATGAAATTAACATGAGTTGTTAGGTATATAACAAAAAGTAAATGACCAAATTTTGGTAATGATACGTTTGTTCGTTCGTTTGTCGTTGTTTTCAATTTTATGCTTGTTAGCACAATAACTCAAAAAATAATGAATGGATCTCTATGAAATTTATAGGGGTTGTTAGTAATGTTAAAAGACATAATGATTAAATTTTAGTGCAAATCGGTATGATCGTTTGTATGTTTGACTCATGTTTGTCATAACGTTTGTTAGCAGTATAACTCAAAAAGTTACGAACGTATCATCGAAAAATTTGTACAAACTTTCAAGGATGAACCGAAAGCATATGACCAAATTTTGTGATGGTTTTGTTTGTCCGTTTGTGTCTATTTTCTCTAAGCTTGATTGGATGTGTGTCAGCATCATATCCCCAAAAAGTTATAAGAAAGTCTTACCGAAATTTGGAAGAATAGTTGGCAATGATGAAAGACACAAATGAATCAAATTTTGGTGACTGGATTGTCCGTTTGTGTGCTTGACTATTTTTTGTCAGAATATAACTCAAAAAGTTACTGACGGTTCGTCAAGAGAATTACAGAAGCTCTTATTATTGTCAAGTGGCAGAATGAAATGATCTAATTTTGGTCATGATTCAAAATCCTAAGATAAAAACCAATTTGTATATTTCGCTAACTTCGTAACTTGTCTAGCATGGCTAAGGTATGCACTATCGGAGTAAACCTGTTTCGGCATTTTTTCAAATGCAATACAATAAATTTTTGACTTCTGTTGCAATTATTGCTTCAAGCAAAGGTAATTCATGTAATGAAAGTTATCGGTAATGTCGAGTGAACTACGGGGTGCTGGATTTCCGCAGTGCCCCCAGCCCCCCCCCCCATCCACAAGATAAAACTGATCTTTCACACAAAATTCCATCTAGACCCAATAGATTTGAAGTTACTCTCAGTGCATGGTCTATTTTCCAGGGCACGAAGCGCTACGTGCTCAGCTCGACCAACTCTCCCTCCGGCGACCCGACAGATCTGGACGCCGGTGGCTTCTGTGTCTCTGAAGGCTACGAGTTCGCCGTGGTGTCCACAGCTGCTGAGATGGAGTTGCTGGTCAGCCAAGTTGGTGCCGGTGAGTTGTGCTGCAAACACAAAGTTCGGCTGTTGTCCAAAGGCTTCTTGATTATTTTGTGTGGTGTAGCCGGCATGGAATACAGCGGAGGCGTACATAAAACTCCACTAAGTTGGAGCTTGGCAACAAAACTGTTGGCAAAACTTTTTACTATGTTAATTTTTGGATTAATTTTCGCTTTCTACTGCTCTGCTATGATGAAGCTCTAAACAAAACAGTCACAGCCGACTTGAATACCTCAACCGTTCAATGCAGAGCCTTACAAAGAATTCCATCATAAAAGATAACTGAACTGATGAGTTTTGCCCCTCACAGTATCCAGTAGTACAACAGCAATGCAATCTCTCAAAAGGAGATCAACGTACTTTTTTATTTGATTCGTGAAGGAACTTGGCCGATGCACTATAATGGATAACCATTATTATTACAGTTATTATTAATTATTATTATTTGGCTTTTGCAGGCCCAATCTGTGAACTGCTGAAGGGTTAAGTGGATGAAAATAAGCTCCTATTTTGGAAACTTTGTAAACAAGAAGCGATATTGTAACTTGCTCGGCTTCAGTAAGAAAATTTTGAAAGTACTTTACGCCTATTTATGAATATAGCCTTAAGAAGTAAATGAATGCTAATGGCAATAATTGCGCACCAACCGAGTTTCTTTTCGAATCCGATAAAAGACTACGTTGTTCTCCTCCTGAGAAATTGCCCTTTTGTTATACTACTGACCGTTTTGAGGCGCAAAACTCGTCAGTTCAGTCTATGATCCAATTTTGCATCAATCTCTATTGTCATGAAATCCGTTGTCGGAGATTCGTCTTCGAAAGTGCAGGCGTTCAAGTCAGCCGTGATTGCTTTGCTAAGGGCTCTATTTCAACAGCTCTTTGGGCGTTCAAAGATTGGTGCTGTTCCATTTCGGTTTCATTCATTGAGATGGCCAATGTACCTGCGCATTTGAGTCGTCACGCATTCACTAAAGATCGATGTCAGTGTACACCGTAACCCACACTATAAAGTTCAGCTCACGTGTACCATGGGCGAGGTTACCCATCCTCATGGAAGCTCATCGCCTGTGGGCACAACCCCCACTGTCATCAATATTCAGAGCATGTGCTGACATTACTGTTCCAGTTAACGAATGAGCCCGTAAAGTTATTAATATTTTTTCAGAAGTAACGAAAATGTGCGTTAGTTACTGCTTTGCTCCATTTTCAGCGATAAATAGCACAATAAAGGCTAGATGTGAAATAACATAGAAAAAAGAGTTGAATACTTTAGTTTAATAAAACTTTATATCTCTCAGATATCAGGGAGAGATGCACTTGGTACTGCCTTGCCTGGTTCTACGTCATCAACGGCGAGTTTGAGCAGTGGTATGATGGCTCCTACATCAACAAGGGCGAAGTGCAGGTGGTGTCTTCTGCCACTGGCTGCTTTACTATTCGACACGAGACTGTTAGTGGAGACCCATGCACTCTTGGATCCTTCCCGGTCCTGTGCCAGATCTATGAATGAAGTCTATATGAGATTCTCGATGTTTGGCCATTTCCCTGTCCTATGTAAAATTTACATAATAAATATCAGTAGCATACAAAGCCGCGAGATATTCGTTTTTGTGGGTAGGTCCCGGCTCCAACTACTTCCGGTTCGCGTCCACCCCCATACCCCTGCTAAACCGGTAGTACATCGGTCGTTATAAGCCGGAAGCTCACGCTCGAGGGGAGCCGCGAGGGTAGCTTACCCTCAAAAACGAATATCTCGCGGCTTTATATACTACTTATATCTATGAAATCCTCGAATTCTCTGCCCTTTCCCGATCGTCTGTTAGATTTACAAGTAGTAAGTCTGAGAGATGCTTGAATTTTTGGTTCTTTCTCGGTCGTAGGTCAGTTTTATATATAATGAAAAAGTCCTTAATTAAGATGCTCAAATTCTCGGTGTTTACCTGGTTGTTTATCCGAATTGCGTATAAAGTAACAATCTTCAACGGCTGTAGTTTTGTGTAATTTTCTGTCCTGCGTGAGATTCTCTCCTTACTGGGCCACTTCTGCTCCTGATTTAGATTTATTATCCCAGAATCATTTACTCTGGTGTTTATTTTCAGTTTTATGCCAGATTTATGAATAAAAAACTACAACTAAAAAATTATTGCTTTTTTTTCTTTCCCCATCCTGTCACATTTAGGAAAGGGACAAAGGGCCTCGAGTTCTGCGTACAACTGTTAATCTTAACGTCTCCGCAGTGTTGATGTAACATACTATGTAGACTACTGGCTTGCAGCGCCGAAACTCCTGGTTTTGTTAGAATATGAAATAGTTCAGTATTTGCGGTAGAAGGTATACATGCTTCTCAAGACTAAAAGTAGCCACTCCCTTAAAGGCTTCTGCCTTTCAATACTTGTATTCTTGTATTTGCCCCGTGTCCTGTCAGATTTGGGTTTGACGTTTTCTTCATGATAACTATTATTGCCTCAAAAGTTGTCCGGCTTCCTCAAATCAGAAATTAAATAGGATAATTTTAGCAATTACCGGATAAATACTTCCTGGCGTAAATATTTGTAGAGCATTTACCAGCTCTTCAAGTCCATCAGCAAAGTTACACTTTGTTACGTTCTGTCATATCATTAAGCCGTGTTTTGGATTAGTAAGCGATGCCCATCTTAGCAGTCTCAGAGTGCTTTCATTGTTAATGACATCTGTTCATAATCATTCTGCAGAATCGCTATACTTTAATTGCAACAACGCTGACCATATGTCACTGCCATTTTTTTAGTCAATAGTCAATGATTGATTACCACGTAGCATGTCAATATCAATAAATTGATATAATATCAACTTTAACCGACGTTTCCTCAGGGATACTGCAGTAATTTGTCAATATTGCCACTACTGTAAAATCATTGTTAGGGACTTTGATACTACATCTGAAATGCCCATTTATCTTCCAAAGTTAGCGGTAATTTTTTACACTGGCTACGACTCTTTGTCTTCGGTAACTTGTAATTTCATCGGTTATACGTAATACTATCTGATCTTGTGTAGTACAGCAAAACAAGTGGTATTGTTTCCCAGTGTAATTCCATCACACATATGTCTTCTCATCTTCCCATCATGCTGAAACTTCCATTATGTTTCATCATGCACTGCAGTACCTCACCTTGATTATGATTGTTTGGACGAAGTCCAGGCGATGTTATGGTCTACAACAATAATTTATATCCAGGCGAGAACAGCGACGCTATAATGACTTGATATCTCACATCAGACAACTGGAGTACACATTCGACACGTTACAAAAGAAATCAATACGAGTCTAGCAAGGGCTACGTCAACAGTTAGACTACTTCCACCCTAATTCCTCCAACTACTATCGTCATTGCTTGCTGAATCAAGACTTCTCTATTTGAAGAAAACTGGATTCGTCATTAGTGACTGTCTGCTTTTGTTCGACTGCACGCACTTCATTGCGTTGGAACCTAACGAAAATATACCAAAGTGGGCACTGTAATTAAGCCTAGCTCAGGCTTCTCTGAAAGTGTCTGTATTCTATATTGTTTTTGTATTGAATATTTTTGTTAATAACTCTCAGATTGCACGGCGGCTTCGCAATCGCCTTGTCCAGCACAGTGGGGCAGTATAACTCAGCACGGCTTCAGTCGAGCGGTGTCCTGTGCGGGTAGAAATAAAGAGTCCTGGAAGACTACATATCTGCTTCATTAGTGACTTGCTCGTAAAAGTCATCATCTGCCAGGTCAGTAGGAGTAGAATGGACACTACGTTTTTAATTCGATTATGTTAAAAATACTTAACTTCTCACTTGAATGGACTTCCTTTACTGAACCACAGACGTAATGGTACTGCACTGGCAGGTGTTAGTTTCATTCGTACTTTGCTTGTTATTCAAACGATGTAGCAGATGTATCGCATTCACGAATTGTTTCGTTTGTAACGATGCGCTACTGAATATCACAAGTATTGACTCTTAGTAGAACTGTTCGACAGTGAATAATATCACAGCCTGAAGATATTGTGGGCAGGCTTATGCATCCAAGGGGCTACCAAGCTTAAAAAAAAAAGCAATTTCCTAGAGCGCAAGCCGACCACAAGTTTAGTATAATACAGCATTTAAATAAAGTGGACAGTATCACGTGACTAAGAGCCAACCATGTAAATTCGGCGTATAACGGAAATCTATCTTAGTAGATTTTTAAGCCAGATGAACTACAGTATTGTACATTTTCTATATAATTCTAATTTCAAAATTAGTGCAACCGTGTAGAACTTTAGCTGCCAAGTTGACAACAATTAGACGATAAATATTACCTATTGTAACATAATCCGGCATATCATAAAATAAATATTCCGTCCTTCCAAGCAATGGTGTTAGAACGAAAATTTAATTAATATGACGAAAAATAATATCATTTGGAAAAAAATCAGTCATGAATGTTATCAATCAGAACTTGAAGAGTGAAGTTGAAAGAAATCGTTCAAACTTAATATCAGTGGTGAACATTGTCAACTGGAACTTCCAGGAGAGATCATGATCATTAACTTTCATGAATAATATCAGTTCTGAGTACTGTAATAACAATCAGAAATAACAGAGCGAGTGAACTGTAATATCTTACAATAATAATGGTTTAATAGCAGCAATATTTTCATGTTTATCGCATTGACGGCAACTTATGCTCTTGGAAGTAGAGAAGAGACTGATGATAGAATTCGGTATTTATATGTAGGTAGTTATTTCAGTTCGTCTTTCATTGTTTGTACAGCAAACCAAGGCTCGGTGCTTTGCAATCAACCCTAGTAATATCATGTGGAAAGTAGCCAAAAAATATCATCCAGAAAGCAGTCGCGAAAAAAATACCATCCAGAACAGAGTCAAAAAATCTCTAAATATTCATAAGAAGATAGCCGAAACAATATCCACAAAGCAGTTTAAAGAAATGTCATCCAGAAGTAGTTAAAATAATCATCGAGATATCAATTGAAAAGCATCGTTAAGAAAGCAGTAAAAAAATTGGTATGTAGAAAGCAGCCAAAAAACATTCATTAAACAATCGTAAAATATTATCCAGAAAACAGTCTCAAATTTAGCCAACAGAAAAACAGTCGAAAAATATTATTCAGAAGGCAATCAAAGATTATCATCCGGAGAGAAATCGAAAAAGATCATCCAGAAAAGAGTCGAAGAATTTCCCGATGGCCATCAAAAACATCATCTAGAGAGCAGCTGGAAATTATCATTCAGAGAAAATGCAAAAAATATCATACAGAAAACAGTTGAAAAATATAGTCCAGAAAGTAGTTTAAAAATATCATAAAGGAAAGTAACAAGAAAAAGATTATCCAAAAAGCAGTCGGAAAGCATTCACTAGGTATTCGAAATACAATCATCAAGAACCAGTCAAAAATATCATCTAGAAAGTAGTGGAAAAATATCCAGCCAGCAGTTATAAAAAATATCATCCAAAATATAGTCGAAAAATTCATCCAGAAAGCAATTGAAAAATATTATCCAGAGACCACTTGAGAAACATAGGTTAAGAAACACAATTCTGAAACTGATCGAAAAATTTAACTTATATAGTAGTCAAAAAAGATCCAGAAACCAGTTGAAAATATCATTTGAAAGCAGTCAAAAAATCAGAAAACCAGTTAAAAATATTCAGAAAGTAGTTGAAAAATATGAGACAGGTTGCAGTCAATAAATATCAGCGCGAAAGTAATAGAGTAATATCATCTAGAAAGCAGTTGGAAATATTTAGAAAGCAGTCGAAACAAACCAACTAGAAAACATTTGAAAAATTGTACATGAAAGAAATAAAAAAGTAACATCCAGAAAGCAGACAAAAATATGATCTAGAAGCAGTTAAAAAACTTAAAAAGATCATTCAGAAATATCAGGCTGAAAACAGTTTGGAATAACAGTAATAGAGAATGACATCTGCTTGATATAATATCGGTCTGAGATAACGACGAAATAATGAGACAAATGGTGTTGTAAAATTAATTTTTGTGTTGATATGCACAAACAATGTACATCATTAGAGATAACGACTAGGCAAAAATTCTTTTACTTTTAATAATGTACCCCGGAATTATTCATGTAAAAATTTATTTCCATTAGCGTTAATACAAATGCCGACTTACCTCAGTCTATTTATTTGAAGAATGTTTTTCAAGTTTTAATAAACAGAAGCTTGAATGAGTAAAAAGCTTGACTGTGATTCTCATGCACGGAAAGCTGATGCCTCTCTGTCCCTTTTCGATCTGCCGCTTCAGATCGGAGATATATCACCTACTCAACAATACCTTTTGGAATTTCTCAAAGTTAACCACTGAAAATGTCTCAAGAACTCTGCAGTGGAAGCCCAGGTACTGGACTTAGCTTCATCCCAGAACGCAGGTTTTTTTTTAGTCCATCATATGTAAAATGAAGACTGACTCAACTGAATTAAGGTGAAATATATTCATGGGAACAATAAATGAAAAAGAGAATGAAAAAGAAGTTTCGTTCAAGTAATTATTATTACCATCATTCAATGACTGTGCCGGCTACTGGTATAGTAACCACTAAATATTCATTTAATAGCAGTCCTGGGCTCGATAGCCAGTGAAAGATAAATTACGGTCTGGATTTAGTGAAATTTTATTTACAATTTAAGTAATTTTTTCTTCAAACAAAGCCTTCAATCGTTAATTCTGAGTAAACGTTGCACTTTCACGTTTGAGTGATGTATAGTGTATGATAAATGGCTACTTGCACGAGTGCAGCACTCATGTTAATGATCCCATTAGTGTTTTTGGAGGACTAAAATTCTACGTAATGCTAGCCTAGCCAAATCTGATTTTAGAATGCATTGAACTAATTATTATTGTTTGCATTATGCAAACCAAGGAGCCGAGAGGAAAAATAAAAGCAAATACCCCCAACACACAAGATCCTCACCCCACCGAAATGAAAATGAGAAAAGTAATAGAGTGAGAGGAATGAAAAGACGTACGTAATCAATTATGAGAATAAAAAACATTTGATCCTGCCCTAAAAAAAATGAAAGAAAAGCAAACCTCCACAAGCAAAGACACTGCCTTTCAGCCCATTCCCCAGCCGACGACAAGGATATAGGAATAATAAGGATATAGGAATAACCGCTGATAGGAATTGCTTAGTGTTCGCCGGAGGCAACTGAACTGCAATCCCATGAAGCGCTACAGCTCCATGATTGAGTGCATCACTGGGAGCCATGGGACTGAATTATTGAATAAATCCACTTAGAAGTACCTGTCAGACACTTTATGAATGTGAAATTTCTGCAGATGAAATTGATTAGCACCATATGTATATTTTTTTCTGCTGGAATTTTGACAGGATGCAGTCCTGTAAACCCCCTAGAAATGATTGTCATTGTTTGAAGATTTTTAGGACTGAGAAAAACTTCATTGATGAACTGAGCTCTAAATATGTGAAACTATGGATATTAAGCCTTATAAGATATTCTCCGTTATATTTTTAAAGCATGATGTAACACTACTACGGGAGTTGGCATCCAAAAAATATTTTGTAGTTTGTAAGGCAGACCAGCGCATAGGCGTCCTGCTAATAGATGGGGAAGATTATCTCAAAAGTATCGTCAGTATAATTTGCGACATAGATAATTTTGTTCCCGTACTAGAGTCTGTTAAGAAACATTCTATGAAAATTGAGGACAAGATCAATTACTTTCTGAGAAAATAAAAAAAAAAAATGAACTTCTTGGCTGTGAGCACGGCAAAGATATTTTGTTATCAGGGTCTAGTCCTGGTATTCTATGCATATGGTTTGCTTAAAATTCATTTGCCCAGCTTTTTTCCAGCTTTTCCATTTCGCCATTTCTTTTTTTTTTTCTTAGAGTACAGCTAGCTACATACTTGAAAATTTTTTTGTTCCAAATTTATCACCTTTGATAGTGAACGATTACACAATCTAAAACTCATATAAATTTATCTATTATTTCCTTGATTTTGCCAGTCCTGACCAGTATATTATGCCTTCTTTTGACATCGGGAATCTTTTTACCAATATTTCAATGCATGAAACATTTGATATAATTTTACAGCATTTTTTTCCAAACTCTTGAATCATCTGTGGTAGGCATATGTCGCAAATACTTTAGGACTCTACTTGAACAGACCCTGTGTTGAAATAATTTTTTATAGCAAATTGTACAAACAAACCGATGTCATAGGGAGTGGGACTTTCATTAGGGCCTACATTTGCAATAGTTGCATGAGCCATCACGAAAACCATTAGTAGCAAAATTACCCTACTGATTTTTGCCCCGTTCTGTAGAAGCGCTACGTGGATGATACATTTATTATTGTCAACATCGCTCACATCCTCAAATATTTTTAGACTACCTCAATAGCAAACACCGCAACATAAAATTCACCTTGGAATGCGAGGATACTGGATCCATGTCTCTTCTGGATGCACTTGTGCCTAAATATAGTGACCGTTTCGAAACCTCCGTCTACCGCACACCTACTTTTACTGGATGTCTACAATTTTTTATACCTTTTTACCCCACACGTTCAGAGTTAATTAATTATATAACGACACTGCTCTTTCGTGCTTTTAATGTCTCTTCTATGTTTCCAATTATGTGTACTGAGTCTCAGTTCCTTCTTAAATTTATTTCGAGCCAACGGTTCCCTTCACATATCATTTATTCCCGCATCAGGAAATTTGGTAAATTTCTAGTTTGATGGCAGCAACGATTTTCGATATTTTGATGTCATATATGCATATGTCTGGGAAGTGCTCATTGAACTCTGCTTTTAATTCACTCAGATGACTGATTATTTAATTATCAACTCTGGCATTACTGTGGAGGATGTCCCCAAGGATCTGCTCGCGCCCTCCCCCAGAAGAAGGGTGTGCCCCAGGTGAAGAACCACTGGTCTAGAGCAATAAATACTAGTGGGTCATGTCACAATAGGCTTGAGGAGGATGCAAACTTCGTTTCCATGTTGTGTGTCTGTGCCTTCCTTTGTCTGCAATAAGAGCGCCATGCGAAATGCACTGGTGCGTTAAACTATTGTCAGAGACTCACTGTACAGTACAATGGCACGTTCACAGCTCATTTACAAGAGATAGTTATGTCAGCTCTAACTCTAGGGGAATACCCTTTCGCCCAATCTTAGCAAATCAGCAACCGCCATGACGCCTTCTCAGCCAATCAGCGACCGCCGTGACTGGTGTCAGTTTCAGCCAATATGCGACTGTTACGTCACTATGCTGGTGTAAACAAATGAGGCCGCGAGCGACGGCTCGTTGTGCTACAGTATACCAGAAATACTTCCTCGCCAATTGTTTATCATTTATTATTCCAAACTGGACCTTTGCATGCACTTAATTACATAAGTAAAGGAAAATAATACACCATATATTTGATGTATTGTTTTTGCATCTTGATTTCCAGCGCCATAAAAAATTGAGAGAATAATCTGAAAATGTTTGCCTAAGTTAAAGCGAATGCTTTGCGCGGAGTAGAATAATTCGCATGAGTTTAAAAATACAAAATTAGACGATTTTCGTTCGCCAAGAAAACTTTGCATTACAACAGGTTATAAAGTAGAATGTTATACACTCATGATAAGCGCAGTAAACTACAACTGAACAATTTTACCAACTTTCATGCAATAAGCAATCGCGACACACACTTAACCTCTCGCACACACTTCGCCATGTCGAAAATTTCTCAAGATACCTCTGTCTTGGGATTAGATTAGATTAGATAGGCAGCAGTAGACTAACCAAGAGGCCCATTCCCAGAGAGACACCGGGACTTACACCCAGGCCCTCTATGAGCTATTGCCATTATGTTAGTAGGATGTAGAGGACTGGGGAATTGAGAAGAGAAAAAAATGGAAGACGAAAGAGAAAAAAAAAGAAAAAAAAGAAGGGGGAAAAGAATCTCCTCCAAAGAGATGGTCACGAATGCCTGCAAGCATGATCGAATAGCCGCTGATATGCGGAGCTAAAATATATAGATGAAGTGTGAAGAAGTCAGCTTAAAATGGCCTGGGAAGCTTTTGCCGTTAGGTGCTTGAGACTCATGGAGGAGGAGTCCTTAGCTGTGGAGGATGTCTCTCCCAGTGTATGTCAAGACGATTTTTAAACGAGTTGACCGACTCGGCACTAACAACGTCGGAAGGGAGTCTATTTCAAATGCTGACTATGAAATAGGGAAAGAACTGCTGACTTGAGGTGGTTCTTCGAGCTTTATGCTTGAGTTTTTGACCGTTGTTTCGCCAGCGATTTTTAAGGTCTCTTTCAAAGAGTCCCGTTATAGGTACGTCGTTGAAGCCATTCAAGTACTTGAATGTTTCTATTAGTTGTCCCCTGAGTCGTCTTTGCTCGAGAGAGATCAGACCCAGTTCT
>LQNS02276883.1:28761178-28775620 GCA_001587735.2 Parhyale hawaiensis | reverse complement strand
TAAAAAGCATATTTTTAAGGCATAAAGGCATAATTTCAAGGGCATAAAATCCTGTCGCTAGTGATCAATATCGTTTTATTTACTTTTATTTAGATCATGTAGGCATGTGTTTGATTATTTTTCCTCATAGCTCCGGTACGCAATAAAGGGCTCTCCCTCCATACCGAAACTGAACCTTTATATATATTAAAAAAGTGTGGAACGATATACTTTTTGCAGGGACAAGATGACTGCAGCCCGAGCCCTGGCTCGTCTCTCCATCCTGGTCATGAAGGTGACGATGATGATGATCTTGGTGATGATGACGATGTTTATTTCATCCTGCACGGGCCTCTCCGAATATTACACACTCAGCAAACACGGCGCTATCTGCTCTCCAATGCAAGATTGGACTATTGAATCTACATCTCTCATACTTGTAAGTGCAGTCGACCAGTGTTTTTTAACGCACTTTGTCAATATCCATACTTCCGTACTATTATACCAAGATCACATATGAAGTCACGTGACCCCCTGGAAACGAGGATTTGCAGCTCATTAGTAGTTAAAATATTTATGTATATATAAATTCGGTAGCAGAGATACGGTAGCTTAAAGGTCGTGTGAGCTGCTGATGCTCATATCACGTTGTCCCTACGAATACATAGTGTAGCCTCGGCATGAGAATTCTTACTTTCTGATTGTCGATATGAGCCCAATCAAACAGCAAATGGATTCTAGTATGCCAGGAAATTGGGCTGGAGTTTCATACAGTAGCTTCTATTAAAGCTAAGTACATCCCCCTCGACCGAGCACCCAATCTAGGATCAAACTAGATTATATAGCTGGGAGGTCCATTCCCATAGAGCATCCGGGACTTATGCTCCAGCCCTCTATAAGCTTTTACCATTACGTCAGAATCATAGATATATTTGAAGGAGAAAAGAAGAAGACGTAAGAAGAATAAAATCAGCGAAAACAGCTAATCGTGTTAGCACAATCAGTCGTTGCAGTTTCGAGGAGCTAGGGGACGTGAAGTAAGCTAGGAGCACGAAAGAAAGAGAATTACGGTAAAGTAGAATGTTTGAAGATCAATACTTCAAACATTTTTCGTTAACCTCAAGTGAGAATTTGGATTAGGCTCCTTCAGGAAGTTACAGCACCGACAGTCAACACGTTCAATAATTGCTTGGCTAATTATCGAGAGCACCACCATCATCCTCAGCTTAAAATACTACTTTCATATAGCTTGTAGATCAGCTTCTAGCCAGATTCATGCTTCTTGAACCGCAATACAAGGGTTTTCCCACAGGAATACAATACGACAACGCACTATTTTATCAATATAACACGACCTAATTAAAACTGAGTTATTGCTACAATTTTCCCAAATGTAATTAAATACACATAAAAAGAAATAGCTTCTAGCGCGCAGAAAACAAATTTTTATCTTAGCTAACCCCTTTGTTCATTGTCTGTGTTTTTGTCCTTTCACTGAACCTGCCGCTGTCTTTATCAGCTGCTAATAATGGCCCTAGTAACAGTACCAAGGAAGGGTTCCCGGTTTTCATAAGTCACCCTGTATTTTCAGTGCGCCTACTTTGCTGCGGGGAGAGGAAGAGCATCTTTCAGCTTCTGTGGCGGGACCTGTACGGTGGCCAACGCATCCTTCCATCCCAGCTACACTAACGAGTCTGTTCCAAGTCCCTGTGAGGTGTATAGTACCTTGGCCTTGGCACCCGCTCCAGCACCACGCAGTGTAAGATTATTTACTTCCATGCCTCTGTGACAAACCGCATATAATGCCAGCATCGATAGGAAGTTTTAAAAGGAAAAGGTGGATAATTTTGATATAATACGATATGGTTTCGCAGGTCAAAATGAGGGACAATAGCTGCAATGGTAGGCAACTGTGCTTAAGAAAGACCTTGTCATCATCATGAAATATTAATTTGACGATATCACTTTGTGTGAAACTTTTTGGGCAACAACATGATATTTATACCGTTTTTAAAGGCGTTATTAGATATAGGGTCTAATAGGTGCGTTGGTATTCTATTAACAAGAGACGCTGTTTGAAAAATAGTCAACTTTTTTCAACGTCAACACGCACATTTGGAAGATTGAGAATGGAGCGTCTCATCTCATAGTTTTGTTGGGGAATGAGGGAGCCATAATATTGTTCAAAAATAACAGGATGATTATGTATGAGTGAACGGAATTATGCAAGTAGCGAATAAGTTGCGATTGTTGAAATTCTCTGATGTCTATAATTATTTCATTCTAAAGTTTTTGCGTGCTGCCCTCTATGCTGATCGTGAGCTATTCGAACAGCATTATCGGGCGCTGGTGCCTACTCACGACTATAACAACAAGACTATAACGACAAGAAGTTGTAATGGATAGAAAGTTTGTAAACAATGGACAGCAAACTGGAATGGTGAGATCGACATGAAATTGTAATGAGCAGAAACTTGCGATTTACATAAAGCCGTAATGGCCAGAGAGTTGTGCTGTGACGAGCACAAAGGGCGCTGACCTTAACGGCGAAACAAAAAAAAAGGAAACATATTACAGTCGAAATTAGAGTGGAATTGTCACCAACGTCAATACGCGAAGCGTCTCCTGCAGTGATCATTTAAAACAGGACTTCAAAGTTCACAGGTATTGATATCAAGGCTTTCGCTCACCTACACTTCTCCGAATGGGTTACTGTGCCCTATACATAGCAGACCGGTTTCTACGTTCTATTTTACTCCAACTTTGAAGAGCTATCCGTAACCTGCCTAGTGACGCTTGCAGAGGAAAAGGATTTGACGATTAGCATTTTAGTAACTTTTTGTAGGGTACACAAAGTTGTGCCCACAAATACGCTACAAAAACTTCGGACGTACGAGTGAAGGCATTAATAGGAATGACGCGTGAACTTGGCCGCCACAGTCGTCCGAAAGCAATGTATAGCCATTCTAAACACAACCGTATGCCTACCGAAAATTGTTATAATAATATCAATAATTAGAGTCAGTTTACTTGGCAAGTGCCGCTTGGAAAGTAATGGCGATTTGTAGTAATGATTTTAGGAATTTGCAATGAAATAAAACTCGAGAGGCACTGTACTTTACTGCAATTTAAATGACACTGTAACGCATTTGGACTAGATATTTAACTGAAACAGACGAGCTAAAACGGCTAATGTGCGATCAAGGTTTGACAGACCTCAGGGGATTTCTTGCCCTGCAAAGAGCGTAATCTCTTATTGTGACATCATGCTGTTCTGCCACTTGTCTATAGAACCTCGACCAGCTGCATCTTCAATAGGTGTGACTCTGAGTTCAGGTAGTGAAGTTTAATCTTACAACTAGTTGTCGCACCAATAGGCTATTGGAATTACTGAGAATGTATGCTTAATTTGTCTGAAGGCAATTAATTAATATTCTGACCATTTTATCAAGGCAGTTTGGGCACGGTCAAATTCCTCCACAGCGTTGCCACTTCTATGGGCATTGCTGAGATTTTTTTCGACCCACATCATAGTCCCGTCCACTACCTGCATATAGAGAAATCTCAGAAATGCCTATAGAAATGACAACGCTGTAGAGGAATTTGACCACGCCCAAACTGCCTTGATAAACTGGTATGAGTATAGTTATATTTTATTAATTGTTGCCCAGCAGCGTTTGCGCAAATCGCTTCAACCGCGGCAGCGGTTCGTGAAGCCCTCTGTAGAACTGAACCACTCGGTATTTTCCCCATTTTGTCAGGTTTATCGCACCAAACGCTTTTATTTTCTATCATATAAAAGCTGAAAGCAAATCGAGAACTGTATTGAAAATTCTAGGCAATATCGAGTGATCTCCGGGGTGCTATGCGGTTCCACAGTACCCCCTCCATCCTCTAAGACCCGCCGCTGATCCTTTAAGCAACGCGAAAGGATACAAAAATTCTATTTGGTCCCTTCAAAGATGAATGTCACTCTCACTGCGGGGTCCATTTTCCAGGGCACGAAGCGCTACGTGCTCAGCTCGACCAACTCTCCCTCCGGCGACCCGGCAGCTCTGGACGCCGGTGGCTTCTGCGTCTCTGAAGGCTACGAGTTCGCCGTGGTGTCCACAGCTGCTGAGATGGACTTGATGGTCAGCCAAGTTGGTGCCGGTGAGTTGAGCTGCAAAATATCAAATTCAGTTTCCGTCCTTCAAGTAATTATTTTGTGTGGTAAAGCAGCATGGAAAACAGTAGAAGTGTACATTTAATTTCACAAAGTTTTTGTTTGTCAACTGAACTGTCGATGATAGTTATTATGTGCTAGCTACCTAATTTTTGATTGATTCCTTGGGCTCTTACAACCTGAAATAGTGAACTGTTGTAAATTTAACTTATGAGAATAAGCTCCTTCTTTGCGAATTCTATATAGAGTAAGCGTTGATAACTTCCTCAGCTTCAGTAAAAAACTACTTAAAGTAATTTGCGTTCATTAAAGATTTTAGCCCACAAAAATTAAATAATAGTGAGATTATCGAGCACCAGTAAAGTTTCTTTTCGGATTAGCTAAAAAAGTACTTTGATCTCCCCGTCAGAGATTACACTGCTATTCTATAACTGACTATACTGTATCGTGCTAGACATGTCAGTTCAGTCGCTGATTTATCCTCCAATCAGTCCAAACTAATTTACGTTTGTATGGAATTCACTGTCCGCATTAGCGTACGACCGTGCAGGCGGCATTCAAGTCAGCCCTGAATATTTTGTTGATTGCTTCATCTTAACGGCTTTCCGGGGGCTTTCAGAGATCGCTACTGCTCAGTTTAGATTTTATTGACTACTAATGAACCACCATGCGTGAGTTGGCCCACATTTACGAATGGCCGATGAACGTGGGCACCGCAACCGATATATATAGTGCAGCTCAGGGCGCGTGGGTACAACACCCACTTTCAAGACTCTTCAAAGCATGTGATAACAACTGTTCCCTTACGCGAATGAACATGTGATACTATAAGCACTAGTGGACCCGGGCCTGGAAAAATCCAAGCAATAATCGATATGTTTACTCTCTTCTTTGACTTGCCGTTTCCACATTTTCTCGCTCACGCTCATTAGCAACTCTACTTACCTTCCGTAACAATTCTGCTTCAAGTCTTTCTTGTTACTGTGCCGAATCGGCTCTTCAACTCTCCATTGACAGCACGTCTTCGTTCTTGAGACTGCAGGTAGTAGTTTCGTTCTTCTTTTACGTTCCCTATCCTCTTTCTTATTTAAACGTACGTCTTCCAAAGTAAAATCTAAGCAAAACACTACAATAAACTTGAATCCCTCTCCAGTCAGCTTTTATGCAATGTTAGTGCGCCGTATCCCTAATACTGTCTCCCATATTTAACTATCTACTTCACTGAAGTGCTCAAATTTCGGCCTCTGGAGCGACATATACACTCTTAGAGAAAAACAGTAAGCTATAAGAAATAGTTATCTACTGCCCAGTGCCCGTGGAATATTTGAAAAGAAAGCTAGCTACATCGTCAAATTTAATAACAAAGACAGTAAGCTAGAAGAAATAATTGTCTACTGTCCGTGAAAATACATCACTTCTTGGGGGCTCTGTTGATTATCTGCCTAATTTATACTTGGTAACCTGAGAGAAAAAGTTATAAAATCGGATTCCTGAAGCTGCATGCATATTGTCCCGTTTTCAGGAAGTGTTTCAAGCAAGAACTGCATGCAGATGATGTGATAAGGATTCAATTTTCACTATCTTCTGCAACCTAGTCATCGATCTCTACGAAAACGTAACTGAATTACAAAATCTACAACCTGGCTTATTTTTCACCTTTCTATTTCCTTCAAAGCGCACACGAAATAAAGAAATATATAAAAAATGAATAAATAAAAACACAAAGCGTTTTATTATATAAGGATTATTAGGAAGTAACGAAAATGTGCGCTGGCTGCTACTTTGCTCAATTCTCAGCAGTAAAGAAAGGTTAAAAGGAAAACAACTTCGAATGAAGAGATGATTATGCAGTAAAGCAATATTATATGTCTTTCAGATATCTCGAGCAGATGCACTTACTACTGCTTCGCCTGGTTCTACGTCATCAACAGCGAGTACGAGCAGTGGTACGATGGCTCCTACATCAACCAGTGTGAGGTGCAAGTGGTGTCTTCTGCCTCTGGCTGCTTCACTCTTAGCTACCAAATGGTTTTAGGGAAACCATGCACTCTTGGATCATTCCCAGTCCTGTGTCAGATTTACGAATGAAAAAGTCCGTGAAATCCTCGCATTCTTGGTCCTAAATCCGGTTCTGTGTCAGATTCACAAAGTAAAAAGTCTATTAGATCCTCGAATTTTCGGCCCTCTATTGCTGCCCTGTCAGATTTACAAATTTAGAAGTCTCTGCGATTCTCGAAATCTCGGTGCTCACTGATCCTGCGTAAGATTTACAAATAATAAAATCTGTGAGATATTCTATTCTCTGCTCTTTCTAGGTTCTGTGTTTGATTTTCAAACCAAAAAGTCTGAGTGATCCTCAAATATTCTTCCCTTTCACGGTACTACGTCAGATTTACAAGTAAAATAGTTTATGAGATAGTCGAATTTTAGGTATTTTCCATGGTCCTGTCTCAGAATTAGAAAGTCTAGAAGATCCTGGGATTTTTAGTCCTTTCACGGTCAAAGGTCAGTATTATAAACACAAAAGTCGATGAGAACCTCAAATTCGCCGTTTTACCCCAGGTCTACGTCAGAATGACGTCAAATTCTTCAAGGTCTAGTTTCGTTTCTTATCCTACCTGTGTGCGAGATTCTTAAGTTAGTGTGTCATTTCTGCTCTTGTTTTAGGTTGTAGAAAAGGAGGAAAGTCACTGTAATCCTTTGATTAGCATTTATGTTCTGATTCTTTGTCAGATTATAAATAAAGAAGTACGGCTCTGAAGTTATTGCGTATTCCTATATCAGATTTAGGAAATGACAAAGAAGGCTTCTATTACCGTGTACAACACCTGTTAATCCTACCTAAAAAAAGCCTAGCGACTCTACAATGTAGACCCAAAATACTAAACAACTCACATACAGTGCCGAAACTCCTGGAAAACTAGAAAACTATGGCTTTTGATTTGAATGGTATTCAAACTTCTCAAGACTACAGGTAGTGCCCTAAAGGTTTCTGCCTTTCAATTGCATTGTTGTGTCTGCCCGGTAACTGTCTGGATAAAAAATGAAGTTTTTTATGATAACCATTCTTTGTCTCAAAAGTTGCCTGGCTACCTCAAATCAAAACTTCCATCGGACAATTTTTGCAATTACCCGATAAAAACTGCCGGGTACAGATATTTGCATACCATTTGCGAACTCTTTGCGTCCATCAGCAAAATTATACTTTATTGGTCTCTGTCATATCATTAAGCCGTGTTTTCGATCAGTTAACGAGCGTATGATCATCTTGGCAATTATTGAAAGGCAGGCCAAGACCTGTTAAAACAAGCGTAATAAACTCTGCTTGATTTTCTTCGGAAATGCGACTTATGGAGGTTTTCGTTATTACTGTTACCAAGTGCTTTACGTTCACTGTTTGTTGCTTTGGCAACCGGTTGCTTGGACTGAAATTAGTATTTCGTCCTAAATGACCCTTCCCTCACAAAATATGAAGGCGCCGCGGCGCCGCCCAGAAGCTGAACTGCGGCTTCAGCTTTTAGAGCGGCTCTTATTTTTGGTAGGGTTGTGATGGCAGTGGCTCTGAGGATACTTACAGTATTTTGATAGCAGTTTCTCATAGGGGATTAACCGTTTATATTGATGGCAGTAACTTAGAAAATATTAACTAATATGCCGAGTTGTTCCATGGCCGTGGCTCATATGGGATTAATCTTTATAATAATGGCAGTGGTTCATCGGCGATTTACTGTTATTATCATGGCCATGGCTCAGTGGCGATTTACTGTTATTATGATGGCAGTATCTTAGTTGGGATTAACTTTTATTATGATGGCAGTGGCTCAGAGGAATATTACCACATAACGATGCGAAGTGCTGGGAAAAAATAAACCGATATAATCATGGCAACATCTCAGAGGTATCGACAGCGAGGCTTCACCTCCTCTTTTAGGATATGCCTCTTGGACAACTATTGTCCGCAAGACTGAATAAAATCTAACGTTGCGCTAACTACTTGCTTGATGACGGCAACGACATAAGAAAGAAAAAATCTATTAATTAGCCTTATGTTTCAGAGAAATTTGGTATGATATTGATTTAGCCCTTTCTCTAAATTAAGAAGCTCTTTTCTACCAAGATTTAATTTTATGTAGTAATATAGAACATGACGTTTGAAGATGATCGCAACTTATCGATATTTTATATAAAAGCATATTTTGAAGCAGGCAAAATTCTCAACTTGGTAGAAAAAGTACTGTGAAAATTTTTAAAGTTAGAAACAATTTATCTGCCGCAATTATCATCAAATGATTGTAACCCTCGTTTTCTTCGCTGTTGATCCCCTGAACTGGACTGTTAGAAATTTTCTTGTTTTCAAAATATGTTCCTTCATAATATTAGCAACGTCATGCGGATCAATGTACCGACGGTGTACATGTTATCAGACATTTTATTGCTAACTCTCCTCATGTCTGAAGTTCCACACTAGTCAGCACCACTGGCGAGGCCTCACCCTGATCGATCAATGCGTCTCGTTGACCTCTCATTTCCAACTTGACTGCATTTTGGTGCTGGCCAATCGGCCAATCATTCATGCATAAAGTTTTCTAGGCACGGTGGGTGTCAAACACGGGTGCCAGTCAGCGCTGAGGTTCGGCTGGGTGGTCATACGTAGTGAGTCCTTAATATAATATTAACATTAAACTCTATTCTTACCGACTCTTGACTTGAAAGTAAAACTATCAATGAATTTTCAGGGCTGCTCCCTCTGACGTGAAGCGCCTAACAACAGGTATATAAATTTTTCATTTTTAATTTTATCTTTATTATTATTATCTAATACTAAGAATAACCGTCGTGTGTTTATAGATAAATATATATATTCTGGTTCTAGATGGCGTACATATTGAAGAATTAGAGCAAAAGCAAATAATTTAGTTGAAATTTTATTACCCACGACGCGTTTTGCTGTAACCTCAGCTCATCAGGTGGGAGGATCGAAGATGGTGAAGAATATTATGAAATTTCACATAGAGCTAATGGGAAAAATTCCTTGGTAAAACTTAACAGATATAACTTGAATAAACAAAAAATTGATGGCAATATTTGATCAGAGATTATGATACTGTATAACAAAGGATACAACAAACAAATAGTATAAATGGGTTACTACGCTAAAGCGGCTGAGCGTGAAAAAATTGGAAATTGATAGATGGAAATAAAGTTAAGGCGGTTACCGTCCATACATACCTTGCAATTTTTCACAATTCATCGAAAGGAAAGAAAGAATGGAAATGTACGCAATTTCTGCTCTTTAATATGAATTTTTAGATATTTCGCATTCAAACTAATAGTCATACAATATCATTTTGGTCGATTATGTTCGGAATTTTAGCCATATTATTTTAATCCATGGCAATCCATACATATTCTTCCCCAAATAATGGGAGGAATTCCCCTCGGGATCGTACGTACGGAAATTCGTTGATAACCTACCATAGCTATGCTCTAGCATATGTTCTACCATGTATAGTCTTCAAACATCCATGTACTACCATCTACCATACATAGTCTTCATTCTTCCATGTACTACCTTTGACTTTCGCTTCCTGACAAACCTTAAACAACCAATATTACCATACCAATATCGACCTAAGTATACTAAAATCAACGTCATGTTATGGTCGACATATATACCATATTGTTTCATCATCCATAATCGACCTTGATCTCTCAAACACCACTATATTCTACTATAATCACAACCATTATTTCTGACTGGGTTTCGGATGCAGGGTTCACCCCATGCAAGCACACCCTCATCTTGCATGCACGTCCTCCCGATACAGAGTCAAAGTCGGTATCGAAGACACCCACGTAAAGTACTTGAGTTGATGAACGTTCACACCGAAAGTCCACTCATAAGTTGAACGAGCGACTTCGTGGCGTGGCCCGGGTTCGACCAACCGGATAGCGGAAAAAAGCCCCGCAATTTCTATACATACACACTCCAGCTTTACTTCGAGGTCACTATGACATCAGCATTGTCTCTTTTCTTACTGATGCAATAGCGGGATTGCTAAAAGGAAAACAATTCGTTTCAACAAGAACACTGTGGCGAAAATAACAGAGTATAGTACTCGATAATATGAACCGATAACTTGTAGATTTAATTGAGATTGATTTCTCTATATGCCCTACTTTTTCAAAGAAAGGGAGAGTTTTAGATTGATATATTATGAGAGTATCAAAACAATATAATAATGACCAGCATATATTCACATATTTTGTGTCTCCCACCTGTAAGGGATAAGATAAGCAAATATTCAGCCTTGAAATGAACAAACGTAAATATCGATAAAAGAAGAACACCTCATCATCTTACACACTCTATTGTGTGTAAGATGATGAGGTGCCTCAAAGTCAAAGACTTAAGTATAGTTCGTTCCTCTCTATAGACTACTTTAAATTTCGTCAACTCTCTTGCAAATCCTCTTATAACAAAGACTGTCTATGACATAATTTGCGACGTACCATTCAGAGAGGAACCATTTAAATTAATCGTAGTATCAATTCGTCGTTTTTTATAGCAGACAGAAGCTAGTGAAAATGATGCCGTTACCATTGCACAGTTTTGTAAATATTTCTTGCGAATAATATCATAGACTAGGGGCCCGTGCCGTCATTATAAATGACGGCAAAAGATTAACACTTCACAAAAATCCCTGCCGTCTCCTGTGCTTGTTACTCTTTAGAAGACTTCATAAATGTAAATTCAGCATTCTGTCTAAACAATCTATATTGTAATAAGAAAGCTGTCTGTCCGTCAGTCCGTCCGTCTATCTGAAGCCTCATTTTCCCCTATCTAATACTAAAGAAAAAATTCCAAGGTACCCAATTTTTCTTTTTGCCAAAAGGGACAAGCAGACAGAGTTCTATTTTTTACCCTATCTAATACTGACTAAAAAGGAAAGGTATAAATATAGTTCTAAATAAATATTTAAATAAATAAATAAAAACACGCTGTTAATTATTATATAGTACTGATGCCGAATTGCGATATCGTCTCAAGTGAGAGCGACTACTGCTGTAACCTTAGCATCTACCTTTGTTACCAAAGAGTTCCATCGAAACGGTATGTAGTATAATACCTTTTGCTCTAAAGGATTCAGTCGTGCTAAAACTTTTCGTCTACATTAGAGCTGGCAGCCATAACATCGTGCCCACTTAGTACTCGATTCTTGACTTTGTTTCTCAGAATTATTGTTTTCCAGAAATATTGTTTTCCAGAATTATTGTTTTCCAGAATTATTATTTTCCAGAATTATTACCAGATTATATTGGCTACTAAATGGCCTCAGCTGCTCAGATGCACTTCAGTCGTCCTACGGATCGCATTCACTGAACAGTGCCCATCCAGTTTGGAAGTGTCCCAGTTCAGTAATCACCCAGCTTAGTGATATCCCAGTTTATTGGTCTCACAGTGTAATAACTTCCCAGTTCGGCGGTTTCCCATTTTAGTGATCTTCCATGCTGGCAGACACTCTAATGACCTCCGCCAAGGAGGTTATGTTTTCGTCGTGTTTGTCTGTCTATTTGGCAGTTTGTCTGCCTGTCTGTCACCAAGATAACTCAAAAAGTTATGAACCGATTTGGATGAAATTTACAGGGATTGTTTGGTATGTTAGGAGGGACAGATGATTAACTTTTGGTGAAGATATGTCCAGCCGTTTGTTTGTTTGTTTGTCTGCGTCATTTTTCTCGATGCCATAACTCAAAAAGTGATGGATGGATTTTAATGAAATTAAAATGAGTTGTTAGGTATATAACAAAGAGTAAATGACCAAATTTTGGTAATGATCCGTTTGTTCGTTTGTCACTGTTTTAAATTTTATGCTTGTTAGCACAATAACTCAAAAAATATTCAATGGATCTTTATGAAATTTATAGGAGTTGCAAGTAGTAATAAAAGACATAGATGATTAAATTTTAGTGCAGATCGGTTGGTTCGTTTGTATGTTTGACTCATATTTGTCATAACGTTTGTTAACAGTATAACTCAAAAAGTTATGAACGGATCTTCAAAAAAATTGAACAAGCTTTTATTGTTATAAAAAGGCACATATGATCAGATTTTGGATTTTATGCAAAGAAAATTATGGTTTCAGAGCCAATTTGAATTTTTGCTACCGTTGGCTCATTTGGTGGAGGTATGCGCTTTCAGAGTGCTCTAGTTTGGTAATATCCTAGTTCCGCAGTCCCCACTTTTATGGTCTGCCAGTATAATGTTCCCTCAACTTAGTGTTCGCCCAATAATATTACGGTTGTCTCCCAATTTAGATATCTCCTAGTTTAGTTATCTCCAAATTTTATAAGGTTTTTCAGTTTGCAAGTCTCGCAAATTGGCGATCAGCTTTTGCTCTTTATAACAGAGTAAAATTTAGCACTTAACCCTATACTAAGAAAGGATATATTTCAAAAATAGTTTCTGTACTTAGGAAACAAGAACAGCTGTTGTGCTTTACAAACCACCTTTCACAAGAATTTTCTGACGGTGAGAGGGAAAATGGTCTGGCTCGAGGCAATACTTTATGAATTTATGTAAATAATATATAAGACAGTATTGCGTATTAGATTGGTGTCTTTTAGGAACAGCACTGTTTAAAGCATTATTACTGAACTACGCCGGTTATTTTAGGCCCGGTTATCTTTGATTCAATCATTCGATCGTCATAATATAGTATAACTGATTTCATATTTCGGAAACTTCAACTCTGGGTGTGCGATTCGCCACTTTCATTGAAGTTTTATGGGTTATTCGCAAACCCATTATTCTTAAGAGGGCTGCATGATACCTGAATCGGGTTCCACTATATTAAATCTGCAGCCAGCAGCGAGTAAAACCAATTATTACACTTATTTCCAGTAATTTCTATAACTTACAGTCGAACTAAAATTATGAAATACTGCCAGTAGGGTAGGATTAAGAAGTAGTACTACATATAATAAAATAATTCACTTCGAGTCTTCATTTATTATTTTATTTATAACTGAATTCATATTTTCAAACATACCATACATAAAAGGCAAGTAAGATAGAAAAAAATTGGAGCACTGAAGATAATGCCACGGTATCTATGATACCGGTTGCATTCGGACAAGCCGGGAACCTAAATTAAGGTCCCCTAGATTGTATTATAGGGGACCTTGCCTGAATTCGCCTGTATGAGCGTGTTTCTGCATGTTCAAAAGTGATACCGGAGATTCCACTTGACTCTACCATCTGTACAATATATAGATATTACGTTTTTTGTCTCCAAGTTTTTAGGTAGAATGGTTAATTTTGATTTGACAAGCTCTTCGAAACGTAAAAAAGAAACAGAAGACGACGGAGATTATCCTGAAGTTCTAATTTTCTGCCGACATTCATATTAATGACGGCTTGGGTTGCAAGTGTATTATATTATCGGTTTCACACACACAAACATTTAATACAATAGATTCATTACCGGCGTCGTCTCAGAGCCCTACAAAATTCTGTATTAAGAAAATGAGAGAGGAAGGAAGCAAAAGCAGAAATAAAACGACTGGTAGAAAACAGTAACGAGAAAAGGAACTGATGTTCCAGGAAATTTAGAGAAATACCCCAATCAAGGTAACATTAGATGTTTGTGAATACTGTAATTTTTGATGTAATTTAATGAAAACCGTTCAACAAGTTGATTTTTCATCTCACTGGAGTTACGAATATCTTTAAGTTTTTTCATATAACGGATCTCTTTTTTCTGTTTTCTACTAATCTATGTATTTTTAGATAAGGCATTTTTTCATTTCTAAAATTTTTGTTTATGAAATGTGCATCAGACAATCTTGAACCCGAACGGGCAAGTCATCATATATGACTACATCCGTAACATTTTTCTTACAGAAACGTGTTTCAGCGTTTTTCAGAGCGTTGGTTAACAGATTCATAGGCCCCCACGGAAACAATGGATTTCAAACAAGCATTAGTCCACCAGAAAGTCTTTCTGCTACTGATGCTAATGACGGTTATGCTGTTGGTGATTTCTTCCTGCACAGTCATCTCTGATCCGTACAAGCTCTACTTCTCTGGAAATATCCCTCATGAACTTCAGGATCTGTCCATTGAATCTGCATACATCACACTGGTAAGTTTCCGATTCAGTAAAATGTACATTGCATGACAGTTGACAATACGTTGCATGACAGTTCATAATACGTTGCATGACAGTTGACAATACGTTGCATGACAGTTCATAATACGTTGCATGACAGTTGACAATACGTTGCATGACAGT
>LQNS02276883.1:28732045-28754320 GCA_001587735.2 Parhyale hawaiensis | reverse complement strand
AAGACACCATCATTGTAGTCACTTGAGCTCACTTACAGTGTAGTTCAGTCATCAAGAAAATACTATCACTGATTTCAGACGGGTTGTTAAATATGTTGTTCAAATTTTCAGAGCAAGAAACAATGCACCGGTTTTAATAATGAAAATTTTGATGCGGTACGTGTACGTACCGCCAGGATCGAAAGGGTTAAAACTTTGAAAAAACTCAGTGGTGCTCCGCCAGCTCACCGTAATCGGGTTGCACATAACAAATGCAACACGATTCATAGTGGCATAACCAACCCTGCTGTCATGAAGTCCAAAACAAATCAAGCCTTGAAGTTTCAATTTCGGCGGTCAGTCAAACTCGCCCTTAATATCCGCGTGGATCACTCATCAATCGCAGATCAATATTTATGCTGTAATTCTTACAAAAAATTAATTATAAGATTGGCACTGTTTACTTGTATTCTCAATAATCTCTATTAAATCATAGATCCCATATTCTCCTTGTTTGCTTTCTTCCACGTGATTATGCTCTGAATATATATATATTGTTTAATATTTAGCCAATGAAACTCACAGAAAATAGAGTTTTAAGCTGCTGGCATAATCGTATTGCACAATCGTTAATTTTAATTATAAAATTTAATTTTTCTCAGACGTATATGTCATCACTTTGCCGTAGAAGTCCTAAAAACTTCACCAACTATGTTAAAATATTGAAATAAGTTTATTCGGAGTTTCACCTGTAAAAAGTCTTAGGAAAATACGAATCAAATCATGCAGAAGATGAGTTTCAGTAGGCAAAGGTGGATCAGAATTTGATTCAGGCAGTATCCGTCCGGCAAGCAAGGACAACAAAGAAATTAAATCGGAAATCTTTAGCTGTTAAGATTTTTGGTGTCTGTTCTTCCACTAGTGACCCGCGCCGTCTTGAAATACCGGTAATGTGGTAAAATAATTTTAGTTCAACTCGACCCCGTTTCCTTTCCTCTTCCACTTGGTTCTAGTTTCACAAATATTTTCCATTTGTCTTGCTCTATTTTTTAAATAATTTGTATATTATCGAGAGTTCAGCACAATACAGCTTTGTCTTGGGAAGGAAGTGAAACTCAGTATCTACGCAATCGCGTAAACCAATTACAGCACATATCTTCAGTTCCTGGACTTCGAAAATTTTGCAAAGCCGTTGCCTTTTTGCAGTTGAGCGACGGAATTTGTCATATTTATGATTCATTTCGACGAAACAAGACAATAAATAAACTGTGTATAACTATAGCATGAGGTAGCTAATATTAATTTTACAAATATGGGATAAAAATGTTGCGAGCAATGAATTTCCCAAAGTTAGACCTAGTCAACATATCAAAACTGCTTTACACAAGAGCGAAAAAAACCTGAGGTCCAATTTTAACAACGCTGAGTCAGAAAAAAATATTTGCTCAACGGCGATTTACTCATTTAAACCTCAACATTCTTTGTTGTGGGGATATATATACATATATCATATATCATATACAGTATATTGGTTGGTTTACCTGGTTGGTTTACCTCTCGAGAAATGACCTCATAGCTCATAGCTACGATAAGCAAGGCAATGTTAGTGAAAATAAAATTGGTCCGGAAACCTGGATTTCTTCGTTTGTACCCTCAATAAAATTTGGTAATTTTCGCCTTTTAACATTAATAACAGTTTCAGTAGTTCTTCAAGAACATTCATCCGTAACTTATTTAGCGATATTCTAACAAATACTAAAACAAACATAGAGTCTAGCACACAAAAGGACGAGCTGATCCGCACCAAAATTTGGTCATTTCTGTCTTTTAACATTTCTAACATTTTGTTATTTTGTTCTTCTGCTGCTGACAAACAGATAAACAAATAAATGAAAAAATACACACACAAACAGATCGTCACAAACATTTAGTTATTTGCTCTTGGTAATATTCCTGACAATTCTCGTAAATTTTGTGACAATCCGTCGATAAATTTTTGAGTAGTATTGCTAAGAAAGAGAGACAGACAAACACACAAACGAACGGGTCTTTAAAAAATGGTACTTATCTATTCCTCCTAATACGCCTGACAGTCTCAGCGAATTTCGTGAAAATGCACCCATAGCTTTTTCAGTTATTTTGTTGACAGACGGGCAAGCGAACACACAAATTAGACAAAATGATAACCTCATTGGCAGAGTAAACAGAGAGGTAAGAATGGCATTGTACGGCCATAAGCGGTATCGTGGATACCGAGTTGCGATGTCATCTACATAAAGTGTGTGTATGTGCTACAGTGCCCAGAGCAAGGAGCTTCAATCTATTAGAACCTCCTTGGCCCAGAGGTCCGGAGTAAAAATATATTGGAGCGTGCAAGTCCACAAATTCTCATTCAAGCCAGCGTAGCTCAGTGCCATAGCTTCTGACGCTGGCATCAGTGTGTGGACGGAGGGGGGCGGTATTATACTGATGATATTTTTTAACTGTCTTAGCTTCACATACTGTTCGCACTTACTAAATTGTACATTTTCAATTCTTTGGAGGACTTGACGAATATAGCACTCTTTATCTAATATACAAATCGCTTTGAGCTTCCGTCCCATTTTAGACGTTATATACTTTTTTTTTTTGCTAGCAGGTTCCGTGAGCCAGCTTGTGCTTTAATAAGTGGCTGATGTGGAGAAGGTCACTTAATTGCAGCAGAAAACTACCTTTCAGCCAGTCACTCAGCCGGGTTGACTACCGAAGTATGAGGTATTATGGTGGGTGAGCTCCAGCCAGTATTTACGGCAGCCGGTGCAGTGACGGTGGCTGAGACACACTACAGTATATTCTTACTCCGAGATTTACTGTGCTAGCCTAAAACTACATCACTGCAATTAAGAAGCTCCCTCGTAGCAACACATATGGTGATGCATTTTATGCAGAAAATTTAATGGAGCTCAAGGCATTACTTCTGCTTTAGAGCTGATAACGCACTAACAGCGTGCCCACTTTCCGCCTTTGTTCTGCGCAGTTAATACCCCATTGTTTAGGCTGCTAAATAGCGTGAGCTCCACAGACGTGCATTGCTCTTCTAGCAAGTCGCATTCTCGGAGCGGAGCCCCCCCAGTTTGGTAGTCTCCCATTTCAGCGGTGCCCAAGTTCGGTGCTCTCCCAATTTGGTGGTCTCGCAGTTTGGTAAAATTGAGCCCTGAGTGCTTATTTATTACTTGAAATTTACTTTCAGACGTTAATTGTAAACAGATTTTTCTTACAAGGCCAGAAATGTCAAGTATGATGCCACCCTCTCTCCAGCGTCATTGATTCCCGAGTAACATCTCTGGAACTCTGTCCAATGCAATGAACTAATTAAAGTTTCGAACAAGCTCTGCCAAATCGCCTTACATTATTCCAAGACATCTTGTGCTCTAATATCTATACCAATTGCTCTACTCACAAGTACGCACAAATATATGTAGGTATAGGTGCTGGAAACGTTGTATTAAAAATGCTGTATCTAACACTTTGTACATACTGTAATATTGAATCAACAATATTTGTTTCTTTTGAATTTCGTTCATTTTTTATCATCATATCTTTTACCCGTGAATTGAATACATATTAAACAACTAAATAAATCAAAATTTTTAAAAATTATTTTCGACAGCTAAAAACATAGAAGAGTAAACTCACTTGAAAATATACCAGTTATATATTTTTTCTATCAATGGAACCATCGTACGTCACAATTGATCATGTTAGTAGAGTTTTTTATCTTTTACAAGCTTTTAAAACGAATTTGTCATCTTGAAGGTTTGCTGAGAATCTCCAGTTTATGACTGGAAACCTAAAAGATCAATAGCATTATCAGTCTTACGATAACAAACTACCCCTCACGCATAACTTTCTACAGACACTAATGTCATCGTCCTGACAATGTACATTATTAGTACTGCATTAATTTTCAGGCGTCCATCCAGAATTATGAAATAAAGCCAACTATTGCGTCTTCTTGTAGTACCTTTATTTTCTACTACACACTGCCCAAAATTAATGGCTGTTTGCCTGTTTTGATTTACAGTCCGTGAATGTTGTGTATCGAAACATTAAGGAGATAAGGAAACCTAGGCAGAAATGTACTAGCAGGTAGAACTGCATAACATGATGAATATGATGACGTCAGTTAGAAATATCTGTCTTTTACGTTAACGTGTAGACTAAATTAAATTCTCTTACACGTCAGATTGCATTATCTGCTTTTTACCTGTAGCTACTTTTCGCCATATTTTAGCATATTCCCCTTTTTCTTTAATACAGGAAACTTAATTTTACACTTTTAAACCGTGGGGGAACTTTGAAAACTTTTTTAACTTTTGATCTGAGAATTAAGTTAATAGGAACAGGTTGCCAGGTAATGATGGCTTTTATCAGAGCATTACTGCATCAGAGCGCCTTGCTGTTGCTGATGCTTATGATTATAATGATGGTGGGGATTTCTTCCTGCACCGCAAATTCTGATCCATACAAGCTCTACTTCTCTGGAAGTATCCCTGTCGAATTAAAGGATCTGTCGGTTGAATCTGCAGCTGTCACACCGGTAAGTTTTCTATTTACCATCACTAGATGATACGAGATAACAATGGTCTCATAAAATCATTGTAAGAAATTTGTAAGAAATATTAATTAATGCCAACAACTCTCAATCCATTACACAAAATTAATATTTTTAAAATGATTGATCCATCGTCTGTTGTCCGTACAACAATATGTACTTTTTAAAAGCATTTCGTTAATTAATTAGCAACTTCTATCTTCTCCAGGTTGTGCTACTTTAAGATTCCTTTTTCCCGTAAGAACACTATAAAAAAAACCCTCATAGTAAAATAACAAAATCTGGTATAAATTGATTTAATTTGAAATTTCACCGGGTGTAATTGTCTATTAGGTAATCCGGAAAGTTCTTGCATTTTCTATAAGACAATTTCACTAGAAAACTGCATGAGCTACCGTGGTTTTCTGATGAATGTGATGCATATTTTACCGAAATTATGTAAAATCAAAGAAAACATTTGAATTATTTTTTCTTTGAAAATTTTCGTTGCGCTCAGTGTTCGCTGGTAGCAGCCATGAGGGGCAGAGCATCTTTCAGTGTCTGTCCTGGGAAATGCATCTTGGCCAGCGAATCCTTCTATCCCAACCAAACGGACTGGTTGTACCATGAGTGTGAAGTGTATAGCACCATCGCTGCAGAACCACCCAACGTAACCATGATCGAAGCCCTACGCAACCCGACCACGAACGAAGCACCTACCGACACAACCGCTGTTGCGGAGCCGCACCTCGTAAGTCAATTTTTACTTCAGCGTGAGTTCTTCTCACCATACTGTACATGTTAGGTAACCATACTGTACATGTTAGGTTACCATACTGTACATGTTAGGTAACCATACTGTACATGTTAGGTAACCATACTGTACATGTTAGGTAACCATACTGTACATGTTAGGTTACCATACTGTACATGTTAGGTTACCATACTGTACATGTTAGGTTACCATACTGTACATGTTAGGTAACCATACTGTACATGTTAGGTTACCATACTGTACATGTTAGGTAACCATACTGTACATGCTAGGTTACCATACTGTACATGCTAGGTTACCATACTGTACATGCTAGGTTACCATACTGTACGTGTTAGGTTACCATACTGTACATGTTAGGTTACCATATTGTACATGTTAGGTTACCATACTGTACACGTTAGGTTAAATGACGACCTTAATCCCATTTTACGGAGGCTCTAGGCCCTCGCTAGAAAGGAAGATAACAAGAGAAAGTATCCTTGCAGCGAATCAATGCATATGCTACCTGAAAAAGAAAGGTTGAGTTATCTTAGAAACTACGGTAAGACCAAGCGAAACAACTATATCTTGATTGCAGCTACTTTCCTTCAATAGACTCTTCAAAGCACTTGATACCAAGATAGTTTGGTGATTTTGTATGTCAGTTGCAATACGGTGTCGTCGATGTCTGAAACAAAACCTTACCTATCAAGAATAGTTCGACCGAAACTTTAGATAGGTACTTTAGCACCCCCCAATTGAATCTCTAAGGTGTTAAGCCCAAGCTTACTGCCCTTGATATTACTGAAAACGCACTACTGCTTCGTAAATTTGTTTTCGGCCATCTAAAGTATAGTTAATGTGGTTACGGCTGACATCTGGAACACAATTCTAACTGGCGAAACCAACACTCCTGTCCCTGTCAATCCGTGTGACGCGAAAGAAAGGCTGCTGTGCCTATGGCTTCTCCACACGGTAGTCAAATGATTGCATGTTCTCAACTCTGAGACCGAATGTTCTGTTGCTCCTTTATAAATATCACTGTGTGTCTATCAAAAGTTTTGCCAAATAGTTAGTCGTGAATCAATTCTCTTAGCAAGGTTGCCTTCGATTGGCTCATCCACGTCGATCTAAGCCCCGCCCACTCGTCCAAACTCTAGGCAGGTGCGTTCGCTTCCATCCGTTAATCGAGTTTTAGACCTTGAATTTTGCTCGATTATCTGTCAGACATCCAAAACTGACTCTCACTCTGTAAAATGTGGTTTTCTGTCAGCTCAACATGATCGGGTTGCCTCTAATACCTGCAACACGACTCAAAGTGGCGAAGCCAACGGTCCTGTCTGCAATTCCGGGCAAGCCAAGTCGAGCGGGTTTGGCTTAAGTTGCCTGTAACAGTGCATTAGGACGAGCCCCAAGTGTTATTACAAATTTGTTTAATATCTCTTTAAAGTTGGCGGCGAAATCTGAATTTAGAAACTACCAATCTTTTGCGCAGGTAATATGACACGGCTGCCTATACAGGCGCAGAGCTGGAAAAGCCATTCATTTGAGTATCGTAAATATATAAATATACCACTTTGACGAGCTAAACAGTCATGAGCTTAATTTTATTGAATGAATCTAATTGCACCTCCCTAACAACCTAAATTCTTCCGGCATTAGAAACATGATTCATATGATGATATTAATGTGCTTAGAATTTATAACAAAAATAAGTAAATTCTTTGACCAACTGTGTTAGTAGGATGGCTTTCTTTCACTGTGACGAGCATAGGATGATGCTGGTGTTACTTGTTGGTGCCGGGCCCAGCACACATTCGCATGTACAACTTGATGCTGTCATGTGCAGCTCACTCGTCGTTCATGCTCCCTTATGTATGCTACAGGGTTTAAATATGTATCGGCACTTCACATCCTTCCTTAAGTAGGCCGTGTTAATTGGCGTTAATTATAGTTCTGACGAGTAAATTTTGGCATGTGAGCTGTGTAAACGGGTTTATGGGTGGTGAAGATTATTTTAATTTCTGAAGTAATAGAAATCTCCCATAAGTGAAAGTTGGTGCCCTGAATGACCACAAATAGGCACGTAATCTGACCAAATTTTCAGTGTCGTAATTGGACGCATGGAAACAATGACCTCATCTGCTACGATATAAACGACCAGAATGAATGAAATTAACAGTTGTGCGTTAGAGAAGCTTATTTGTCGACATAATTGTCGTTCTTTACAATTACATTGAACTGTTTTTTGTCTTGTAAAGAAGTCAGTCACTGTATTAGAAGTGATGACATGGTACCAGCAATATTAGTAATTTTTAGGCAGAAGTTGTCTCTCGATGGAAATTAGACTCCTCTCATCTTTCATAAACCCCATCATCGGCAAAACTGACTACAGCTGTTCTATAGGAATACGGTCAGATTAGCAAGTTGGCTAAGTCATGAAACGCACTGTTCCTGCTCAGATTTCCAGGGAATGATGTGGGAACCTTCACCGGAAGTCGTGCATGAAGTCATTTTGACGGGAATGGTAAGTCATCGAGCCCATGGTGACAAATGCTCATATAAAAATACTGTGTAATTTGACACCCTCTGGCACTCGGAGAGGTTTGATAAGCTCTTTTCTAGGTTTTGGCACATAACATAATACCTACACCTCCCTGTTGGCGTCGCAAATGATGCGAAATAGGGGCTCCATAAAAGATTCCACACTTAAGCTTAGCCATCCTGTCAGCAAGGCGCCTCTAGCCTCATCCTTTAAGAGAACGTTTTGCAAGATTGTTGCTACTTATTTTCGTGCCTAAGCAATGGATTTTTCTTTGTGGGCTTTATTTTTCTTCAAAGAAAGACTGGAAACAGGCATAACGATCCTCTTCAATTAATCCGTGATGTTTCTTCGGCTTTGTCTGGACGAAGGAGCGATGTTTATGTCAAATATGGAAGCGTTGAGGCTGTTTGGATGAAAGCTGACTTCTCTGTGTATTTTTCAAACATCACAAATTGAAAAACGGTTCTTCTCGTGTTCTTAAGTTGCCATAGTTTGGTGCTGGGGTTTTTCACGTATGAAGATAAGGTTCTTCGATCTCTTCCTAGCTCCTAGGCTAAATCTATGAGACACAAACATTCCGCAAAGCCTACAACATTCCGTGTAGTTTCAGCAGCCGTCAAGTGTCTTTTTATAGGCATTTTCAGACACCTGCAATAAACTGATTTTCTTTTAGAAAGCAATTATAACTTTTAAAATTATGCTTGAATTCAAGCGAAATTCAATTGAATTACGTACCTACCTACAGTAGTTGAGGTTTTGCAGGGCACCAACTTTCACTTATGTTAGATTTGTGCTATATTTAGAAACTAGACCACTCTCAGAGCGCATACCTTTACAAAGCAAGGCAGTGGTAACGAAAAATTCAAATTGGCTCTGAAACCAAGATTATCATTGTATCAACACCGAAAATCAATCGTTTGTGCCTTTTAACAGTATTAACAGCTTTTGTAATTTTCTTTGAGATCCGTTCATAACTTTTTTAGTTATCGTATTAACAAACAGTTTGATAAACATAAGTCAAACACAAACAGACCAACCGATCATAACCAAAATTTTACCAATCATGTTTCTCAACATTATTAACAATTCCTGCAAATTTCATAAGGATTCAATCATAACTTTTTGAGTTGTTGCACTAACAAACATAGAATCAAACACAGCGACAAACAAAAAATGAGATAGTCACAAAAATTTGGTCATTTACTTCTTGGAATATACCCAACAACACATGTAAATTTCATGAATATCCGTCCATTACTTTTTAAGTTATGGTGCTAACAAAAAATAGACAGGACAGACAAAGAAACAAACGGGTGACAGATCTTCACCAAAAATTTATCATCTGTTCCTCCAAACACACCTAACAGTTCATGCAAGACGATTGTAAGTTTAACTAAAACCTGTCCACAACTTTTTGAATTATCTTGATGACAGACATAATAACAGACCCGACGAAAACATAACATAACCTCCTTTTCGGAGGTTATTAACAGCAGCTTGGCTTAGAATAGAGTGATGAAGACAGTTCACACTGGATAAAAACTGGTGAAACAGCCATGCTCGCCCTACGTTTTAGGGCACAAAGCGCTACTTGCTCAGCTCGGGACGATCTACATCCGGTGAGCAGGCAGATCTGGACGCCGGTGGCTTCTGTGTCTCTGAAGGCTACGAGTTCGCCGTGGTGTCCACAGCCGAAGAGATGGACTTGCTTGCCGAACAATTGCGAAGCGGTGAGTTACAACGAAGATGATAAAAGAAGAAAATATATAGATGTTTGCTTTTTCCTTGGGGATTAGTTACTGTTCTAAATACTTAACCATGGTTTTTTCGCAGTCTTTCAACAGCATCTCAATTCTTGACCTGCAGCGCAAGAGAAAACTAACATTTGTAGAAAAAAAAAAACAATAATTGCGAAGACCAATTTCTATCGTCCCGCGTATTAATCAATATTTTTATTATTATTTAATAACTAAAATAACTGCAGGACTCAGACAGCATAGTGCATAGAGGATGGAAAATGCACGATAGTTTTAAAAGAGGCCTGACCAAATGGCAGTGCCCCCTCTTCTCCTCAACCCAACTATCTTCTGTAATGAACTAGTTATCGCTGATATTTTACTTAAGCATCTAAACGCCAAATAAAAAAGAAGAAACAACTATAATACTCCCATATTGAAAATGGTATCGTATTTGAGTTTCAGTCGAGTTACACTACAAGAACATCCAAGTTACGGTAACGATACGTTTCTATCTAATGCCACAAGGGGCCATATGCATCAGCACTCAGAACTTGATGCAAGGATGTGTAGCTAGGAAGTCACTTCGGTACGTATTTGACATCACTGACATATATACGGTGGCACGTATGACTTACGAGCTTCGTACCCTAGCCTCAAGTTGTGTGGGTGAATGCATAGTGATTGATCATATGGCCCAGGCCTAAGAGAGTCGGCAACTTAGTGCAAATAATTAAGTGCTGATATAGAGATTATTGTGCTCATCTGTGCTCCCCTGAAAGATATTTTATTTAAAAACTGCCGGTGCAGGGGTGAAAAAATTGTACAGCATTTATGCAGTTGGTCCCAATATTTTGCAAGTTTCTAAGATACGTTTGCATTACTCAATGGGGAGGTTTATTACATGAGAAGCTAGTGTTAAGCTGAAGTATTCAAATCCATGCCATCGCTGATGTGCCCAGCATACTCTGCAATGAGTTGCAGCAAATAAGAATACTGTACTTTGAATGAGATTTGATTTTTTGGTATTTTTCCTGTCCGAATAAAAATTAAATTCTTCATTCAGAAAACTATTAAAAATTGGTCTGTATTTGAATAGTTGACAGAGTTACTAGTTAAAAAAAATCCCTCACATCATTTTCTAAAGGATTTTACATGTATAACTGCACTATGTTATTCTCTGTCTTCTCAATATTAGGCAAATCACTGGCAAACATTTCCACGAATGTGTATGAATTTTTTAAGGGTATCCAAAATTGGTTATTTTTCTGTTTGCCAGAGTGCCCACTCCTCTTCTGCGATCCTTGGTTCTACGTAATCAATAGCGAAAAATGGTACGACGGGTCCTACATCAACACGGAAGAGTTGACTGTAAACCCATCCATCTACGGCTGTTTCATTCTCAAAGATAATTTGATGAATGGACATCCCTGCGAAACTTATTCACCCAACCCTGTAATCTGCCAGACTTACGAATAATGTGTTCCTGTGGACTCATATTTTTATTCGATGCCTGTTTTCTGGAAGACTAAAGACTGACAAAAGAGCGCTTTTGAAGTTTTGAATTATTAGCGCTTTTGGAATTTTCATTTGCGTATAACTACAACGTCCGACCGATAGATTAACTACTACCTTTGAGCCTGGAATTTTCTGAGGATTGGCACCGAGTACTAATAAAGATTAATTGAGTACTAATGGATACCAATGTAGGGCAAAAAGTGATAACCAGGAGAGTAGCGATGCAGTATCAAGTAGATATCTCTCCATTATATTAGACACATGATGGCTGCAAAAATACGGAAAACACTTGAAAACCGTTACATTCTTAATCATTTTCAGCCTATCCTAGATTATATTCATATCTCATGAGATGCTCTGAGATTTTCGGATATTCTATTTTCTTTTTCATCTCCCGTATTAAAGCTAATGGACAACTGCAAGAGAAAATGTTGACATCCCTGCGTTCCCAGTCGCTGTTTAATCTAATAGCAGATTAACGACAGAAAGAAGTCGGCAAGTGTCAACATTCATCATTCTTTGTAATATGAGTTAGCTTACGCCTATAAAACGGTACTTTGCAGTTTGTGCACGCTGGATTAGGATAGTGAAAGATTTATAATCGCTTTAGATATCTCCATGCAGTAATCGAGCCAGTGTATAGCCAGGTGTCTTTATTGTCAGCTCCTTGAAAATTATGACACACTCGATGTGATCACAATTCTTCACTTAATTGTGCTATATTTAAAGAAGCAGAGCGATGTGCGGTAAGACATTCTATCTCGCCGCTTCATTAGGCCCGACCTCTCAACGATACCGTGCCGGTTTACGTAAACTGTTTACAGTTCTGATGGCGTTGCTGCATCAGTAACTGAGCTCGTATATTGCTGCACCGTAGCTCGTACGGTGCAGTGGTGGATTTCTATTACGGTGCACCAGCACCTTAGCTAGTATGGTGCAGTTCTGCTTATGCTGTACCTCACCTTGGCTCGTATAGTGGTACAGTTCCAATTTGCTGTAGCAGTACCTTAGCTGGCATGGTGCCCTGGTGCGGTTCCACATTTGCTGCCCAAGAATACTATGGTGCAGTGGTAGATCGAGTTCTGTGCTGCTGCACCAGCACCTAAGCTCCTATGGTGCAGTGGTGCAGTCCGACACTCCCTGTAGCGATACTTTAGCACTGAACTTAATAATATTAAGTATTTACTAGCAATATTTCCTGCTGCTTACTTTGCTTAAGTGCCTAATTACAGAATTTCAATCAATCATATCAAAGCCTGAGTTGAGATTTATGAAGTAGCTACTTGACAAGGATTTTCTTATGCACTTTGATCACAATTTTTTTTTAAATTATGCTTCGATCTAGCGCATTACCGAAATAGATAAACATTCTCACTCACAATTTTCATAATCTGCACATCTTTTACATTCACTTTGATACGCGTGTAGTCGGAGTACCGATTATATGCTGTTGTATTTGTTGAACCTAACCGCACCGTGATGGTGTAGCGAGCTCAGATGTTGAGCGGATTACTGCGCGATAGTAGGTAACTTTAGTACATGTAGGTAGCTTTTGTCAGTCATTCGCAGCAGCAGTGATCATTGTATTTTAGCGTCATAGTTCTTAAAGTCACTGGCCATCCCGAGCGTTGCTGTTCCTACCCTACCTTTCACATCGCTAGCTAGACTGCTATGTCAAAAGAAGGAACCATCCGCACTATACCTTACCTTGAGTTACCTTGAGAGTCTTCGGAAGAAGTCCAGGTGACGTTGCGCACGTCACCCAACGTGTGTGGAGTCACTCTGCTGGGTGTCTTCGGTGTCTTCTGTGGTGCCGCAGTTTGCAACCAAAGAGAGAGCCAGCAGTGAATTATCTCCACAGTGCACGTAACCGCTGACCGCTGGTCTATCTGGTATTTTTCTTAAATGTGAATCCAGGAAATTTTTTAACTCTACAGTTTTGATATCAGTGGCGTTTCGAATATGCCGAGGCATTTTGTTAAACAATCTTGCTCCTCGTACAGCGAAGCTACTAGAATATTTTGTGGCCACATATTTTCCACCATCTCTGCTTGGGATACGGATATCACAGGTCCTTCCAGTTCTTTCCTAGTTCTTCCAGTTCTTATGGCGACAAGCCGCTCATTCACAGTGATACGTTCCAGAATTTTCCAAATATATATGATTGTAAATCGTTCGAATCTGCGCTGTATTGAATACAAGTGGAGACAGCTGAGTCGTTTGTGGTAATCGTACTCCTGCATGCCTCGAATTTTGGCCGTGAACGATCGTTCGATACCTTCAAGTTGTTCAAGCTTTTTTCTTGTACTCGGCATCCGAAGTGGGGAACAGTGTTCTATTCTAGGAAGGATTAATAATTGCTTCCATAGTGTGAGCATTACATCTATTTCGCGTGACGAGAAAGTTCGTAGAACCCATCCACTCCATCTTTTTCTCACAGCGATAACTCTAGCAATATGTTCTTCGAACGTAGCATCGTCTTGCATTCTCATTCCGAGGTCTCTTCAAACTGTCTTTCTCTCAATTTCATGCCCATCGCCGGTGGTATATTGCGTGGATTCAAAGAGTGGTATAGTAACGGTTCCTCTACTGAGTGTAGAAAACAGAGTATCGCTAGCTCTGTTAAATGTGGAAAATTTATTACCCTCGCTCTTGTTAGGATAGAAACCTTAGTTACGCACAATATGTCTGGTGTGAAAGATATAGTTACACTCACTCTGTTTAGTGTTGATTGAAAACAAAGTTATGCTCACTCTGTTTAGTGTTGAAAACAAAGTTACGCTCACTCTCTTTAGTGTTGAAAACAAAGTTACACTCACTCTGTTTAGTGTTGAAAATAAAGTTACGCTCACTCTGTTTAGTGTTGATTGAAAACAAAGTTCCGCTCACTCTCTTTAGTGTTGAAAACAAAGTTACACTCACTCTGTTTAGTGTTGATTGAAAACAAAGTGACGCTCACTCTGTTTAGTGTTTATTGAAAACAAAGTCACACTCACTCTGTTTAGTGTTGAAACCAAAGTAACACTCACTCCGTTTAGAGTTGATTGAAAACAAAGTTACAGTCACTCTGTTTAGTGTTGAAAACAAAGTTACACTCACTCTGTTTTGTTATGAAAACAAAGTTACACTCACTCCTTTTAGTGTTGAAAACAAAGTTACGCTCATTCTGTTTAGTGTTGAAAACAAAGTTATACTCACTCTATTTAGTGATGAAAACAAAGTTACTCTCACTCTGTTTAGTGTTGATTGGAAACAAAGTTACACTCACTCTGTTTAGTGTTGATTGAAAACAAAGTTACACTCACTCTGTTTAGTGTTGAAAACAAAGCTACACTCACTCTGTTCAGTGTTGAAAACAAAGTTGCGCTTACTCTGTTAGTGTTGAAAACAAAGTTACCCTCGCTCTGTTTAGTGTTGAAAACAAAGTTACACAATCTTTATTTAGTGTTGAAAACAAAGTTACACTCACTCTGTTTGCTATTAAAAACAAAGTTACCCTCGCTGCGTTTTCTATCGAATTTAGAGTTACCCTCACTTCACTTAGCGAGGAAAAACATGCTGCGGTCACCCTCTTAATGAGAATGACAAGGTTACACTCGCTCTACTTAGACTGAAAAATATGCCTACAACTATACAATATATTGTTGAAAATAAGGCTGCACTCATTCTAATGAGAGCAATTATTATGACAATGCTGCAGGTACTCCAAGTTACACAGCATTAGTACCTAGCCTAAATGCCACCCACATGTTGTCTGCTCTATCCTCCATTGCCGATTCTATCGCCGCACTGCCTTGTCAAGGCCCCGCCTAGGCTCTTGGCAGCCCAGCAGCAGGCGGTTGCCAAGTTACTACTCTCCTGGGCCCCAGTAGTAGCCGCCCGAACCTGGTGTGGTGTAATGGTTGTGTTCTTGTACTGTGCTAAAATTAAACATTACCGTGCAGTTGTGATCTCTTTCTTTCGTTTATATCGATCAGTATAGCAGTGGTATCTCTATGTTTATATTAATCTATCTCTCTATTAATGTAGCACTGCACAGTATTGAACTGTGTCACTTACATTATTGTTGTTATTGTGGAGTAGTGCTATTCTTCACTTTCATTAATATTACAGTGAAGTAGTGATAACTTTATGCTGTTTTATGCGTTATTACTTTATATCAAAAGTACTGTTCACTAAAATATACCTTTGATCAGTGCGATCGCTATAAATGGCTTACCTATGTGTTTTTTGCGCTGGTATCCACGAGTACTGTGCGGTAGAGACAGAAAACGTTAGTGCAATATTATTATAGTGCAATAGGATACATATGTCTGATATGTTTTCTCTACGGAAATACACATTTAAATACAAAAATTGTTGAGTTATTTATTTCATAATAAAAACCGTACCTGTAAAATTGTTTGAGGAGCTACAAGGCAAAAGTTTGTGTCGGAGATCAGAAAATTTAACATTAACGCAAGTGTGCTCTAAAATGAGATAGCTAGGAGTGCCTATATCGATTGGTGTATTCTTTAGTTAACCAGTTTACATAAAACAGTTGCAAAAACCGCACTGTTAACCAGTCTAGCCTCATCTTGGAAACTTTTACGGGGCGACACATTTCCTGAGACGATTCCTGGATGTTCGCAGGATCGATATTCATATTCGTAGTACTTTTTTTGGCTACACAAGAAGATGGACGGTACAATTATGACTGTTTTGAAGAGCTGGCGCAACCGAAACCGTCTGTTTCAAAATTTTAACGCAAAATTCAAGTAACAAGTTATAATGTATTATTCGTATTAGATAATATTTCGCATCGTGTTTTTATTTATTTATCAATTCATTTATTTACATTTTTCCTGTCATGTTCTATGAGAATAAAATAGGAAGAAATTCAAATGCTGAATTCAATCTTACGGGCCACTGCCTGCCACGCTGTATAGGAATAAGATAAAAGGAAATTCAAGTGGCGAAGACGGTAACGTATGAATACAATCATAAAGGGGAATATGCTCCTACGGGGCTTGCACCCGGGAGCTCCATCTGAAGAAGCTGAGCTCGCCTGCATGACCGTGTTTGGACACGTTCAAACTTAAGGTCACACGGGAGATGCCCCTTGACTGCACTATATTAGATAAGATAGGCGGCAGTAGACGAACCAACAGGCCCATTCTCAAAGAGACACTGAAGCTTACACCCAGCCTTCTATGAGCTATCGCCATTATCTCAGTAGGATATAAAATACGGGGAAAAGAGAAGAAAAAAGAGGAGGGAGAAGAGTTTCAGCAAAAGAGACGAACATGAATGCACGCAATCATGATCAATAGCCGCTGATATGCAGAGTTATCATGTACGATAATTCCATATAGTGTTGTTACTACGGTATAGGCAAGTTTATGACTTTATCAAATATGATGCGTTGCTATACAAGGATCTTCTTATGGGAAAGGCAAAGTTGAATTCTGAGAGTTAATTTCCGGTATAAATAACACTATAAGGGTACGTGTCATTGGTGGCAGTTCAGTATCTGGTCTGTCGGAGATCCAGACCAACCGTATAAGTTAGGTTAGGTATCTTTTCTAGCAGAACCGAACCTAGCCTAGCCTAACCAAAGAAGCCCTAATCTAACACATAGATTGGCAGAGCTCGGCATCTCAGATTATGGTACGATGTTACGATGGCAACATCGATCGTACGATGACCATCGCACTTGCGATGGAGAATGCAATACCATCGCTCCATCGCCATAGGAACCAAAAATCGCCAAATTTCATTGGCAATAGTCTACGATCAAATAATTATCGACGATGGCCATCGTAGGGTCTCACAATCGACGATGGACCATCGCATTAACACATCTTAGAATTACAAACATTTTAGACCACAGATATCGAATAGAAGCAGCATCTCTTATACCTTCGGCCTGTCTGCGATTTTTACACCAGTAATACTATTACTACCTGATAAAAGGTGCAAAATGCAAGGCCAATGTTATTAGGGTTATTGAAAACCTGTTTTACAAAATTTAATTATTATTTGCCTAGTAGCTAATATTCTCCAAATGTTATGAGTGACCTTTCAAATCCTTGGCAGTGATTAAATTGTATTAAAAATAAACGGTCATTTTCCGATTAGGTCAGTAGTGACACTTAGTATTTTTGTTGACATATTTAGGAAAAATAAGGCCTTCTAAGACTTTTTCATGGATAACCATTTCGCCACAAATGCTTAGTTTTCGAGATACTTGACTTTAAAATTCTCATTGTTTTGTATGAGAGAAAATAAGATTCGCCATTACGACTAGCAAGATATCGCTTTACAGTTTTTATGTATATTTCTCGTAGGATATTAGTAGAACCAGTCTTTGCTTGCCTAACCTTAATGAGTAAGAGCAGCGTTGCTGCCGAAAAACTATTACGAAGCTTCGTTCTTGATGCCGCGCCACAGCCGTAATCACACATCTTAAATTCTTTCACAAGAAACAATGGCAACTTTAAAGTCAAATACCTCTAGAAGTAAACGTTTGCGATGAAAACGCTATTTCTTTAAAGATTTCTAATGCCTCAACTTTACCTAAATATGCCAACAAAAACTATTTCGTATTAAACCACTAATACTGGTAAAATTATTGTATAACGCAAGAAACAAACACCACCACTGCTGGCAGTACTGTACTGCATAATAGGCGTTCCAATAATGTGGGCCAGCTGGTCGTGTTCCAAAAGCGTATATAAAAAGAACTTCAAAGTTCCCGACGAAAACGTTATTCGCGAAAAACTTCGTTGAATACGCTATTCGACGTTCGTATTCTAATAAAATAAGCTCGCGACTGCACAATTAACCGCGATTGCACAATTAATTAAAGACTTAGTAGGACGTGTTCCAACACGCGAACGATCATCGCGCCTTTGTTGGTCACCAGGAGTAGATGTCAGCATAATGTCAGCTATAATGGCGAGCGTGACAGAGAAACAATGGAAACTTTATAGTCAAATATCTCGAAAACTAAGAATTTGCGGGGAAAACGCTTTTCATGAAAAACGCCTTAGAATGCCGTATTTTTCCTACATATGTTAACAAAATACTAAATGTCATATCTGACCTCTTCGGAAAATTCACCAAATAAACTTTGTAACCCACACTTTGTTTTCATGCTACTAGAAAACAAATATTTGCTTCGGGTGAACTCGTAAGGCTGTTTTTGTGTAGTTTTAACCTTATTGCATTACTTCATCAGCATCGAAAGTACAACCGATGACGATGCCATCGCATGCCATCGCAGATGGGATGTTTCAATCTGACCAGAGCTTTCTGAAAACACAATCGCCGATGGAGATAATGCCCATCGCCGATTGTTTGATACAAATTCCATCGGATCAGCGCTATCGCCGATGAATTTTGGCGACCTTTCATCATAAAATCGTAGTTCATCCGATGGCGATGGTCTTCATGCCATCGTATAATCGGCGATGGCCATCGTGCCAGGCTCTGTACTTTGGCATAGGATACATACTATAGAGGGCGCCAGTGTCATTATATAAAATAATTAAAGCGGTCAATGAAGGGTTAACCTTAACCTTGGCCATCACAGAAATGATTAGAAGCGCGAAGCAATTAAGAATTCTCAATTTTATTCATGGCCAGGGAATTAGTTGGCTCCCTGGACTCCAAACTTAACGACAGCTCTGACTGTGTAATTGACACCCTGAGCCCCTCTCTCGGTCCTCCAGCGAACACTCCTGCTTAATTAGCTATTCCAAAGCTCTAGACTTTCACCTGAACTTCTTTTCTATCTACATTTGTGCGTTCACCCGGCTCATAGTACCACGTTGTAACCTTATAAAATCACTTCGTTCACCTGATTTCATTTACGTGCAGTGTCATTAAGGTGTTGCAGTTGTTTTGTCTGTCTCCATTAATTTTGTTTACTCATTACTTAGCACGAAGTTACTACTTCCTAAGATCATCCGTTCACTGATTTTCTTAACTTGACGAGGAAGTTTAATATAAAGGTTCAGCAGGTTTTTTTTTTTTTACTTTTTTCAAACCTTCGTCGAGCACCAAGTTCCAACTTTATATAATCAATTCTTTCCACTGAGTTTCTCCAGAACGAGATTTCAACTTTATAAAATCAAATCATCCAACGAAGTTTAACTCAAAATGAATGGTTTAGTATAGATATAGCGGATATCTTGTTCCCCATGAGTTGACCCTTTCTCGACCGTGTTATACATAAAGCTGTATTAGGTGAGGTGACTCATTGTTACTAAATTCGGGATATTGCAAACTTCCATGCCGGGATATTTGTTCACTATCGTTTATGATGTATAGAGGAGGGCCACAGACATTGATTCCAGTGACGTCGGTGGCTATGTTTATTTCATGAAAAAATAACTTGGTGTCGTAACCCTCCAATAACAACGTCATCGGTGTCTAACACCACAAAAATTTATTTTAAGAAGTAGTGAAAAAACAGAAGCAACTATTTCAAATTGAACTATTAAAGGAGTTGGCGGCATTATCTTCGCATTACGTGATTTGGAAGCTCATTCCGTTTTCATGAAATACACAAAAAAATATCCCCATTGCTTCAATTACTGCACAGCATCACCCGAAGCAAACATAGTGCTGCTTCATTAGCTACCTGAAAATACATGCAAATGGAACCACTGTGCTTCATGCTCATAATAACAAACAATGTTCGCCTGGGGAGGGTCAGCGGACGGACTAACAGCCTTCCCTCAGCGGCGATAGTCTGTCGGGGAGAAATAATTAGTCTCTAGTCAGCACGAAACCTCATTACAGTCTTGGGGTTTCTGTGTCCGACAAAAAGCAATGGGAAGCGCTAATTAGAACCCATCCGGTCATCTGTGCGTTTTTGTTGCAAGAAATAACAGTCTGAACTCTTATATAACGGACTCACTCACATTTACGGCTTATTGTTAATTGTGTAACGTCTTTTTCCGAGCTTACTCCACCGTTAAGTAGGATGACAGCTTTTATGACAAGGCATATACTGTGAATACCTGTAGTGTGCGCAGAAACCCAGAGCACGCTTCATTATGAAACCGTACTCGATGCGAGTAGGATGAACACTGAGCCAACAGTCCCAAGAGGCCAAGACGCTAACGTCTTGGGATATTTCGGACACACACCCTAGATTTTCAGCGCTGCTGAGAACGAAGCAGTAATCATGCCACTTATGACGATGATATTTTTCTTCCATTCCACAGATTTTCAGCTGGAGGCAAGGAATGGGAAACTGCAACTCGTATTTTTATTTTTCTTTGTACCACCGCATACTGGATTTGGACAATGGAGACGTTAAGCCGCTTATCTTTTTTTTTATTGTTTCTGAACTTTAAGAAATGCGTTGATGAAAACCCAACAGATATTTTTAGGAGTATTTTTATCTTCAACACTAACGAGGACAATAATATTATCAACCGCTTCTACAATGGCTTTATATAATGACAGTTTTGTTGTGCTTTCCTCTCCAGAGCTATTTAAGAATGTAATTAAGCGCCGTTTCGACGTGTTTTCTTTCCAGAAGCAAACAGGCTCAAAGAATCGCTCCAACGGCTGCTCAAATTACAGTTTCATCATTACCAACAACTGACAAATAATAATCAAGGTTAATTACTTTTTGTCCAGGTAATTATTATGTGTACATTTTGCTGGAGCTCTTACGGCTTATGATTTATGCGGTATTCTTTTAATTGTGGTCCCAAAACAAAGAAAGATTTCAATAATAGACCCAGGATTATTTGCGAAATGTGGCAATCTCAAAAGTTTTACAGAAAAAGTTAATGGAATCTCTGGTGGTTCCAGCTAGTTTTGCTATAAGCCCTCCGACTGTCTCCTATAAATATTATTAGAACTTGAATGTCAGTTCTCCTATTTTTATATTGAGCGAAGTAAATATTTCTTGCCACTTGACATGCTGTTACGTTTGGCTATACTCCAGACTGGAAAAAAAGGAAAGCTTCATCAAAAAGATTTCCTTGTATTAAAAACTGGAATAAATTTTCGCTGGCGCAATCTCCTGCGCGGACGCTCTATGGCTCAGCAACTGCTGAAGCATAACTCGCTAAAAATTTCTCTTATTTTTTGAACAAACACCTACACATCGAAAGGAAAAAAAGACCTACCTAAAGAATCCATTGTTTGGTGCACAGCATGTTTTGCTTCGCTCTTTTACTGATCTATTGAAGTTGTCTCGACCCATTCTTTTATTCAAAACACTGAGAAGATCGACTGAATTTTTGTTATGAATCAAGAAAAGTGCAATCGCAGTTGATTGTCCTCCCGTTAGCAACAGGCGTGTCTTTTTAAATATACATCCAAATCAGTGATAAAGAAAACACAGAATTGAATTTTTAGGTCAGTTGCTGGTACATGAATAACATTTTTTTTCGAATACACATTTTTTCTGACAAGTCGCAGCAAAATACGGGTTTCTAATCTAAACTGCCATAAAAGAACGATATTTTATATATATTTCTAAGACAGTTGCAAGTATGCTCCTAACTGTAAAATTTTAATAAGTACATTCCGTATAGTTTTCTTCGACGGGCCACGCATGATCGCCGAAATTTATTGTTTATTGTTTGAACTAGACTAAGACGAAAACAATTGAAATTCTCCTAAGATTTTAATGTCGGGAGCAAATTTACCTACATTATATTGACGAACACATTCATTAATATTTCCACTAGTGTAGGCGCCGAGCGTGGGGGGGGGACCTACAGGGGCCCGAACTTTGCTCTCACCGTGTGGGGCAGCGCTCAAAGGGGGGGGGAAGTATTTGTGCTGACGGAGATTCAAATTGCGACGAAGTCACCAGAAAGTTTATTTAGCACAGCATTGTATAACATCTGATCCTCTGTAATAATATCTGATCATTTGATCGTTGCAATTTTTATTGGCTCTGAGTAGTATAGAAAAGCGAGGCTACCGAGACAACCGTTCCACTTACGCGTTCGCTGCAGATGGAACGCTTATCTCGATAGTCTCGCTTTTCTATACTACTGTTATCTTGATAGCCTTGTTTATTATAACTATTTGCAAGTAACCGCAATACAGCTATCGTTTATTACAGTAATCCTCAAAAAAGAAAATTTTCTTCCGAGATATATCATAGAAAACAGTTACAGGGATAACTATGATATAAGCATGTTAG
>LQNS02276883.1:28703116-28723501 GCA_001587735.2 Parhyale hawaiensis | reverse complement strand
ATAAACACACTCCAGTAGTATAGAAAAGCGAGGCTATCGAGATAAGCGTTCCATCTGCAGCGAACGCGTAAGTGGAACGGTTGTCTCGGTAGCCTCGCTTTTCTATACTACTGCTCTGTCTTCAAATATAAAAATAGCTTTGAGTCAAAACATCAGGCATAGACCAAATATATCAAAATAAATACAATACAAAACCAGATTATTTCATCTGAAGCTTCAGTTCTTCCAGCAGTAGAAAAATTAAGCCTTTCTAATTAGAATGATTCAAATTCGTACTTCACCTTACTAAGAGAAGAAAAGGAAGGGACACATGGTACGTCAACAGTCACGTGGAATGCATTCAGAAAATGAATATAGAAACAGCAAATCGAGAAAAGAGAAGAACAGACAAAAGCAAGACCCGAAATTGTATGAAACTAGAAAAGAGCTAAATGGGCACGGGAGACATGTCCCGAAGGCCTAGCTAACGGCTAAGGTCACCTACAGAGTCAGGAAGCAAAGAATGCAACGGGAGAACTCAATAGGACTGAAAGAAAACATAGCAAATTTACATCACATCGACGAGTCGAAGTGTTTTAGAAGTGGGACCTCAGACCTTCGTATATGGTTTTCTTAAACATATCATCGTATTTTTTCGATTTATTTCATTCAGTCTCCCTCTCAAGACTGGCCAGCTACTTGAGCTGCAAAATGCCGAAAAATATTGCCGCCAAGTACAGAAAGTTCGGGCATTGGGTAACTGTTACTGTGGTTTCTCTCGCGTACAGAATTGTTTATAATGGTGCTTATAATAATTGTTGGCAATGAATAGATGTATTCCGTGAAGAGTACTGTGAAGTAAATATGAAGTGTTAATAAGGCTTCAATAAAGAAAAAAAAAGTTAAATTGAGTCGCCGAAAGGGTACAAATTCGGCGCTAGTGTTGTGAAAGTTTCCACCAACATGCACTGTAATTTTCTACAGATAATAGCTAAATTTGTATATATTATCTTCATTTATTTATACGCTAGGGATGAATTTCGCAATTTAAGACGATTTTTCTGGTGAAATTAGTTAAAATACTCCTAGGCTGCTCAGCCATAGATTCGTCGATGATGACGTCACTTTTTGGGGCTAATTTTTCGTGAGTCCTCCCGTTACGCTTTTTGCTTCCTGTACAGGGTCACTCTCGGGGGCACTGTTTCTCATAATATAAGATAGGCACTTCAGTTTCTACACTTTGCAACAGCACGAGAGTATAACTATTTCTCGCTGAACAATAAATATAATAGGTATGAAGAGACAGCGTTCCAAGCTTACAGCACCAATACAGTAACGCTAATGAAGCGACCGCGGCTGCAGAAGTGCGTAATGTATCTCTGCTTTTGGATGCCATTGCGAAGGGCAGGCCGGAGCGCGCCTACAAGGGCCTATGTCAATTTGCGGCTACTAGTCTACAGGGATATTTTTAGCCATTTTTCCCCCTAACCTGGTCTTACCTGGGCAGAGCTACCCCGCTACAAATACTCTATCTCCCGTAGGCATGCTATACTCGAAACAACCCAAGTAGCAAACGGCATGGCCGGAGTAAAATAGGGCTAAATAAAAGAATGAAGTAGGATGAAATTTTGGAATAAACAAGTTTAAATTAAGGAATAGAATCGGGATAAACTAAGAAATATAATAGGGATGAATGAAGGAGTTGAAATTTTATAAAATTTAAGAATAAAATAGGGTTGATGTAAGCAATTCATAACCATACCCTCTTGGAAGTTTATGGACAATTATCCGAAAAGTAGGGGGAAGAGCAGTGAATAAAATTCGATAAATGCTATTAATTCTCTCTCGCTAGCGACCGGCTAAGAATGCAGGCACTAAAGGTGGCTGGTTTGCGTCTGCCTGCAATGCAGGCGAACTTGTGTGCCGCTCAGAGTGTTTAGTCAATATTTGATGCTGCTACGGGGGTGCTGACCTTAGCTAGAAACGGGGAGGGGAAAGGTCGCTGCATTAGAGTCTTCCATCGGTGTCGCTGTAGATGTTGACGATCTGTGGTCGAATGCAAACTGTGGGGCCAGTTAGTCTATAGATGTAGTACGAACAAGTGCGTTTGGGTTTCCGAATAGAGGTGCCCAGTCCAGCTCACGTTACCGATATCTTAAGCTAACTGCTGGATTAGCTACCACAGTACGTTTATCAATCAATATTCTATCTAGTGGAAAATCTTACGTATTTATGCCATGTCTATTAAGGTTGCATCCGATAATATCGAATAATTAAATAAAAACCCTTAATTGTGAGTTATCCCGGAAATCTTTCACGAATATCCTACATTCATTTATCATAGGATTGTGCCCACAACAGAAGTCGCGCAAGTCTAACTGCATCCACAGCACACATGTATAGTACTCAGTGGTAGTCCCATATAGCTACTTTTTGTTCCTCACCGTACAAAAAAAAATATTTCCATAAAAAATAATTTTCTTTTGAGAACTGCACCGTTCATGATGTAAGAAATGTGGACAGTGTACGTTCATGTGCTAGGAAGCAGAAGGCATCAATATTCCATTTCTCTTTCATACCGTGTGCTACCTTCTTACTGTGCGGGAACTCCATTCCTAATCTTCTGTTAAAATGAAGTCCCACTTCAGGATCTGATGACATATATGCTCATTCAAGATAGAGGTTGATAGTGCAAAAGGGCTGACACGTACAGCGTTTCAACTTCTGCCGAACCCTTGGCACTGTCAAGAGTCGTTACAATGAATAATGGGTTTTAATGAATGTTTTTTTTTTTTTGCAGTTATATTATGAGCGTTCTTTGTTATTGCTCAGATGCTATGGTTCATCTAACATGAGTGCAATTGACGAGCATTCCAGATTAGGGTCATCAATCTTGTGCAATATTACAGTGTGATTTACTTGTGAAAACTCTATAGGATAGCTCTTTAGTATTAGTTGAATTTTTATAGCATTAATAAACTGTCAGTTGTAATTGCTAGGGTAACATGTTTGTTGTTTACGCTACATAGATAAACTATAACTACTTATATGCCACAAATTGTTTCACCCAGTCTGAAATAAAGTAGTAGGAGTTCGAATAGCATTGCAGTTTTACGTGTGACAAAGAAATAGTTTCCTGTGACGAATATGTCATTGTTTAGATTTCAACGAAAATTACAAATTCAACTAGAGCACTCTGAGAGCGCATACCTCCGCCAAGTGAGCCAACGGTAGCAAAAATTCAAATTGGCTCTGAAATCATAATTATCTTTGCATAAGCTCCAAAATCTGATCATTTGTGCCTTTTTATATAAATAACAACTTGTTCAAATTATTTGAAGATCCGTTCATAACTTTTTGTGTTATACTGTTAACAAACGTTATGACAAATATGAGTCAAACATACACCGAAATTTGATCATTTATGTCTTTTACCAATGCTAACAACTCTTATAAATTTCATAAAGATCCATTCGTTATTTTTTGAGTTATTGTGCTAACAAGCAGAAAATTAAAAACAATGACGAACGAACAAACGGACTATTACCAAAATTTGGTCATCTACTCTTTGTTATATACTTAAGAACTTATGTTAATTTCATCAAAATCCATTCATAACTTTTTGAGTTATAGCATTGAGAAAAATGACGCAGACAAACAAACAAACGGATGGTCATATCGTCACCAATAGTTAATCATCTGTTCCTCCTAACATACCTAACAATCCCTGTAAATTTCATTCAAATCGGCTCATAACTTTTTGAGTTATCTTGGTGACAGACAGACACGACAAGAACATAACCTCCTTGGCGGAGGTAATTATGCTAGTGTATTGTCAGGGTAGTTTAGCATGTACTGTTATAAGACCTCATATACAATTATCCCATAAGCTATAGATACGCTATTAGTAGGAAAAATAAAAAGTAAAATACGACTCACTGCTCCAAAAGTTATGAATAATTTCAAGAGATTCGTTCACCTCTGGTGCCTCGCGCTCGGTTCAAATCTCACTGGACTTGTTCCAATCAAAACAAATCATGTCAGCTTCTTCCTCATCCTCAGCAACCAAGGGCGCGCTGGATTGGCCGACGATGTTACGCTTCAATACTTGACTTGCTCGGAATATTAGACGGGTGTACTGATTTCGTTACGTTAACTCATGTTGCAGTTGCTACAAGCAACATGCCTTATTGCCCGCCAACGGAGCTCCATTGAGTTAGCCGGGAAATTTAATGAAGCATAATATTGCAATAGGATGTGACCTGCTCATCTCTGTACTTCATGGAAACAGTGTTAACAGTGTTTGGGAAAATCAAGGACAATCTATTAAGGGTTTAAAACCTGGAACTGGGTTCAGTGGGTCGCACCCAGGAAGCAAAGAATGCAACGGGAGGACTCAATAGGACTAAAATAAAACATAGCTGTGACCTCACGTAGCAAATTTTCATCACATTGACGAGTCGAAGTGTTTAGGTGTGGGACCTTAGGCTTTCATGGGTTGTTTTCTTCAACATATCACCGTATTTTTTTCGATTTAGTTCATTTAATCTTCCGCTCATGACTGGTCCGCTACGTGAGCTGCAAAATACTGTAAAATGTTGTCGTCAAGTACAAAAAAGTTCGAGCAATAGGCTAACTGTTACAGTGGTTTCTCTTGCGTACAGAATTGGGTATAACGGTGCTTATATTCGTAGGTGAGGAATAAATATGTTCTGTGAAGAGCAGTGTGAAGTGAATGTGAAGTGTAAATAGGGCTTCAATTAAAAGAAGACGTTAAATCCGGTGGCCAAAAGAGACTAAATTACGGCGCTAGTGCTGTGAAAGTTTCCACCAGCATGCACTGCAATTTTTATAGATAATTACTTATTGCTAAATTAGTATATATTCTCTTAATTTATTCTCACGCTGAAGAGATAAAAATTGAAGACGTTTTTTGGGCAAAATTAGTTAAAATACTTATAGGCCGCTCAGCCATTGATTCGTCGATGATGACGCAACTTTTTATGATAATTTTTCGTGAGTCCTCCCGTTACGCTCTTTGCTTCCTGGTCGTAGCTATTCAAAACTTCTATGATTCGCATTTAAACGCCTCGTATCCTGTGCTTCTAGTAAGTTCGGCCTTCTGTGAAAGGTGAATGCTGCATTCGGTGAAAGGAACGTAGCCTGTGGATGCTTTCATACATTCTTGCTCCCTTTGCTAAAGTGTTGCTCGCCGGTGTGGGCTTCAGCTTCAGCCAGTTACTAGCATTTCTTGGACCGACTTGTTAGCTCAGCAAGTAAGCTGCTAAAAGTAATGTGGTGAACAAGTCCGTCCCATAGGTGGAGGGTGTCCTGCTTGAGTATGTTTTATAAGGCGTACAATGAAGGGAGACATTAGTTGCATTCTTTTATCCCTGCGCTCAAGGTCTTTGGGAGAAATGCACTTGTTGCAGCTTATGCCCGCTCTTTTACATTGAAGACTATGTATTGGGTGAGGAACTTGCCAATTCCATCGGTGTTTTCTACACAAGCCTGTTTCGACTTGAAATTCCTAGCCAAGATTTGTTTTCAGCTGTTTACAGCAGATCTACAGGCGTTTGGGTTACCTCCTAATGATTTTTCGATGGATTTTTCTGAACAGAGTCATGGGCTCCATTGTAGTGTATTTAATTTCTTTTGTGTTTCATTTCCTGTCGGCAGGCTCTGCCCCTGAAGCCCCAAAGTCTTAATGCCACCTCCCCTACGATCCTCTGAGGATGGGGGCAATTCTTTTTGCTGAATTTATTCAAAACTCTTATATTGCTTCCTTATTCACAGAGACCCGGATTTTCCCATCTTAATCCTACCACTCCCGTACGAATAGCATTGCTTGGCAAGTACCTAACATTGTTTCTTATGCATTGCATTGAGCTCAGTTCTTCTCATGCCAGTTCACTTCAAAACAAAATTATCTGGCAGCTTTTTTATTCAAGAGATCTATCGATTCTCAGCCTCTGAAATCTTAATCTTTCTCTATAGGAATAGCACTGCGTGGCGCTCACAGGTGCAGGAATGTGTACGGTAAGCTTCAAATAACTTTCAAGACGGTCGTTTGGCATCTGATCCGAGGCATAGCTCAGGTTTGCCAAGTTGATCATAGGGGATTGGGAAATCGAGGCGATTCAACATGCCATAAACGTAACTTTTTGTGCAAAGTAATACCTAGACAAAATATACATATTGGAAGATTAATACTCTGTTGTATAGTTACCTCCACCAAGGAGGTCTTGTTTTTGTCTGGTTTGTATGTTTTTTTTTAGCGTTTGTCTGTCACCAGGATATCTCAAAAAGTTATGGGTGGATCTTTACGAAATTTACAGCGATTTTTGGGCATACAAGAAGGAACAGATGATTATTTTTCTGTGACGATCCGTCTAACCGTTTGTTTGTCTGACTTTTTTGGTATTATAACTCAAAAATTTAAGGGCGGATCTTTATTAAATTTCAATGAGTTGTTATGTATATTACGAAGACTAAATGACCCAATTTTTGTGATTATCTTTTCGTCCGCCTGGTGGTTTGTTTATCACTATGTTTAATTTTATGTTTCTTAGTAATATAACTCAAATGTTACGAACGGAGCCTTATGAAATATACAGAACTTGTTAGAAGTAATAAAAGTCATAAGTGACCAAATTTTGGTGATGATCAGTTTGGTTCTGTTTGCTTGCTTGACTATTGTTTGGAAGAATGTTTTTCAGTAACATAACTCAAAAAGTTACAAGAGGAACTTCACGAAATTGACGGGAATTTTTGGAAATGTTGAAAGTCACAAACAAGTAAATTTTGGTTATGATCGGTTCATCCGCTTGCGTGTTTGACTAATGTATGTTAAAATGCTTATTAGAACATAACTCAAGAAAATACGGACGCAACTTCAAGAAATTACAGAAGCCGTTATTACTGTAAAAGGCACAAATAACTGAATGTTGGTGTTGATGAATAGGAAATCCTTGTTACGGAACGTATTTGAATTTTTCAATAACGTTGCCCTGCTTGGCAGAGGTATGCTCTCTTAGAGCGCTCTAGTTAAATATAATAAAATGTCATACGAATTGGAACCTGCGACTCAAGCATAGTTTGTGTCCCTGTTTCCATTATATATATATATATATATATATATATACAGCAGATCTACTATTGTGAAAGTCGCCCAAATAAGTAACTAAAATAATTTAAATATTATTTTCAGACGCCTAAATGAACGATTTCTCAAGTTTAAAAAATACCTTAGGCCACCATCTGAAATAATTTGCTTGTTATTCAAAGAAAATAAAAAATTGAGGATGATATCCTAAACATTAAGTATTTTATGTGCTTCCTTTTCAAATTATTTAGCCGTTGGTGACTTGGAGCTAAACAAACAAGAATAAATATGGGGAGTGTGGAGTATCTGTAGCACTGGCCACTTTAGCACACTTGGTACTGCATCTTCCTCTTGAAGTTAAGGCAGTTTATTTGCTGCTTCAAGTCCATTCACTCGACCAAACTTTGCTGTACTGAAAGTTTACGCGAGTTGAACAACAACTCTACTCAAGTTCACCACAATATCTGTGTTTTGAGCTTAAGTTTGAGTCAGTCCCTTACCGTCACACGCACATGGCTCTTGTATGATGCAAGTGCAACATTATCTTCAGTGCGAAAGTTCACAAATTATTTCCCCTTAACCCTTCACGACTTCCTAAGAGACCCTCGTCCTATAATTATCGTCATGCTTAGATAGATCATAAAAAACATATATATTATATTATGTAGTGCGGCAAAACCCCACGAGACCCATCTAATTTGGAGGAAAACATATAGTTACATTTAAATAATTTCATCAATGTTTAGTGTGATGTCGCCTAATATTTTCATTACACTTTGGAGTCATTCTAGTATGCTTTTAGTCAAGGATATGAAATATCCAGGTCTCATTTCATCCCACAAAAACTTTAGTTTCATTATAACATTTTACATTGATTAAGTATTCTTCCATCGATTTTTTTTCTTTATTCCGTTCATTGTAATAGATACTCTTTCGTTCACAAGTGCTTTTATTGCATTTGATCGAAAATTAATGAGAGATAACAGTATAAGTAAATATATATACTTGCTATATATACCGAATTTTATTGTATTCGATCAACTCTAATTCATGTTACTCATGCAATCGTGTAAACTGAAACTCAATTTTCTCTCGGTTCTTTTTGAGTTTAATTGGCCCCTGCAATATTAGTGTTGTTTGCTGATAGTTGATCTGTTTTCTCCTTTTCTTATGAGATTCTCTGCGCTATTCCTGATATGTATCACCTTTTTCCGAATGTTTCTCTATGCCCAGCATAGGTAAATATAAATAACTTTTTTGAATATCTCATTCATGTTTTCATGCTCAACGAAATTGTTTGAAGGTGCGTCCCAGTTTACGACCTCTGGCTCAACATTCAAACCGTCCCAGTCTCTTTACCATCCACGAGTTGGTCAGGAAGATTTGTTGTCTTGTTCTTTGTACGTATTACTCTACGAACTTTAAATTCATAGCATTTAAATTGAATTTTAGTTTCAACAAGTCTATATACAGACAATGTTTTATCACAAAAAATATAAATGTCTATATTCTTTAACAACTGTGAGTTACTTGCGAAGAAAATATCTGGAATGCATTCTTTCTCGTCGAAGAAAAACTCGTTTGCACAAGTGTAAGCTCATCCGTTTATTTAGAAGCAGAGAGAGAAAGCTTGATATTCATCATTTTTTTCTAGGCTTTGATACTTCAAATAAAATAACAAAACATTTCATCTGGCTAGTCTGATATAAGTTACTTTAAGCACTGCGTGTTAGAGCTCTTCAGTTCATTAAGAATGAACTGTTTGAACGAGCTCATCTCTAATTTATGAATTATAATCCACTTATAAAGAATACCGCAGGATTAAGCCGCGACGCAACACGATGGCGGTATTTTATCGTTACTGCTAATGCAATGCAACAGCGAGCGCTTCGAACTAATATTGCTAATGAAACACGCGCTGCTTCGATGAGTGGCAATTAATCATCTAAATAGCGCAAACTAAACGAAAAACACAAACAACAATTGGGATGAAGAGCCTCCGCACCTGCAATGAATTAGGTACATAAAAGTTTACGACTGAACTGAAACCTAAGAATGCTTCAAAAATTTTTCCAGTAACTCATTGTTTACAATTTTTTCAAATTCTTCTTATAATAGTAAGAAAGAACCTTAAGGTCATAAAAGCCTTGATGACAACTAAACCAGATTACAAGTTGGGAGACCGTTTCGAACCGAACATTAAAAGCATTGATCTGATTTTATCCGATGAAGTTGCGCTATTTATTTTAGACGTCGACTAAATGCTTATGCAATTCCTATGGGGTGATAGCTTAAGTGGGCGACTGTTTATTTCTTGCTGTAATATTACAGTCTCTTAAAAAATGGATGCAACTACTTATTTTCCGGTGCTCAGCTTACGTAGTCTTCCTAAAAGATGAGAGTAACACACGAAGCTGCTGGTAAATACATGAAGGCTCGTATCTTTGAGCAGGCTTGGAGACTCCAAGCAACAGCCCATAATATTTCTCACGGAGTACGCGATTTATGTAAAATTGAAATTGGAAGTTGTATGCTAAAAGCTTTCTGCTTTTAGTGTCTCGTTTCCGATGACGAAAAACAGAAGGATTTAAGAGTAATCTAGAATTCTTTCGGCATTAAAGCTTATGATTTTAACAATAACTACAACAAAAAAGAAAATTAATCTACCTACAACAATTTTACCTTGCTTTACTTGATTTTTGAAATGTCTTTCAAAGATACAAAAAACAATATAATAAACGATTGCTTTATGTGAGCGCCATACTTTTCTCATGTGCTGTACCTATATCTTTCCCTACACTGAAGAGTCTGAACTTTCCTTCAATAATTATTTTATTTTTACTTGTTTCTTCCTCCTAGAAAATTTACAGCTTTGACAATATAGAAACAACAAAGAGAGCAGTTTTAAATAGGCTTTTCATAGTTACACGTTAATTACCAGTCCCCCCCCCCCATTTTCCTTTTTTTCGTCCGAAGGGCTAAATTTAAACTTGATTTGCAAATCAACAGTTGTAGTACAAACAGCTGTCTTATGCCTAGGCTACACTTGGCAAACGCATGCTCAACTTATAAGTTGAAGGTCAGCTCGCACGCTATCCCAATAAAAAATTATGGTCGGTATCTATGATAGCGTAGCATGAACGACCTGCGAGTTGAACGCCCAGTCATAAACTGAATTTGCCATATCATTCCATGACCGTGCATTGTCTTCAACATTTACGCTCCTACCGTGTCGTTAACCCTTTCATGGCTACTGTACACATTTCTTTACTTAACAAATAGTGCTATCACTGCAAAACGTGATGCTGACTTCAGGCACAATGGCGACAAAGGGCAATTAACGTAGTGATATATCCGCATGGAGCAGGGCCGAACGGTACTCTCGGGCGGTGAGGGGTTCATTGTATAGTTCCTACTGCTAACTCATCTTAACAACTTTAACAGCCCCATTTGTACGAGAAACCAATATTCCTTCAACAGCGCCATTCTCAAGAGAAGACAAATTCCCTTTGACAATGCCTTTGGTGTGAGAAGCTAAATTCCCCCTAACAATGCCACATTTTCCTGCGTACGAGAAACTAAATTTCATTAACGATGGGTTTTGTAAGAAGAATAAATTTCCCTCGTTACAATTTGAATGAGAAATCGCATTTCCTTCAACAATGGCATATGTACGAGAAATCAAATTGTAGCTCAGTGTTGCAGAGCTGAAGACAAGAACTACACACAGCCGTTTTAGAGCTCAGTAGGTCAAGGTTGCCCTCGTTTTGAAATTCATGAACATTTGAAATCCCTTCAGCGATACGGAAGACGTAAAATTGCAGTCGTCTCTCTCGGCGAAACAATTGCGTATGAAGCCCAACCGGCGCAGCCCGAAAGAAAAAGAACGGGTCCAGCCGTCATACCAAAAAACAAAACTTTTCTTCGGTGCTCCGAACTTCCTGTTGTTTGGAAGTCCGTTCCTCCATTGTACTTCGAAACCAATAGCGGGAGAAGGACGAGCGTATAGATGGCAGTTTTTTTATTACAATGGCAATGGGATGAGTGGCCTGGTTCCATGACACGTGTAATACTGTGTAGCTAAGTTAAAAAATAGACGCAAAAAGTGCGATGACATTTCATTGGTGCTATTTGCATGGGGCGATGATGTTATTAAAGGATGCGCTACATTGGCTTACTTTAACGATCAACAGTTAGAGGCACATTTCAGTTTTGCAAGTCATCGCTATCTCTCCTCCCATTCAGTATTACGCAGTAAAATTGGCTTTTAACAAGCAGGTAGTCCAGTATCACCTGAAGAGGACAGTGGATATACCAAAACATCAACTGTATCTTCACACTCTTGATGCAACAGATGGCATTATATTCTAAATACTTGGCACCAACGTAAATTTTATTGTTAAACGAGCAAATGAAACTGCAGACGCAATAAATATAACGAATAAAAGGCCGCGGGTATGAGATCGAAAGGATGGGAAATAAATGCCCATTGCATATGAACAATATCTGTAGCAGCAGGTGATTTGCTAAAGGCTGAAGTATCTATGGTTACTGCTTTAAGTGAAACGGGCCGCAGACGATGCAATATCTCAAGCTTTCTTCAGTAACTCATTCGCTCTTAATATGAGCTTCTAATTTTCTCCTATATAATCACAACTGTGACTATTAACGGAGTATGATAATGGAACGGAAATCCCCAGCTTATTGTTTTATGCCATATCTATTACTATGGAGGTACTATACACTGAAGGAGGAGCGAGCGTCATCCTTTTTTCTATCAGTCCAAAATGGCTTCATTTAAGTGGCTGGAGATGACTGATCAGTGCGTTCAAAGATGGCAGAGCCACGAAAAGCATCTAATTCTGCCCAGAGGTTTCCCAGGAGTAGTTGGAAAACCACTGCGGTGCAAATTCGCCCAAAGCTCTACCTTGGTAAGCTGCAAAGTAAGTAGGTAGGTATTTACATTTGCAAGCAGGTGCAGCATTTATCTGACTTTTGTCGTGTCTTATTTTAAGATCGTATCAGTGATGCCATGTTTTCGATATCTAAGCCTGGAATGGAACGAAAGGACGCATGAAGCCATAAGAGGAATCTTATTGCAGACTTTCCCTTACGAGGCTGTGTCACCATCCGCCGCAGTGCTCTATTGCTCTCTAGTTTGGTGACATATATTTTCAGAATTGTGACGTCAGAATTACGTCACACCACTATGGTAATACCAAAGATTCCTCGCTGCAACAGTGGCGGGACGCAATATTGTGACGTCACAATATTATTCTGGAAATTTAGGGGCTTAGCGCATTCACTCAAATATGACACAACTATCTTCTGTAAATGAACTGTGGCCAGAACTTGGTAAAAACGTACTTCTGTATATGAGTGGGAAGAAGAGCTGAGACTCACTCTTCTTTTGTTATCTACGTGCCTATAAGAAACAACATAAAACAGACAAAAATAGAGCCAATAATTAACCGTAAGTGTTGCATCATCCATATGTCCGCACGCCAGCAGTGTATAACTATACCGAGGCTGTGTCCTGACAGCCCGAAACCTTGATGTTAATTTTTTGTTATATTTTTGGCAGCACTTAGAAGGTAGTAACGCTCTCACGAAATTTATTGTGGTTAAGATAGGAATTTGGAGTTTAATAACATTTGATGACATTTAATGGACAGCTTTTACTTCTGTCACCATATAACGCATAACTTGAAAATGAAACTCCAAATGCACTGCATTTGCACCATTGCTCAGATGGCATAGTCACAGCTGCATAATGGAGCTATGGCAGTGCAAATTTCTGACGGTAAAGCTCGCTAGCGTCGCATTATACTACACAGTTCCTTGCTTAAATGGACGGCCTCTCCGTCCCGATGTGTAAAATTAAATACGATACTATACATTTGCGGAGAGGTGTTGGTAGCCATTTATTTTTTTTTTTTTTTAGATCCGAGAAATGAAGACGTCTGAAGCACTTCTATGAGGTTTCATAGATATTAAGTTTTATTTCCTTCCAAAAGAAAATATGCTTTTCCTCTTTATTCTTGATGTACAATTTAAATAGAAACTCACCGCAGGAAAAAGAAAAGATATTCTTGAGCATTGAACCAGGGGTAGAGTTAAGGAAACAATTATTGCTGCCGTCAATTAATATCGACCAGGTCACCAGTAAACATAACATTGGCTATAACGATCTGTAACAACTCTTTTCAATTTAAAGAATCTAATAATAATCCACAGTTAACTCAACTCACGCATCTTAAATCCAGCTCCGCCATTATCCCGGCAGTGCTTGAAACAGGAACCAAAGTTTGTGTTAAAACTGGTTTCTTTCTTGCACAGCGACGAAAAGTTCCTAATGCTGCCAATGACGAAAGAAAGAAACTCTTGAAGAAAACATCAGTTTTTGGGATGTCCGTGAGCGCTCAATTATGGATAAATTTTTAGGGAGAATTTTATATCTTGAGGCAAACTTTTCTATTCAGTTGTAATTGGAGTTGGTTTGATGAACAGAAGCTCTCTCGATATTGATTTAAGTCGAAATAGTGATTATGATGAAGAAGTTACTTAGGTTTTTTTCAGGGTGTCTTGTTGCGATTAGAGCCTGGCGAAAGATTAAGTGAAAGATTTTTCATGAAACAACGGGATCCTCGAACATGCTTTTAGTTCGTTCAATGGGTCGGATGATTGTCGTCGTATACGCACTGCCCAAGCAGCGGAATACTAAAGTGAACGTCCAGACATAGTGTAATGTGTCTTATTGCACTTTTAGAGAATAAGAGACGAAAGCTACAGGGACCCTTCGTCCGGATTTAAAAAAAAATGACCTAACCCACCTATTAATTCTAGAAATGCATATCTTGCAACATAGTTGCCTCGTAACTTATGGTGCAATCACCTCCACAAAGCAGTTTAGAAGTTATCATGAAGCTCACAAGTTATTAGCTTGTAAAAAGTCACTCAAAGCCTCCTCTAAGTCGCTATACTTAGCACACGCTTTAAAATAACGCCCTTAACAATTTCATCGAGTCTGTTTACGCTTCATCAACAACAGGGACGCGTACCTGCATGCAGAGGGCGCTGTAAACTTTCACTGCACCGCAAATGTTTTGCTCAGCAAATTTGTTTTTTGCAACTTTCCGATAAGAAGTTTGGCCCAAGTTGAGAGTAACCGTAAATCAACTTCCTAACAAAGAAGACAAAAAGCCCCGACATGTCATGTCTCCAGGCACGGCGAAGGCTTTGCAATGTGGTTTTAGCAAAAAACTCGAAGGACGAAGACGTACACAACGGACCCTTTACAAATTTCAGAAGTAGGTTATGTAACTACGCTCACACACTTTAACCGTGTTCTTTTTTTTAGCTAACGATCACAGACCCAGCAAACGAGAATTTAAGAGAAGTCAACCAAACAAGTAGTCGCTGGGCTTAAGCTGTTTTAGTTCGCGGCATGTAGCCATTATTGTATTCTTGATATGCGCTTGATTAATTCCAGACTCTTAACACAAGACACAATCAGTACAAGCTAAGTGGCACAGTACATAAATTCATGAATTGGTTGCATCTAATCGTTTATTGAATTTATCAGTTTTTCATTAATGCCAGTTCAGCTCACAGATATGCGCTATTACTACAATGATTTCTCTTTAGAATCGTTGCACGAGAAGATCAAAAAGAACTTGTATCCATCTAAAACTACAAAAGATAGAGTCCTTGTGGAAACTCACAGCCAATACACAAGCACAACGTCAACCTCACGCAAAAACACTGTGACAATCAAGTACCGAAGCCGAAAAGATACAGCATTCTGGGTGCGAACCCATATCTCATTGTCACCTATACACCCACTGTAACGACATATGAGACTCACTAGGCTAAATGAAAAAAAAAGAAAAGAAACACGCTGTTCTTACTTTTTTTAATAAAACTATTCATGATGGCCCCTGGAGCTAATAGTAAAATGTACTGCCATCCAAACTGTGCGGTGAAATAGGAAAGTGCAGCTGCAGTTTACCACGAATTGTGTACGCTAGAGGGTCGTAGACAGTTGCGCCACTTGACTATATGAACGACAGAGATGCCGAGGTTGCATTGCCGATTAATAGGACTTCGTTCCTCGTTTGAGAATAGAGCGTTTGATCTCGTAACAATGATCGAAACAGCATTTCAAACCACTCAGCCGCCCAAGGTTTAAATAGCAAACCGACTGTGGGGACTGCCAAGAACTGACCTGCAATTCAATGAATTTTACGATTTGAGAATATGTGGAAGCTGGATTAGGAAGATCGACTAGCCCAGCGACAGAGATTTAGCTCGCGTGACAGCCCAAGTTAATTCTAGTTATGAACTTCTTGTCAACCGTGGCCGTAAAGATTCATCTGCATTTTAATTGGAGAGTAAATTACAAAATTGCTGTTAAGTTCACTGGAATATTACTTTATTTCATCTTGTAAATTTTAAGGAGTTACTGAACTTCCTGAACTAGCGATCAACTTATAACATTTTTGAGAAAAGCTCAGAAATATTTGCATGCTAGAGAAAATGGCGTCAAAATACCTATTGAGGAAATGCACCTAATAACTAGTTGTGAGAATAAAAAATAGTAACTACTGCTAGAAGTGCAAGGATTAGCATATGGGCGTAGACCATAAAAGTATGGCAGCAAAAGAAGCTTAATTCCTGAGCGTTAAATGATGCGGTACTTCTTCTCTACCAGCTAAGCGACAAAAATATCATTAACCCATTAAATGAAAATACACAAATTGCTCGATAACAATATTGTTTACTCATTGTAAGATAATCACCAGGCTACAGCTACCCGACAATAATTTTTATTTACCTTTTCAAAAAATATGAGCTTCCCTACAATAATATCCGTAACCCATCAATGAAAAATATCGAGCAATCTATTACATATGTTTGATATATGATTTTTCACAATATTTCAAGGGAATCAATTTGATATTTTTTCAATTTTCAAATATTAATAAGCAGTTCTATTGAAATTTGAACTGTACATTTAATTAATGTAGATGTGGATATCCTCTCAGAGGTTGAATGCTCTATTCGACATTTATGTCGACTGCCATACAATACCTGATTGTGTATATCGTGAAAGTGGGTTGCTGCCCTCTTCACTTGCAATATATTTACCTCCGCTAAGGACGTTATGCTATTGTCGTGTTTGTCTGTCTGTCTCTTTTTGTCTGTTACTCTTTTTGTCTGTCATCAAAATAATTCATAAAGTTATGGACGGGTCTTCACGAAATTTACAGGGATTGTTTTGCAAGTTATCAGTAACAGATGGTTAGTGCTTGGTGAAAATCCGTTTGTTTGTCTGCCTATTTTTCTCGGTAGCCTACCATAACGTTTATAAGGACAAAATTAGGCGATTTTTGTCCACCAAGAAAACTTTGTATTACTGCGAGTTATAAAGTAAAATGTTTTACACACATGAAAAGCACAATAAACTGCAACTGAACAATTTGCACCGTTTATGTAATAAACAATCGCGACACACACTTAACCTCTCGTACATAGACGCCATAGAGGAAATTAACCAAGATGCCTCTGTCTTGGGATTACCCAGGATGCCCCGTTGCAAAAGGAGTGACGATATTGTCTGATACATTTTTGTGTGACGTCACTTTGCTGCAACTGCTGCAGCAGTCCGACTCGCGTTAACTAACTTGCAAAAAAGTTACCTAACCGTATTCCCCGCACCTTAACTGTCTTAAGAAACGATGTTGTTGAAACTAGCGAATGTTAAATCTCTAATTTTTCCAATGATGAAGTAGTTTTTGAGATTAAAAGAGGCGGATATGTTAACGACGCGTATGCGACGGCACAGCTTAGGGTAACATTTTATCAAACTCTCCGACCGGGTGCGTGCCTCTTACGGAAAAACAACCTAAATAATAATAAAATTTTATCCGTCAGAGAGCTAAAACAGTTCGTAGATGCCTTGGTACATTTTTTTAGTAACTGTAATGATTATAGGACATGTAGGACACTCTGGAGAACCAAATGAAATTATGTAGAAACACTGTAAAACAGCTGCGAATCACCATACTTGAACTTTATAACGTCACACGCCCCATTACCCATGATGCACTACAGCTTGGCTCCTCCCCCTGGGTTAACTTGTGAGTCTCATAAGTCTTGGATACTCCCCATATGAGCAATACAGTTACAATAAATTCTAGTAAGCGAAGCATATTAAGTTCCAGCAAGCCACAGTAAGAGATCACAAATGTAATAGTGCACTTGTTAAATCTGTCAAATTTACCAATTACAACCCGTTGGGATTTCACGCAGATAGAGGGTTCGCTCAATGGGTATATGAAGTAAATCTAAGCCAAGTCCACTCGGCCGAACCCTTAGACAGGTAGGTGAATTGGCTACGCCGTGTTCTATCGAAGCTTAGGTAGTAGTTCGAGTTAACTTCCCATGAGACACACAGAAACTTGGGGTTGCTCTTTAAAAATTAGGTATGTTCTGGTCGTCTCTATAATGCATTTAGTTTGCACGTGCCACACGTTTCAAAGTGGTGCAACCAACAGTCGTGTTTGAAGTTTCGGACGAGCAGAATTGGTTTATATCGACTTTGACGAGCATATCGAACGATGTCGAACAAGTAAGCCTACTATCTCCATTCAAGTGAAATTGTATATGCCTATCTTTCTTTTGATGGTGATAAAATTGAAACTGAAGACGCTGAGTAGAAAAAAATAAGTAGAAAATTGCCGTAGTTTAGTTCATTACATACGATTCTTAAAACCACTTTACACTAGTCACCCTCATTACAAATGAATGGGACGGTATTGGCTGCCGTCACCCAACAACGTGATTTGGGAATCACTATTACAAACAAACTACAACACAGTCAGCAAGTGGACTAGAGTGTGAAAATGGCAAATGGAGAACTAAGATTCATCACCAGAAATTTTTAATACAAGTTCAAGGACACCATCGTTCCCTTGTACAAGGCGTTAGTGTGGCCACACTTAGAATTTGCTGTTCAGTTCTGGTCGTCACATCTGTGTAAAGATATCGATAACATGGAAGGAGTCCAATGCAGGGCAACGAAATTGATACCTCAGCTGCGAAACAAGCCGTATGAATGCCGCCTTAATGAACTGGGTCTCATCTCTCTCGAGCAAAGACGACTCAGGATTCAATTAATAAAAACATTCAAGTATTTTAATGGATTCAATGTCGTACTTACATCAGGGCTCTTTGAAAGAGACTTCAATGATCGCTTGCGAAACAACGGTCAAAAACTCTAGCATAAAGCTCGAAGAACGACCTTAAGTCAGCAGTTCTCTCCGTATTTCATAGTAAGCATTTGTAATAGACTCCCTTCCGATGTTGGTAGTGCGGAGTCAGTCAACTCGTTTAAAAATCGTCTTGACATACATTGGAAGAGACATCCTTCACTGCTAAGAACTCCTCCTCCAGGAGTCGCAAACGCTTAATGGCCAAAGCATCCGGGCCGCCTTATTCCATCTTCTTTTCTCTCCCGCTCCAACTATACAGTTTGACGTCTCTAAGTTCCGCATAACAACGGCTCGTAATCGTGCTTGCGTGCATTCATGATTGTCTCCTCGGCAGGGACTCTTCTCCCTTTTTTTCTCTTTTCTCCAGTGCTCTACATCCTACTAACATAATGGCAATAGCTCATAGAGGGCCGGGGCATGTGTTCCGAAGTCTCTTTGGGAATGAGCCAATTGGTTCATCTACTGCCGCCTATCTAATCTAATCTAAACTAGTCTGCTCACGAACTCCACATGTGTTTTCACTATCCTCAAAGAAACTTGTAAGGGAATACAGTACTAAAACTTTTCTTGCGCTGACGTCTTTGTTGGGTATGATTAGTACCAACTGTAGTGCTGCTGTAGGATATGTATTGCTGTTAATTGGTATATAATAAATATGGTAGTTGGTACAGATCGTGATTTTGTTCCATAATAAAAGGTATCAGAACTAAAAATGTAATAAAATATGCAAGACTGTAAAAGGCTCGAGATATGTAGCTTTTCTGACTCTGCAGGCACTTGGTGCATTGAAATGGAACGCGCGAAAGTGGAATTAAAATATTTTCTGCGCAAACTTAATGTGTTATCAAATGCAGCCTGTGAGAAAATATATGAAAGGGAGCATTTAATGGCAGTGACAGTGGGAGAATTAGAATTTCAGAATTTTTTAACTTGGCGCAGTGGAACGTGTGCTAGATTTGCGAAAAATGTATTGCTACCTTCCATCTATTTACCAAATAGTGTCGCAAATTCGTAGAAAAAATATTTCCATGAATTTGATCTGTCCAACATCAATGGACGAGCTGCAGGCAGTTAGGTATCCCTATTGATCCTGTGCGTGGCGGGTTGTACAGCCTAACAATTAATGCCTCCCACCTTTGTGTCAGACTCTGTTCCTGACAGCGGCTGCCACGAGGCTGGAGAAAGACCATTGTTCGTTGCTGGCTACAAATAATTGTTCAGAACCTGGCCCTGGAAAAATTTAAGAATTTAACCACCGAGATTGAAATACACTCCATTCTGCAACGCTGCACATGGATTTATTTTTATCCATCATTGCCCGAAGCACGGGTGCGAATCTTAAGTCTTTCTACAATAACGTGACATCGTTTTCCTCCAGTTTGAATAACAAACTGCTGAGACTTTAGTCCTAAATCAAGTTAATTACAACGCAAGCCTCAACTAATGAAGAGTAGGGTTATCCGATCGTGTAACTAGTGAAAGCAAATGTACAACAAGCTGTGACATAACATATATGTTTGTTTATGTTATACGGTCGCGATACCTCATGTTGGTTCAGCCGTGAGTTGCAAACATGTAACTCAGTCATAATATCCAGGTTTTTTTTTTCATTAAAACGATGAATGTGAGATTGTCATACATAGGCATTATAGACAATGCACTTTAATAATTATTGCCATACATGCTGTCGCAACGTTAAGCATATATTGTTAATAAACAAGGAACATTTTGATTAGATTAGATTAGATAGGCGGTATGAGACGAACCAAGAGGCCCATCCCCAAAGAGACACCGGAAAATACGCCCCGGCACTCTATGAGCTATTGCCATTATGTTAGTAGGATATAGAGGACAGGAGAAAAGAGAGAGAGAAAAAAAAAGGGGGAGGTGAAGAGTCCCTGCCCAAGAAACGATCTTGAATGCACGCAAGCACGTTCAAGAGCCGCTAACATGCGGAGCTTAGAGACATCAAACTGTGTAGTTGGAGCGGGAGAGAGAATGAAATGGATTAAGGTTGCCTCGGAA
>LQNS02276883.1:28591805-28664567 GCA_001587735.2 Parhyale hawaiensis | reverse complement strand
TTATTTATTTATTTATTTATTTATTTATTTATTTATTTATTTATTTATTTATTTATTTATTTATTTATTTATTTATTTATTTATTTATTTATTTATTTATTTATTTATTTATTTATAAATTCATTTATTTACATTTTTCCTGTCATGTTCTATGAGAATAAAATAGGAAGAAATTCAAATGTTGAATTCAATCTTACGGGCCACTTCCTGCCACGCTGTATAGGAATAAGATAAAAGGAAATTCAAGTGGCGAAGACGATAATGTATGAATACAATCATAAGGGGGAATATGCTCCTACGGGGCTTGCACCCGGGAGCTCCAGCTGACGAACCTGAGCTCGCCTGCATGACCGTGTTTGGACGTGTTCAAACTTAAGGTGCCATGGGAGATGCCCCTTGACTACACTAGATTAGATAAGATAGGCGGCAATAGACGAACCAACTGGCCCATTCTCGAAGAGACACTGAAGCTTGCACCCAGGCCCTCTATAAGCTATTGCCATTATCGCAGTAGGATATAAAATACGGGGAAAAGAGAAGAAAAAAAAAGAGGAGGGAGAAGAGTTTCAGCAAAAGAGACGAACATGAATGCACGCAATCATGATCAATAGCCGCTGATATGCGGAGTTATTATGTACGATAATTACATATAGTGTTGTTACTACGGTATAGGCAAGTTTATGGCTTTATCAAATATGATACGTTGCTATACAAGGCTCTTTTTATGGGAAAGGCAAAGTTGAATTATGAGTGTTACTTTCCCGTAGAAATAACACTATTGGGTACTTGTCATTGGTGGCAGTGCAGTATCAGGTCTGTCGGAGAGCCAGACCTGCCGTATAAGGTAGGTTAGGTATCTTTCCTAGCAGAACCGAACCTAGCCTAGCCTAACCAAAGAAACCCTAACCTAAACCAATAGTTTGGCAGAGCTCGGCATCTCAGATTATGGTACGATGTTACGATGGCAACATCAATCGTACGATGGCGCTCCATCGCCATACGAACCAAAATCGACAAATTTCATCGTCAATAGTCTACGATAAAATGACCATCGACGATGGCCATCGTAGGGCCTCACAATCGGCGATGGACCGTCGCATTAACACATTTTAAAAAAACAAACATCTTAGACCACAGATATCGAATAAAAGCAGCATCTCTTATACCTTCGGCCTATGTGCGATTTTTACACCAGTAATGCTATTGCTACCTGATAAAAGGTGCGAAATGCAAGGCCAAGTTTATTAGGGTTAATGAAAGCCTGTTTTACAAAATTAGATTATTATTTGCCTAGTAGCTAATATGCTCCAAATGTTATGAGTGACCTTTCAAATCCCTAACAGTGATTGTATTGTATTAAAAATAAACGGTCATTTTCCAAAGAGGTCAGTAGTGACATTTAATATTTTTGTTGACATATTGAGGCAAAATAAAGCATTCTATGACTTTTTCATGAATAACCTTTTCGACGCAAATGCTTAGTTTTCGAAATATTTGACTTTAAAATTCTCATTGTTTTGTATGAGAGAAAAAAAGATTCGCTATTACGACTAGCACGATATGGCTTTACAGTTTTTTATGTATATTTCTCTTAGGATATTCAGAACCAGTCTTTGGTTGCCTAACTTTAATGAGTAAGAGCAGCGTTGCTGCCGAAAAACTATTACGAGGCTTCGTTCTAGATGCCGCACCACGGCCGTAATGACACATCTTAAATTCTTTCACAAGAAACAATGGCAACTTTAAAGTCAAATGCTTCTAAAAGTAAACATTTGCGATGAAAACGCTATTTCTTTAAAGTTTTCTAATGCCTCAATTTCACCTAAATATGCCAATGAAAACTATATCGTATTAAACCCCTAATACTGGTAAAATTATTGTATAACGCAAGAAACAAACACCACCACTGCCGGCAGTACTATACTGCATAATACGCGTTCCAATAAAGTGGGCCAGTTGATCGTGTTCCAAAAGCGTATATAAAAAGAACTTCAAAGTTCCCGACGAAAACGTTATTCGCGAAAAACTTCTTAGAATGCGTTATTCGACGTTCATATTTCAATAAAATAAACTCGCGACTGCACAATTAACTCGCAATTGCACAATTAATTAAAGACTTAATAGGACGTGTTCCAACACGCGTACGATCATCGCACCTTTGTTGATTACCAGGAGTAGATGTCAGCGTGACATAAAAACAATGGGAACTTTATTGTTAAATATCTCGAAAGCTAAACATTTGCGGGGAAAACGCTTTTCATGAAAAACGCCTTAGAATGCCATATTTTCCCTACATATGTCAACAAAAATACTAAATGTCATATCTGACCTCTTCGGAAAATTCACCAAATAAACTTTGTAACCCACTCTTTGTTTTCATGCTACTAGAAAACAAATATTTAAAACTCGTAAGGCTGTGTTTCTGTAGTTTTAACCTTATTGCATTACTTCATCGGCATCGGAAGTACAACCGATAACGATGCCCATCGTATGCCATCGTAGATGGGATGTGCAATCTGACCAGTGTTTCCTCAAAACACCATCGCTGATGGAGATAATGGCCATCGCCGATTGTTTGATACAAATTCCATCGGACCATCGCTATCGCCGATGAATTTTGGCGATGTTTCGTCGTAAATTCGAAGTAAATCCTATGACGATGATCTTCATGCCATCGTATAATCGGCGATGGCCATCGTGCCAGGCTCTGTACTTTGGCATAGGATACATACTATAGAGGGCCAGTGTCAATATATTGAATAATTAAACCAAGCAGTGAAGGGTTAACCTTAACCTTGGCCGTCACAGAAACGATTAGAAGCGCAAAGCAATTAAGAATTCTCAATTTTATTCATGATCGGGGAATTAGTTGGCTCCCTGGACTCCAAACTTAACGACAGCTCTGACTGTGTAATTGACACCCTGAGCCCCTCTCTCGGTCCTCCAGTGAACACTCCGGCTTAATTAGCTATTCCAGTGCTCTCGACTTTCACCTGAACTTCTTTTCTGTCTACATTTGTGCGTTGACCCGGTTCATTGTACCACGTTGAAACCTTATAAAATCACTTCGTTCACCTGATTTCCTTTACGTGCATTGTCATTAAAGTGCAGCAGTTGTTTTGTCTGGCTACTTTAATGTTGTTTACTCATTACTTAGCACCAAGCTGCTACTTCATAAGATCATTCGTTCACTGATTTTCTTAACTTGATGTGGAAGGTTATTGTAAATTTTAAGCAGGCTTTTTTTACATTTTTCACACCTTCGTCGAGTACCAAGTTCATACTTTATACAATCAATTCCTCCTACTAAGTGTCTTAACATGAAATAGAGCTGTTATCTTGTTCTCCAGAACGAGGTTTCAACTTTATAAAATCAAATCATCCAACGAAGTTTAACCCAAAATAAATAATTTTGTACAGATACAGCGGTTATCTTGTTCCCCATGTATTGACCCTTTATCGACCGTGTTTTATTGCTATATTAGGTGTAATGACTCAGTGTTACTAAATTGTGGATATTACCAAGGTGGGGATATTGTAAACTTCCATGCCGAGGTATTTATTTAGTATCGCTCATGAGGTTTTCCAGTGACGTCGGTAGCTTCGTTTATTTCATGAAAAAAGAACTTGGTGTCATTACCCTCCAATAACAACGTCATCGGCGTCTAGCATCACAAAAATCTATTTTAAGAAACTGAAGTAAGAGCATTGTCTTGAACTGTCAGTCGAATTACAGTATCATTTTTGACGCTTATAATTGTACTAAAATAATTGAATTTTTGGTAAGCTGACTACGAGTAGTGAAAAAACAGGAGCAACTATTTCAAATTTAACTATTAGAGGAGTTGGCGGCATTGCCTTGCGCATTACATGATTTGGAAGCTCATTCCGTTTTCATGAAATGCATAAAAAATATCCCCATTGCTTCAATTACTGCACAGCATCACCCGAAGCAAACATAGTGCTGCTTCATTAGTTACCTGAAAATACATCCAAATGGAACCACTGTGTTTCATGCTCATAATAACAAACAATGTTCGCCTGGGGAGGCTCAGCGGACGGACTAACAGCCTTCCCTCAGCGGCGATATTCTTCTGTCGGGGAAAAATAATTAGTCTCTAGTCAGCACAAAACCTCATTACAGTCTTGGGGTTTCTGTGTCCGGCAGAAAGCAATGGGAAGCGCTAATTAGAACTCATCCGGTCATCTGCTGCGTTTTTGTTGCAAGAAATAACAGTCTGAACTCTTATGTAATGGACTCGCCCACAGTTACGGCTTATTGTTAATTGTTTAATGTCTTTTTCCGAGCTTACTCCACCGTTAAGTAGGATGACAGCTTTTATGACAAGGCATATACTGTAAATACCTGTAGTCTTCGTAGAAACCTATAGCCCGCTTCATTATGCAACCGTACTCGATGCGAGTACGATTAACACTGAGCCAACGCTCCCAAGACGCGAACGTCTTGGGATATTTCGGACACACACATTAGATTTCCCGTTTTAGCTGGAGGCAAAGGATGGGAAATTGAAACTTGTATTTTTATTTTTCTTTAGTACCACCGAATGCTGGATTTGGACAATTGAGACGTTAACCCGCTGATCTTTTTTTTACTGTTTCTGAATTCTAAGAAATGCATTGATGAAAACCCGACAGATATTTTTAGGTGCATTTTTATCTTCAGCACTAACGAGAACAATAATATTATCAACCGCTTCTACAATGGCTTCATAAAATGACAGTTTTGTTGTGCTTTCCTCTCCAGAGCTATTTAAGTGCCGTTTCGACGTGGTTTCCTTCCAGAAGCAAACAAGCTCAAAGAATTGCTCCAACGGCTGCTCAAATTACAGTTTCATCATTACAAACAACTGACAAATAATAATCTAGGCTAATTACTTTTTGTCTAGGTAATTACTATGTGTACATTTTGCCGGCGCTGTTATGGCTTATGATTTATGCGGTATTCTTTTAATTGTGGTGCCAAAACAAAGAAATATTTTAATAATAGACATAGGATTATTTACGAAATGAGGCAATCTCAAAAGTTTTACGTAAAAAGTTAATGGAATTTCTGGAGGTTCCTGCTAGTTTTGCTATAAGCCCTCCGACTGTCTCCTATAAACATTATTAGAACTTGAATGTCAGTTCTCCTGTTTTTATATTCAGTAAAGCAAATATTTCTAGCCCCTTTAAATGCTGTTACGTTTGGCTATACTCCAGACTTGAAAGGGATAGCTTTATCAAAAAGAATCACTTGTATTAAAAACTAGAATAAATTTCCGCTGGCAGCAATTCCCTGCGCGGACACTCTCTGGCTCAGCAACTGGTGAAGGATAACTCGTTAAAAATTTCTCTTATTTTTTTGAACAAACACCTACATATCGAAGCTTGGAAAAAAGACCTACCTAAAGAATCCATTGTTTGGTCCACATCGTGTTTTGCTTTGCTCTTTTGAACTGATCTATTGAAGTTGTCTCGACCCATTCTCTTATTCAAAACGCTGAGAAGATCGACTGAATTTTTGTTATGAATCAAGAAAAGTGCAATCGCAATTGATTGCCCGCCCGTTAGCAACAGGTGTGTCTTTTTAAATATACATCCAAATCAGTGATAAAGAAAACACGGAATTGAATTTTGACAATGTCGTTGAAGGTCAGTTGCTGGTATATAAGAATAATATATTTTTTCGAAAACACTTCTTTTCTGACAAGTCGCAGCAAAATACGGGTTTCTAATCTAAACTGCCATAGAAGAACGACATTTCTTATATATTTCAAAGACAGTTACAAGTATACTCCTAATTGTAAAATTTTAATAAGTACATTCCGCATAGTCTTTCGACTTGCCACGCATGATCACTGAAAGTTATTTATCATTGTTTGAACTAGACTAAGACGAAAAAAACTGAAATTCTCCTAAGATGTTAATGTCGGGACCAAGCTTACCTACCTATATTCATGAACACATTCATTAATATTTTCACTAGTGTAGGCGCCGAGCGTGGGGGGGGGGGACCTACAAGGGCCCGAACTTTGCTCCCACTGTGTGTGGCAGCGCTCAAGGGGGGGGGAGTATTTGTACTGGCGGAGATTCAAATTGCGACGAAGTCACCAGAGAGTTTATTTATCACTGCATCGTATAACATCTGATCATCTATAATAATATCTGAACATCTGATCATTTGATCGTTGCAATTTTTATTGGTTATGTCTGCAAATATAAAAAATAGCTATAAGTCAAAACATCAGGCATAGATCAAATATATCAAAATGAGTAGAATACAAAACCAGATTATTTCATCTGAAGCTTCAGCACTTACAGCAGTAGAAGGATTAAGTCTTTCTAATTAGAATTATTTAAATAAGTACTTCACCTTACTAAGAGAAGAAAAGGAAGGGACACATGGTACGTCAACAGTCACGTGGAATGCATTCAGATAATGAATATAGAAACAGCAAATCGAGAAAAGAGAAGAACAGACAAAATAAATACCAGAAATTGTGTAAAATTAGGAATTAGCAAACTGGGCACGGAAGATATGTCCCCCTAACGACTAAGGTAACCTACAGGGTCACTCCCGGGGGAACTGCTTCTTATAATATAAGATAGGCGATTCAGTTTCTACACTTCGCAACAGCATGAGAGTACATCGATTTATCTTTGAATAATAAATATAATAGGTATTAAGAGACAGCGATCCAAGTTTACAGCACCAATACAGTAACGCTAATGAAGCGTCCGCGGCTGCGGAAGTGCGTAATGTATCGCTGCTATGGGATGCCGCTGCGAAGGGCAGGCCGGAGGGCTCCTACAAGGGCCTGTGTCAATTTGCGACTACAACTAATCTACAGGGATATTTTTAGCCATTTTTCCTCTTAACATTGTCTTACCTGAGCGGAGCTGCCCGCTTCAAATACTCTGTATCCCGTAGGAATACTATACGGGAAGCAACCCTTGTAGCAAACGGCATGGCCTGAGTAAAATAGGGTCAAATAAAAGAATAAAATAGGATGAAATTAAGGAATAAACAGGTTTAAACTAAGGAATAGAATCGGGATAAACTAAGAAATATAATAGGGATAAATGAAGGAGCTGAAATTTGATAAAAATTAAAGAATAAAATAGGGTTGACGCAAGCAATTCATAATCATACCTTCTTGGAAGTTTATGGACAATTATCCGAAGTCTACGGGGAACAGCAGTGAATAAAATGCGATAAATGCTGTTAATTCTCCCTCGCTAGCAACCGGCTAAGAATGCAGGCACTGAAGGTGGCTGGTTTGCGTCTGCCTGCAATGCAGGCGAGCTTGTGTGCCGCTTAGAGTGTTTAGTCAATATTTGGTGCTGCTACGGGGGTGCTGACCTTAGCTAGAAACGGGGAGGGGAAAGATCGCTGCATTAGAGTCTTCCATCGATGTCGCTATAGCTGTTGACGATCTGTGGTCGAATGCAGTCTGTGGGGCCAGTTAGTCTATATATGCAGTACGAACAAGTGCGTTTGGGTTTCCGAGTAGAGGTGCCCAGTCAAGCTCACGTTACCAATATCTTAAGCTAACTGCTGGATTAGCTACTACAGTACGTTTATCAATCAATATCCTATCTAGTGGAAAATCTTATGTATTTGTACGATATCTATTAAGGTGGCATCAAATATTATACAATAATTAAATGAAAATCCTTAATTGTGAATTATCCCTGAAATCTTTTCACGAATATCCTATATTCATGTATTATAGGATTGTGCCCACAACAGAAGTCGCACAAGTCTAATTGCATCCACAGGACACATGTATTGTACTCAGTGGTAGTCCCATAGATACTCTTTGCTCCTCACCGTACAATAAAAGAATATTTCCATAAAAAAATAATTTTCTCTTGAAAACTGCACCGTTCATGATGTCAGAATGTGAATTGTGTACGTTCATGTGTTAAGAAGCTGCAAGCATCAATATTCCATTTTCTTATTGTGCGGGAACTCTATTCCTAATCTTTTGTTAAAGAGAAGTTCCGCTTCAGGATCCAATGACATATATGCTCATTCAAGATAGAGGTTAATAGTGTAAAAGGGCTGACACGTACAGCGTTTCAACTTCTGCCGAACCCTTGGCACTGTCTTACCGAACCCCTGGGGTTCGATTAAGCAATGTAAATTCAAGAGTCGTTACAATGAATAATGGGTTTTAATGATTTTTTTTTTTTCAGTTACATTGTGACTGTTCTTTGTTATTGCTCAGATGCTATGGTTCATCTAACATGAGTGCAATTGACGAGCAATTCAGATTAGGGTCATCAATCTTGTGCAATATTACTGTGTGATTTGCTTGTGCAAACTCTATAGAATAGCTCTTTAGTATTAGTTAAATTTTTTCGCATTAGCAAACTGTCAGTTGTAATTGCTAGGGTAACATGTTTGTTGTTTACGCTACATAGATAAACTATAGCTACTTATATGCCACAAATTGTTTCAACCAGTCTGAAATAAAAATAGTATGAGTTCGAATAACATTGCAGTTTTACGTGTGACAAAGAAATAGTTTCCTGTGCCGAATATGACATTGTTCAGATTTCAACGAAAATTACAAATTCAATTATGCTAGTGTATTCTCAAGGCAGTTTAGCATGTACTGATAAAAGACCTCATGTACAATATATCCCATAAGCGATAGATACGCTTTTAGTAGGAAAAAAAATAAAAAAATAAATTACGACTCACTGCTCCAAAAGTTATGAATAATTTCAAGAGATTCGTTCACCTCTGGTGCCTCGGGCTCGGTTCAAATCTCACTGGACTTGCTCCAATCAAAACAAATCATGTCAACTTCTTCCTCATCCTCAGCGACCAAGGGCGCATTGGATTGGCCGATGATGTTAAGCTTGAATGCTTGACTTGCTCGGAATATTAGAAAGGTGTACTGATTTCGTTACGTTAACTCATGTTGCAGTTGCTACAAGCAACATGCCTTATGTCTCGCCATCGGAGCAACATTGAGTTAGCCGGTAAATTTAATGAAGCATAATATTGCAATAGGATGTGATACGCTCATCTCTGTACTTCATGGAAACAGTGTTAATAGTGTTTGGGAAAGTCAAAGACAATCTATTAAGGGTTTAAAACCTGGAGCTGGATTCAGTGGGTCGTACCCAGGAAGCAAAGAATGCAACGGGAGGACTCAATAGGACTAAAATAAAACATAGCTGTGACCTCACGTAGCAAATTTTCATCACATCGACGAGTCGAAGTGTTTAAGTGTGGGACCTTATTCTTTCGTGGGTTGTTTTCTTAAACATATCACCGTATTTTTTCGATTTAGTTCATTTAATCTCCCGCTCATGACTGGTCAGCTACGTGAGCTGTAAAATACTGTAAAATGTTGTCGTCAAGTACAAAAAGTTCGAGCAATAGGCTAACTGTTACAGTGGTTTCTCTTGCGTACAGAATTGGGTATAACGGTGCTTATATTCGTAGGTGAGGAATAAATATATTCTGTGAAGAGCACTGTGAACTGAATGTGAAGTGTAAATAAGGCTTCAATTAAAAGAAGAAGTTAAATCCGGTGGCCTAACGGGACTAAATTACGGCGCTAGTGCTGTGAAAGTTTCCACCAGCATGCACTGTAATTTTTATAGATAATTACTTATTGCTAAATTAGTATATATTCTCTTAATTTATTCTCACGCTGAAGAGATAAAATTCGTAATTGAAGGCGATTTTTTTGGCAAAATTAGTTAAAATACTTATAGGCCGCTCAGCCATTGATTCGTCGATGATGACGTAACTTTTTATGCTAAGTTTTTGTAAGTCCTCCCGTTACGTTCTTTGCTTCCATGCCGTACCTATTCAAAACTCCTGCGATTCGCATTTAAACGCCTCGTATCCTGTGCTTCTAGAAAGTTCGGCCTTCTGCGAAAGGTGAATGCTGCATTCGGTGTAAGGGACGTAGTCCGTAGATGCTTTCATACATTCTTGCTCCCTTGCTAAAGTGTTGCTCGCCGGTGTGGGCTTCAGCTGCAGCCAGTTACAAGCATTTCTTGGACCGACTTGTTAGCTCAGCAAATAAGCTGCTAAAAGTGATGTGGTGAACAAGTCCGTCCCATAGGTGGAGGGTGTCCTGCCTGAGTATGTTTTATAAGACATAAAACGAAGGGCGACATTGGTTGCATTGTTCTATCCTTGCGCTCAAGGTCTTTGGGAGAAACGCACTTGTTGCAGCTTATGCCCACTCTTTTACACTGAAGACTATTGGGTGCCGAACTTGCCAATTCCATCGGTGTTTTCTACACACGCCTGTTTCGACTTGGAATTCATAGCCGAGATTTGTTTTCAGCTGTTTACTGCAGATCTACAGGCATTTGGGTTCCCTCCTAATGATTTTTCAATGGATTTTTCTGAACAGAATCTTGGGCTTCCTGGTAGTGTATTAAGTTTCTTTTGGGTTTCATTTCCTGTCGGCAGGCTCTGCCCCTGAAGCCCCAAAGTCTTAATGCCACCTCCCAATTGAACTAACTCCAAGTTTTTTGTCATCTAGATGTTGCTGTCTCCTTGCAAACAATATTGCTCGGTATTTGCTCAATATGATCGTCTGGGGAGGGGGGCAATTCGTTTTGCTGATTTTATTCAAAACTCTTATATTGCTTCCTTATTCACAAAGACCCGGATTTTTCCATCCTAATCCTACCACTCCCGTACGAATAGCATTGCTTGGTGTGTACCTGACATTGTTTCTTATGCATTGCATAGAGCTCAGTTCTTCTCATGCCAATTCCCTTCAAACAAAATTATTGGGCAACTTTTTTATTCAAGCAATATATCGATTCTCAGCCTCTGAAATCTTAATCTTTCTCTATAGGAATAGCATTGCGTGGCGCTCACAGGTGCAGGAATGCGTACGGTAAGCTTCAAATAACTTTCAAGACGGTCGTTTGGCATCTGATCCGAGGCATAGCTCAGGTTTGCCAAGTTGATCATAGGGGATTGGGAAATCGAAGCGACTTAGCATTCCATAAATGTAATTTTTTGTATCGAAGTAATACCTATATAATATATACATACATATTGTAAGATTAATACTCTGCTGTTGTATAGTTACCTCCACCAAGAAGGTCATGTTTTTGTCTAATTTGGTCATTTGATTTACTGTTTTCTGTCGCCAGGATAGCTCAAAAAGTTATGGGCGGATCTTGACGAAATTTACAGCGATTGTTGGGCATACAAGGAGAAACAGAAGATTATTTTTCTGTGATTATCCGTCTAACCGTTTGTTTGTCTGACTTTTTTAATGTCATAACTCAAAAATTTATAGACGGAACTTTATTAAATTTACTTGAGTTGTTAGGTATATTACGAAGACTAAATGACCAAATTTTTGTGATTATCTGTTCGTCCACCTGGTTGTTTATTTATCACTATGTTTGATTATATGTTTGTTAGTAATATAACTCAAATGTTACCAACAGAGCCTTATGAAATACACAGAAATTGTTAGAAGTGGTAAAAGTCACAAGTGACCAAATTTTGGTGATGATCAGTGTGGTCTGTTTGCTTGTTTGACTATTATTTGGAAGAATTTTTTTCAGTAACCTAACTCAAAAAGTTACAAGAGGAACTTTACGAAATTTACGGAAATTGTTGGAAATGCTGAAAGCCACAAACAAGTAAAATTTGGTTATGATTGGTTTATCCGCTTGCGTGTTTGACTAGTGTATGTCAAAAGGTTTATTAGAACATAACTCAAGAAAATACGGACGTATCTTCAAGAAATTACAGAAGCCGTTCTTACTGTTAAAGGCACAAATAATTGAATATTGGTGCTGATGAAGAGGAAATCATTGTTACGGAACGTACTTGAATTTTCTATAAACATTGCCTTGCTTGGCAGAGGTATGCTCTCTTAGAGTGCTCTAGTTAAATATAATAAAATCTCATACGAATTGGAACCTGCGACTCAAGCATAGTTATGTAACTATTATGAAAGTCTCCCGAATAGGTAACTAAAATAACTTAAATATTATTTTGAAAAGCCTAAAAGAACGATTTCTTAAGTTCAAGGAATACCTTAGACCACCTTCTCAAATAATTTGTTTATTATTGAGAGAAAATAAGAAATTTAAGATGATATCCTTTACATTAGGTTTTTTTTGCTTCCATTTCAAATTATTTATGCGTTGGTAACTTGGAGCTTAAAAGACAAGAATAAATATCGGGAGTATGGAGCAGCTGCAGCACTTGCCACTTTAGCACACTTGATGTGCCAACTGCCAACACTTGGTACTGCATCTTCCTCCTGAAGTTAAGGCAGTTTATTTGCTGCTTCAAGTCCATTCACTCGACTAAACTTGGCTGTACCAAAAGTTACACGAGTTGAACAACAACTCTACTCAAGTTCACCACAATATCTGTGTTTGCAGCTTAAGTTCGAGTCAGTTCTTTACCGTCACACGCACGCGACTCTTGTATGAAGCGACAGGAACATTCTGTTCATTGCGAAAGTTCACCAGTTATTTCCCCTTAACACTTCACAACTTCCTATGGGACTCTCGTCCTGTAATTATAGTCATGTTTAAATGGCTCATAAATACTTTAAGACTCTATAAGACCCATCTAATTTGGAGGAAAACATAAAGTTACAATTAAATAATTTCATCAATGTTTAGTGTGATATCGCCTAATATTTTCATTACACTTTGGAGTCATTCTAGTATGCTTTTAGTCAAGGATATGAAATATCCAGGTCTCATTTCATCAAAAAAAAAAAAAACTATAGCTTCATCATATCCTTTTACATTGATCATGTATTCTTCCACAGATTTCTTTTTTATTCCGCTCATTCTAAGAGAATATCCTTCGTTCACAAGTGCTTGTATTGCAGTTCGATCGAAAATTAATAAGAAATAACAGCATAAGAGAATAGATATTTGCTATACATAACGTATTTTATTCTTTTCGATCAAGTGCAATTCAAATTCATGTTACTCATGCATCATCACGCAATCGTGTAAACTGAAACTCAATTTTCTCTCGGTTCTTTTTTAGTTTAATTTGCCATTGCAATATTAGTGTTGTTTGTTGATATTTCATATGTTTTCTCCTTTTCTTATGAAATTCTCTGCAATTTTCGTGATATGTATCACATTTTTCGAATGTTTTTCTATGCGCGGCATAGGTAAATATAAAAACCTTGTGGAATATCTCATTCATGTTTTCACGCTCAACGAAATTCTTTGAAAGTGGGTCCCAGTTTTTGATCTCTGGCTCAACATTCAAACCGTCCCAGTCTCTTTACCATCCACGAGTAGGTCAGGCAGGTTTTTGGTCTTGTTCTTTGTACGTATTACTCTACGAACTTTAAATTCATTGCATTTAAATTGAATTTTAGTTCCAACGAGTCTATATTTAGACAATGTTTTATCACAAAAAAATATTACATAATGTCGATATTCCTTTACAGCTGTGAGTTATTTGCAAAGAAAAGATATGGAATGCATCTTTCGAAAAGCTCATTTGTACAAGTAAAAGCTCACCCGTCATAAAGAAAGAGAGAAAGCTTGATTTTCATAATTTTTTTCTAGAGGATGATACTTCAGATAGAATAACAAATTGTCTCTTCTGACAAGCCTGATATTAGTTACTTTAAGCTCTGCGTGTTAGAGCTCTTTAGTTCATTAAGAATGAACTGTTTGAACGAGCTCATCTCTAATTTATATAATATAATCCACTTATGAACAATACCGCAGGAATATGCAGCGACGCAACACGATGGCGGTATTTTATCGTTACTGCTAATGCAATGCAACTGCGAGCGCTTCCAATTAATATTGCTAATGAAAAATGCGCTACTGCGATGAGTGGCAATTAATCATCTAAATAGCTCATACTAAACGAAAAACAAAAACAATAATTGTGATGAAGAGCATAAGCACCTGCAATGAACTAGGCGCATAAAAGCTTACGACTCAACTGAAGCCTCCGAACGCTTGAAAAAAAATTTCCAGTATCTCATTGTTTAAATTTTTTTCAAATTCTTCTTATAATAGTACTACAGAACATTAAGTTCATAAAGCCTTGATTACACTAAACCAGATCCTAAGTTGGGAGACCGTTCCGAAACGAACTTTAAAGGCGTTTATCTGATATTATCCGATGAAGTTGCACTATTTCTTTTAGACATCGACTAAATGCTTATGCAATTCCTATGGGGTGATGGCTTAAGTGGGCGACTGTTTATTTCTTGCTGCGATATTACAGTCTCTTAAAGAATGGATGCAAGTTACTGAGCTTCTCAGTGTCCTGTACTCAGCTTAGTCTTCCCAAAAAATGGTCGTAAATAGTCTCGGATCTCTGAACAGGCTTGAAGACTCCTAGTAACAGCCCATATTATTCCTCATAAAGTGCGCGATTTATGGAAAATTGAAATTGGGAGTTGTTTGCTAGAGTTTTCTGCTTTTAGTGTCTCGTTTCCGATGACGGAAAACAGAAAGATTTAATAGTAATCTAGAATTTTTTTGCTATTAAAGCTTCTCATTCTTACAATAACAAAAACAAAAAAGAAAATTACTCTACTTATTTCTATTTATATCTTGCTTTGCTTGATTTGTTAAATATCTTTCAAAGATACAAAGAACAATATAATAAACGATTGCTTTATGTGACCGCCATACTATTCTCATGTACTGTACCTATCTCTTTCCCTATACTAAGGAGTCTGAAATTTTCTTCAGTAATTATTTCATTTTTACTTTCTTCTTCCTCGTAGAAAATATATAGCTTTGACAGCATAGAAACAACAAAGAGAGCAGTTTAAAATAGGTTATTCACTGTTACACGTTAGTTACCAGTTCCCCCCCCCCCTCTCCTCCCAGCATTATCTTTTTTTTTTTTCGTCCGAAGGGCTAAATTTGAAGGTGATTCTCAAATCAGCTGTTTAAGTATCAACAGCTGTCTTATGCCTAGGCTACACTGGGCAATCGCATGCTCAACTTATGATTCGAAGGTCAGCTCGAACGTTATTTCAATATAAAATTATGGTCGGTATCTGTGATAGCGCAGCTTGAACGACCTGCGAGTTGAACGTCCAGTCATAAACTCAGTTTGTCATATCATTGTATGACTCTGCATTGCCTTCAACATATACCCTCCTACAGTGCCGTTAACCCTTTCATGGCTAGTGTACACATTTCTTTACTTAACAAATAGTACTATTACTGCAAAGCGTGGAGAGCAGGGCCGAACGGTACTGTCGGACGGTGAGGGGTTCATTGCATAGTTCCGACTGCTAACTCATTTTAATAACTTTAACAACCCCATTTGTATGATAAACAAATATTCTCTCAACAGCGCCATTCCCAAGAGAAGACAAATTCCCCTTTAACAATGCCTTTGGCAAGAAAAGCTAAATTCTTATAATAATGCCTCTGTGCCTTTCGCACAAGAAACCAACTTTCCCTTAACAATGCCATAATTTCATGCGTACGGGAAACTAATATCCTTTAACAATGGGTTTTGTAAGAAGAATAATTTCCCTCGTTAGCATTTGAATGAGAAATCGTATTTCCTTCAACAATGGCGTATGTACGAGAAATCAAATAATTGTAGGCCAGGGCTGCAGAGCTGAAGACAAGAACTACACGCAGCCGTTTTAGAGCTCAGTAGGTCAAGGCTGCCCTCATTTTGAAATTCATGACCATTTGAAATCCCTTCAGCGATACGGAAGACGTAAAACTGCAGTCGTCTCTCTCCTCGAAACAATTGCGTATGAAGCCCAACCAGCGCAGCCCGAAAAAAAAAAAAAACAAGTCCAGCAGTTGTACCAAAAAACAAAACTTTTCTTCGGTGCTCCGAACTTCCTGTTGTTTGGAAGTCCATTCCTCCATTGTACTTCGAAACCAATACCGGGAGAAGGACGACCGTATAGATGACAGTTTTTTTTTTACACAATAGCGAAGAGATGAACGGCCTGGTTCCACGACACGTGTAATAAGTGTAGTGGCGTCAAAAATAGACACGAAAAGTGCGATGACATTTCATGTATGGTACATGTGGCATTTATTTTATAGAGGATGCGCTCACGAATATCACGAATAAAAGGCCGCGGGAATGAGATCGCAAGAAATGAAGATAATCTTGCTCGGAAATAAAATACCATTCGCTCATTCGCTCTTAATATGAGCTTTTATTTTCCTCTTACATAATCACAACTGTGATTATTACCGGAGTATGATAATGGAACGGAAATCCCCAGCTTATTTTTATATGTCATATCTATTACTATGGAGGTACTATACACTGAAGGAGGAGCGAACGTCGTCCTTTTTTTCTCTACAAGTCGGATATAGCTTCATTTAAGGGGCTGGAGGTGACTGTTGAGTGCGTTCAAAGATGCCATGAAGAGCATCTAATTCTGTCCAGAGGTTACCCAGAAATAGTTGGAAAACCATAGTGGTGCAGATTCTCCCAAAGCTCTACCTTGGTACGCTGCAAAGTAAGTAGGTAGGTATTTACATTTGCCAGCAGGTACATCATTTATCTGACTCTAGCCGTGTCTTATTTTGAGATCGTATCAGTGATACCATATTTTCGATATCTAAGCCTGGAATCGAACGAAAGGGCGCATGAAGCCACAAGAGGAATCTTATCGCAGACTTTCCCCTAAGCCGGGCCCCACTGAGCACAACAAGCGACGCAATGCGATTTTTACGGCAGTGGTATTGCAGCAGTGCAGGGGTGTCGTGAGGCATCGCAGTTGCGGCGGTGGAGGCAGCAGACTGCTGTACCCTCCGTTACATTTTTTCGTGCAACAAATTTGTCGCGTTGCACGTCGCTCGTTTCACCGGTGTGGCGGCGGCCTTACGAGGCTGCGTCATCATCTGCCGCAGTGCTCTAGAGCTCTCTAGCTTGGTGACGACATCAAGGCCAGAACCACAGTTCACTTACAGAAGATAGTTGTGTCAGATTTGAGTGAATGCGCTACGCCCCTGAATTTCTAGAATTGTGACGTCAAAATGACGTCACACCACTATGGAAATACCAAAGATTCCTCGCTGCAACAGTGGCGTGACGCAATTGTGACGTGGAAATTATTCTGAAAATTGAGGGGCGTAGCCAACTACCTTTTGTAAATAAACTGTGGCCAGAACTTGGTAAAAACGTACTTTTGCACTTGGGTGGGAAGAAGAGCTGAGACTCACTCCTCTTTTGTTACCTACGTGCCTGTGACAAACAACATAAAACAGATAAAAATAGAGGCAATAATTAACAGTACGGATTGCATCATCCATACGGCCGCACGCTAGCAGTGCATAACCACCCCGAGGCCTATGTCTTGACAGCCTGAAACCTTGACGTCAATTTTTTGTTATAATTTTTGGCAGCACTTAAAAGGTAGTAACTCTCCCACGAAATTTATTGTGGTTAAGATAGGAATTTGGAGTTTGATAACATTTGATGAAATGTAATGGACAGCTTTCACTTCTGTCAGCATTTAAGCATAACTCGAAGATGAAACTCCAAGTGCAGTGCATTCGCATCTTTGCTCAGATGGCACAGTCACAGCTGCATAATGGAGCTATGGCAACGCAAATTTCTGACGGTAAAGCTAGCTAGCGTCGCATTATGTAATGCTACATAGTTCTTAGCTTAAATGGACGGCCTCTCCGCCCCGCTGTGTAGAATTAAATAGGAGAATATACATTTGCGAGAGGGCTGTTGGTAGCCATTTTTTTTTTTAGATTCCAGAAATGAAAACGTCTGAAGTACTTCTATGTGGTGTCATAGATGCCAAGTTTTATTTCTTTCGAGAAAAAAAAATATGTTTTTCCTCTCTATTGTTGATATTGTTGATGAACAATTCGAATAGAAACTCAGCGTAGGAAAGGGAAAAGATATTCCTGAGCACTGAATCAGGAGTAGAGTTAAGGATGGGTTTGACCAAAGGTATTTAACAGAAACAAATATTGCTACCGTCAATTAATATCGGCCAGGTCATCAGTAAACATAACATTGGCTGTAACGATCTCTACCTACTCTTTTCAATTGAAAAAATCTTATAATAATCCACAGTTAACTCAACTCACGCATCTCAAATCTAGCTCCGCCATTATCCCGGCAGGGCTTGAAACAGGAACCAAAGTTTGTGTTAAAACTGGTTTCTTTCTTGCACAGCGACGGAAAGTTCCTAATGCTGCCAATGACGAAAGAAAGAAACTCGTGAAGAAAACATCGGCCTTTGGGATGCCTGTGACCGCTCAATTATGGATAGTTTTTTAGAGAGAATTTTATATCTTGAGGCAAACTTTTCTATTCAGTTGTAATTGGAGTTGGTTTGGTGAACAGAAGCTCTCTTGATATTGATTTAAGTCGAAATAAAGATGATGATGATGATGATGAAGAAGTTACCTAGGTTTTTCAGGGTGTCTTATTGCGATTAGAGCCTGGTGAAAGACTAAGTGAAAGATTTTATGTAACAACGGGAAAACTTTGGCTTGTGTTTTCTGTTTAGATGCTCGAACATGCTTGTAGTTCGTTCAATGCGTTGGATGATTGTCGTCGTATACGCACAGACTCAAACAGCGGAATACTAAATTGAACGTCCAGACATAGTGTATCTTTTTTTTACTATACTTTTAGCAAATAAGAGACGAAAGCAACAGGGAACCTTGGTCCGCATTTAAAAAAAAAAATACCTAACCCACCTATTAATTCTAAAAATGCATATCTTGCAACATAGTTACCTCACAACTCATGATGCAATCACCACCACATAGCTGTTTTGAAGTTATCATGAAGCTTACAAGTTATCAGCTTGTAAAAAGTCACTCAAGTCTTCCTCTAAGTCGTCATACTTAGCACACGCTTTAAAGTAACGCCCGTAACAATTTCATCAAGTCAGTTTACGCTTCATCAACAACGGGGACGCGTACCTGCATGCAGAGGGCGCTGTAAACTTTCACTGCACCGCAAATGTTTTGCTCAGCAAATTTGTTTTTTGTAACTTTCCGATAAGAAGTTTGGCCCAAGTTGAGAGTAACCGTAAATCAACTTCTTAACAAAGAAGGCAAGAAGCCCCGACATGCCATGTCTCCAGGCACGGCGAAGGCCTTGCAATGTCTTTTTAGCAAGAAACTCTAAAAACGAAGACGTGCACAACGGACCCTTTACGAATTTCAGCAGTAGGTTATGTAACTACGCTCACACACTTTAACCGTGTTCTTTTTTAGGTAATTATTACAGACCCAGCAAACGATAATTTAAGCTGTTTCAGTTTGCGGCATTTAGCCATTACTGTATTCTTGAGATGCGCTTAATTAATTCCAGGTTCTAAACACAAGACACAATCAGTACAAGCTAAGTGGCACGGTACATAAATTCAGGGTTTTGTTGCGTCTAATCGATTATTGAATTTATCAGTTTTTCTTTAATGCCAGTTAAGCTCACAGATATGCGCTATAACTACGATGATTTCTCTTTAGAATCGTTGCACGAGAAGATTAATAAGGACTTGTTTCCACCTAAAACTACAAAAGCTAGATTCCTTGTGGAAACTCACAGCGTATAAACTAGCACAACGTCAACCTCACGCAACAACACTGTGACAGTCAAGTACGGACATAGCATTCTGGGTGCAAACTTATATCCCATTGTCACCTATACACCCACTGCAGCGACATATGAGACTCACAAGGCTAAATGTAAAGCAAAGAAACATACTATTCCTACAAACATACTATTCCTACTTCTCTGATAAAACTTTTCCTGATGGTCCCTGGAGCTAACGGTAAAATGTGCTGCCATCCAAATTGTGCAGTGGAATAGGCAAGAGCAGCTGCAGTTGATCACAAATTGTGTAAGCTGTAGGGTCATAGGTGAACTTACACAGTTGCGCCACTTCACTATGAACGACAGAAATGCCGACTTTGCATTGCCGATTAATATTACTTCGCTCCTGGTTTGGGAATAGATTGTCTGATCTCGTGACAACGATCGAGACAGCATTTCAAACCACTCAGCCACTGAAGGTTTAAATTGCAAACCGACTTTGGGTACTGCTAAAAACTGACCTGCAATTCAATGAATTCCACGATTTGAGAATATGTCGAAGCTGGATTAGGAAGATCGACTAGGCCAGCAACAGATTTAGCTCGCGTGACAGCCCAAGTTACTTCTAGTTATGGAACTTCTTATCCACCGTGGTCGTAAAGATTCATCTGTATTTCATTTCGAGGGTAAGTTACATAATTCTGTAGCAAATGAATTGTGAGTAGGGTCGCGTCCGACTCGCGTTAATTAGCTCGCAAAAAAAGTTACCTAACCGTATTCCCCACACCTTAACTGTCTTACGGAACGTTGTTGTTGAAACTAGCAAAGGTTAAATCAATCATTTTTCCAATTACGATGTAGTTTTTACGATGAGGAGAGGTGGATATGTTAACGACGAGTACGCGACCCGCGGCACAGCCTAGGGCAACATTTTACCGAAACTCTCCGACCGGGTGCGTGCCTCTTATGGAAAAACAACCTAAATAACAATAAAATTTTATCCTTCATGGAGCTAAAAAAAGTTCGTAGATGATTTGATACATGTTTTTGTGCAACTAAATGATTATAGGACATGTAGGACACTCTGGAGGCCCAAATGAAATGATGGAGAAAGAATGTAAAAGAGCTGCGAATTACCGTACTTGAATTTAATAACGTTACACGCCTCATTACCCATGATGCACTACAGCTTGGCTCCACCCCCTGGGTTAACCCCTGTTAGTTTTATAAATCTTGGATACGGGCAATAAAGTTACAATAAATTCTAGTACGCGAAGCATATTAAGTTCCAGCAAGCCACAGCAAGAGATCACGAATGTAAATGTGCACTTGTTAAATCTGTCAAATTTACCAATTACAACCTGTTGGGATTTCACGCAGACATAGGGTTCGCTCAATGGGTATGTAAAGTAAATCTAAGCCAAGTCCGCTCTGCCGAAACGTTAGACAGTTAGGTGAATTGGCTACGTCCCGTTAAATCAAAGTTTAAGTAGTACCTGGAGTTAATTTCCCTTGAGACAGCCAGAAACTTGCGGTTGCTCCTTAAAACATAGGTTCCGGTCGTCTCCAGCGCATTTAGTTTGCACGTGCCACACGTTTCAAAGTGGTGCAACCGACACTCGTGTCCGAAGTTTCGAATAAGCAGAATCGGTTGATATCGACCTTGACGAACTTATATAACGATGTCGAAGAAGCCTATTATCTCCATCCAAGTGCTGAAATTGTGTACGTCTTTCTTTTGATGGTGATAAAACTGAAACTGAAGACATTGAGTAGAAAGAAGAAGTAGAAAATAGCAGGAGTTTAGTTCGTTATATGGAATTCTTAAAACCACTTAACACTAGTCACCCTCATTAAATATGAACGGGACGGTATTGGATGCTGTCACCCAACAACGGGACTTGGGAATCACTATTACAAACAAACTACAACACAGTTAGCAAGTGGACAAGAGTGTGAAAATGGCAAGCAGAGAACTAAGATTCATCACCAGAAATTTTTTATACAAGTCCAAGGACACCATCTTTCCCTTGTACAAGGCGTTAGTGTGACCACACTTAGAATTTGCTGTTCAATTCTGGTCGCCACATCTGTGTAAAGATATCGATAACATGGAAAGAGTCCAATGCAAGGCAACGAAATTGATACCTCAGCTGCGAAACAAGCCATATGAATGCCGCCTTAATGAACTGGATCTCATATCTCTCGAGCAAAGACGACTCAGGATGCAATTAATAGAAACATGCAAGTATTTTAATGGCTTCAACGTCGTACTTACATCGGGGCTCTTTGAAAGAGACTTCAATGATCTCTTGCGAAACAACGGTCAAAAACTCTAGCATAAAGCTCGAAGAACGACCTTAAGTCAGCATTTCTCTCCGTATTTCATAGTAAGCATTTGTAATAGACTCCCTTCCGATGTTGGTAGTGCGGAGTCAGTCAACTAGCTTAAAAATTGTCTTGACATACATTGGAAAAGACATCCTTCACAGCTAAGATCTCCTCCTCCAGGAGTCGCAAACGCTTAATGGCCAAAGCATCCGGGCCGCCTTATTCCGTCTTCTTTTCTCTCCCGCTCCAACTACACAGTTTGACGTCTCTAAGCTCCGCATATCAACGGCTCGTGATCATTCTTGCGTGCATTCATGATTGTCTCTTCGGCAGGGACTCTTCCCCCTTTTTTTCTCTTTTCTCCAGTGCTCTATATCCTACTAACATAATGGCAATGGCCGGAGCGTGTGTGTGTGTGTGTTCCGATGTCTCTTTGGGAATGAGCCAATTGGTTCATCTACTGCCGCCTATCTAATCTAATCTAAACTAGTCTGCTCAGGAAGTCCACATGTGTTTTCACTATCCTCAAAGAAACTTGTAAGGGAATACAGTACTAAAACTGTTCTTGCGCTGACGTATTTGCTGGGTATGATTAGTACCGCCTGTAGTGCTGCTGTAGGAAATATATTGTTGTTAATTGGTATATAAAAAATATGATATTTGGTACAGATCGTGATTTCTGTTCCGTAATAAACCGTATCAGAACTAAAAATGTAAGAAAATTTGCAAGACTGTAACAGGCTCGAGATATGTAGCTTTTCTGACTCTGCAGGCACTTGGTGCATTCAAATGGAACGCGCAAAAGAGGAATTAAAATATTTTCTGCGCAAACTCAAAGTTTTATCAAATGCAGCATGTGAGAAAATATATGAAATGGAGCATTTAATGGCATAGGCCGTGGGAGGATTAGAATTTCAGAATTTTTTAGCTTGGCGGAGTGGAACGTGTGCCAGATATTGCGAAAAATGTATTCCTTTGCCGATTACCTTCCATTTATTTACCAAATAATTTGGCAAATTCGGGGAAAAATATTTCCGTGAATTTGATCTGTTGAACATCAATGGACGAGCTGCAGGCAGTCAGGTCTCCCTATTGATCCTGTGCGGGGCGTGTTGTTCAGCCAAACAATTGATGCCTCCCACCTTTGTGTCAGACTCTGTTCTTGACAGCGGCTGCCACGAACCAGGGGAAAGAGTTTTGTTCGTTGCTGGCTACAAATTATTGTTCAGAGCCACAAATTGTTCAGAACCCGAACCTGGAAAAATGGAAGCATTTACACAACGAGATTGAAATAGGATTCCTTCTGCAACGCTGCACGTGGATTTTTTACCCATTATTGCCCGTGGCACGGCTGCGAAACTTACGTCTTTCTACAATAACTTGACATCGTTTTCCTCCACAGAAGGAATTTTCAATAACAAACTGCTGAGACTTTAATCCTAAAGCAAGTCAATTACTACGCAAGCCTGAACTAATGAAGGGTAGGGTTATCCGATCGTGTAACTATTGATAGCAAATGTACAATAAGCTGTGACATAACACATATGTTTGTTTATGTTATACGGTCGTAATACCTCATGTTGGTTCAGCCGTGACTTGCAAACATTTGACTCAGTTATAACATCCAGGTGTTTTTTTTTTCATCAAAACGATGAATGTGATATTGTCATACGTTGGCATTATAAAAAATGCACTATAATAATTATTTGCATACCTGCTGTCGTAATATTAGGCGTATATTGTTAATAAACAAGGAACATTTGAGCAGTTCCGTAGTTGTGTATCTCGAGCGAGAGCGACAGTCCGCATCCAAAATCGAGGCTGTGTCGCTGTTTACGTCAATAAGATCTTCCTCAGAACTAGAGATGGCATTGATTAAATCAGGATCCCATACACACTGTAGTCAATCTACATTATATGTTGTTGTTATTATTATCGTAATGATTATTATTATTACTAAATCACACCAGACTGGCGACTTAGGAATGGAAAAACTCCACGAGGTTAACAAACCCCCACGCAACCAGCTCAGCGGGTGAAGAAAACAAAAGAATGAACAAAAAGAAGATCCGAGATCAGCGAATAGCTCTGTGTACAGATCGTTTAAAGCTGCCAATACCCGCACCAGCAAAGACAGAGCCCTCAAGACAAGTCCAAACATCCACCCACGATGGAAAAAACGAACGGGAATACTGGCCCAAACAGCATCGTAACGATTCCAAGGCAAACTTATGAAGAGCACCAGTACGCCGAGTATACATCACCCGGACAAATGGATCCGGAAGAAACTCAGACAGTGAATGACTGGGGCAGTTATAGATTTTATAAAAAAAACAGACCCCACCAACTCTTCGACGATGCGCCATATCACAAGGCACAACACCACCCAGCATGAACGCACATCGACGAACCACTTTGTCAAGCAAATACAGATGGCAATCGGCAGCAGAATCCCAGACTAAAGAGCAGTACTCCAGAAGAGGGGGAACAAAGCAATTAAAGCAGCAACGTGTCAATTCTACCGACCCAAACACCCTCCAAGCACGCCTCATAAGACCAATTTTCTGCGATGCACGTGAGACAACCGAACGAATGTGGGGCTCAATATTATAATTACTATTACATAAACTACATGCCCGCGCCTTCATGGACAGGTAGTGTTACCCAAATTAAGCGTAAAGCTATACCAGAAAGCCCGAAACGCTGCTAAAAAGGATCCAAGAAAAGGCCGAATTAGCTACCTGTAGCAACACCAGAACTACAAAAACGCCAGAGGTACGTAGCTACCTGTATCAGCACGAGAACCACCTCCATCTGGCAACACTATAGCTTGCAACAGCTCTGCCTTGGAGAGCTTGGCAGCGGAAGCAGCGTGTGCTTCACTTACTATTGATACAGTTGCGTCCGTGCCTAATAATAGATCGGTGAGCTATAACACGTGCCAGCCTCTCTAAACTTCTCAAGATGACTTCTTTCTCCCCTACGGCGCAAATAAACAGATGCATGTGTATTTCCTAATTTTTCAAAATTATGATCTTCCATAAGTTAACACTTTCAACGTATCGGGAACATAATTTATAAGTTTGTCATCGACATTTAAAAACGTATTTCTGCAACTACGGTGTAAAAACTGTGATTAAAAGCGTAAATTAGAGGTATCGACAAAATTAAGATCGGACGAATAAGAGGATTATTTACCTGTAGATATATGCACAGTATTTTGGGTCTCACCAAGAGATAGTAATTGAATTTTAAATACTATTTCATACTGTACCTTTCATATCAATCACTATTGTTAGGAACTCCACTGAGTGGACCCAAGGAGCGTCAAATGCTGCTTTATAAAATTCATTCTATATGATTCAATTACGATTAAGATTTTTAGTTATAACGTTAACCCAATTCATACCATCAAATCCTCCATTGCGCCGAGCTTAAAAAGTATAAAAATGGAAACCCATCGTAAAATAGTAAACCTATCTAAATGTTGATAACGGTTAAATTGTTAGTTATCCTTTCTAAAATGCTGCGAACTCAACTTAAGTTTCGTACGTCTGCTGCAATTAATTTACTTTAATTGGTTTCCTAGACGATCTCTTTACCACTGCATCACGAACTTGTACTTCTACAATGAAGCTAAACTACTCGTGAGGGAGAGAATTGCTCAGCACTAGAATTACTACGACTATAATAATAACTATCGCAACATTAGGTGGGTATTAGGGGGTAGGAAACTTTTTGAAGTGCAAGTATTTCAGTGGACTATATTATTGCCTCGTCACCTGTACGGAGTTTTAGTACTATGGACAAGTAGTCTTATGGGCCGCGTTTCTGGAATTCAAAAGCTGGGAAAGCCTTACCAGAATGCTGAGAAGTAAGTGGCGCACTTTTGCCGTCGCTTAATGTACGTTTAGGATTCGGTTTGTTGGTGTACTTGACTTTCTTCTTTCGATTGTTACTGTGAATAAAAATATGTTACTAATCCGTTGACCAATCTAACCATAAATAATATAAAATATTCTTTAGATTGTCTCCTTCCCTACATAATGTATTAAGTCACTGAATAGGTGATGTACTGAGCAAAGTATTCGCTTCATTATTACACTGGAGAATGTTAATACATAATGATGCTTAGATAATAAAATTATCTGGAAAACTTTGGAACTGCAATTGAGTTTTGCATTGAAAATGTGAGCAATATAAAGAGATCATCGCAAAGAACAGCTCACGTCTCGTGTCCAAAACCGAGCCAAGTTTTTACTATAAATGAAAATATTCTGGAAAAAAATTACAGATATCATTTAGTTTAAAATAACAAGGATATGCCGTAATGCTAAAAAGCTTTTAATATAAATAGCCCACGCCTTTTATCCAGCACAGATGCAAGTTCTATATCCGCAGACGATAAAAGTCTTCCTAATTTTACGCATCAAACCTGAGGTGTGTAAGTATCCAGGTAACGACCAACTCTTTTCTGCAGCGTTGCCCTGCAGCCGCAATGAGGAAAGATCTAATTTCTCCGAGCGGAAATGAGAAATTTAGAGGTAAATGCTCCTAACATTGCATAATAAACAGTGAGTTGAGGCTTTGATGGGAATACATTTCGTAATTCTCTACGAATTAAACGGTAAACTAATTTTAATTAGTGATTTTACACTACTTTGATGGAGAAAATGTTTCAAAAAGTATTCAAGCATTCAGGTTTTCTGATTCAAGCGCTCACAGAGCATTTTAATAGTTGGTTTGAATAATTGTTTTTTAAGCTGGCTTAAAGGAGGATAATGTCTTGGAAGAATTCTAAGATATTTTTTTGACGTGCAAGCATTCTGTACAATTGTCAGTCGTGTAGACTTACAATCTTAGTAGACTCGTGAGCACTCGATGCGTCAGGATGGATTGAGCTTCAGGCATAAATTACAAACCGATTAGACTTCAGGCTATCAATAATCGAAACCTGTTCATCACTACTGAATTTACCAATAAACAAAAACAGCTTAAAATCAGTAGGAAGTAGTTATTTGTAAAGTGTAGAGTTCAAAGATGAAATTTAGATGATGATCAAATTATAGAAAACAAATAAGCTAGCTGCCAGACAAGGTTCGTATTTAGCCGAACGCACTTTTATTATTTCTTAGAAGAACGAATTGCAGTTACACGTCTGCATTATTTATCTATTATGAAGACGTAAATGTAGTTTGATTGCTAATTTATCTCTGTGAATTTTAAGCGGCATCAAAATATTGTTACTAGTAATTCGCACGTGCAGAAAAAACCCCTTCTATTTCCTACCCATGCAGCGACCAGAGATGAAGGTTTAAAAAAAATCATGTTTCTAAGTGGAAATTTCATTATTGAAGATATTTTTTTCAATAATTATTCTTTTTTTCAGAACACAGATGATAATGTTTGATATGATACTAAGGTTTCCATAAGTTCCCACAAATGATTGCTGGGCTCGGCGATAAGAAAACAAAATTCGAATATGCGCCCTGGTAGCCCATGAATGCGAGGGACTGACGGAGTCCACATCCAGAGAAACTGTTATTAAAATTCTGGCAAGGTAAGGAGCTTTCAGAGGGAACTCTGTCACTAGATTGCTGTGCTTAACGGCAATGAATGCACTCTCCAACTGCAATTTGAAATGAGGTAATTTAGTAAGAATAGATTGTGATAAATCGTACGGTAAGGATTTTACTTCCCGGCAGGACAAATCTAGTAAGATTTAATTACCGAGAACAAAGAGGTTTCATCACGCAGCGAATAGTCGAACGGCTTTACCTCTTTTAGGTAACTCAGCTTCATAAATAAGTCCTTATAGACAGCGTTGTGGCCATACGATATTATTTGGAATACTTAGAGCTTATGAGAGAAACTGACGTGGGGTGCAGAGTTTCTTGCCACTGCTGACGTCACAGTTCGAGATTTAAGGTCGAAAAATTCGGCTAATTCTTGTCTAGCTTACCTATTGATGTTCCTAAAATCAATAAAAATAGGGCTGGTCGAGCCAAGAATCAACAAAAAAGAAAATAAAACCGTCTTTGCCTGAAACGCTAAGTGCATTGTCCAGCACGAAATATATATTGACCGTGACAAGTACATCCCCTTGCTTATTTAACCTAGCGAAGGTTATATTTACCTCCGCCAAGGAGGTTATGTTTTCGTCGTGTTTCTCTGTCTGTCTCTTTGTCTGTCTGTCACCAAAATAGCTCAAAAAGTTATGGACTGATTTGGATGAAATTTACAGGGATTGTTAGGTATGTTAAGAGGAACAGATGATTAATTTTTGTGAAGATATGTCTATCCGTTTGTTTGTCTGCCTAATTTTTCTCAGTGCCATAACTCAAATAGTTTTAAATAGATTTTTATGAAATTAACATGAGTTGTTGAGTATATTGGTAATGATCCGTAGGTTCGTTCGTTTGTCACTATTTTTAATTTTATGCTTGTTAGCACAATAACTCAAAAAATAATGAATTGATCAGTATGAAATTTATAGGGGTTATTAGTACTGTTAAAAGACATAAATGATTGAACTTTGGTGCAGATCGGTTTGTTTGTTTGTATGTTTGACGCCTGTTTGTCTGAACGTTTGTTAGCAGTATAATTCAAAAAGTTATGAACGGATCATCAAGAAAATGGCACAAGCTGTTAATACTATATAAAGGCACATATGATTAGATTTTGGAGTTTGTACAAAGAAAATTATGGTTTCAGAGCCAATTTGAAGTTTTTGCTACAGTAGCCTCGCTTGACAGGAAGTATGCGCTCTCAGAGTGCTCTAGTTTTCACTGTAGTACTGATATATATTGTCTGCCAGGCCTTCATAGTCATAGTAGACTTAATTTTGCCTCCCTTTCCTCACAAGGTCTCCGATATTGTATCACTACGCCTCAATGTTTTCTTATATTTTATTTGTAAGAAATCGAAGCGTCTGTTAATATTAACAGTATACCTTCGTGTCTGCAAAATATTTGTTAATACACTTCTTCGTTTCCGAAGTCATTGTTAATTTTCTTTCCCGTTTCCGAAATCCATGTTAATGTAAGCACTCTGTTCCAGATGGCTTCAGCACCAAACTCCACCTCTGCAGCGAACCAAATGCAAATGGTTCCCAGCATGTGCCCGCCAGGATATCCTCCATGGATGTTCATGTCTCCCCCAGTATCAGGAGCGTCCGGAGCCCCTGCTCCCCCATGGCCGGGTCAACCCTTCCCTGGGTGTTGGGGTCCCGGGCCTCCAGAGGCGTCACAAGTACCAGCCAGGGTGGATCCAGCCACTGACCACTACACGGTAGATTCTATGCGAAGAATTTACAGTAACGAGGATGCCAGCATCGAAATTGAGAGGGTGAAAGTACAGAGAAGACAACCCAATTTCCAGATGCCAGCAGGGCCACATGCTGTTGCCTTTCCATATTTTCCTCCGAACTTTGCTCCTCCGCAAATGGGTGATTCCAAGAGCCTTGTCCCCATGATAGGCCCTCAGCCTCCGCCCCAGCGAAGACCACCACCTAGAAAACATAGAAAAAATAGGTTGAATAATCAGTTGGTGCCTGCTCAGGGTCAGACAACATTTCCCTATCCCACTCCACCGTACTACCCTCCACCATATTTCTCATACGTACCCTACCCCTACCCATACCCATGTTTTCCCTATCCCTGGTCTTCAACCGCTACAGCTCCAACAGAGACTGCCTCCAATGTCAGTACGGCAGAGCCGAAAAAGACGAGAGACGATAAACAATTTCAACAAAGATCACTTCCAGCATCACCGGATTCGCAGCGTTTAGATTCAGGAACATCTCGTTCGGTTCGAGACTCAATGTCTCCTGAGTCAGGCCGACCCCTATCACCAAATGCCCCTTCGCAAGTGTCACAGATTACAGAATCTCAGGCAACTGATATTGCTCCTTCGGACAGCGTATCGGTTGGTGGTTATCGCGGTGACGGGCAGCACAACACCAGGAAGGACGCTGACTGGATGATCGAAATGCAAAAACACCTCGCGAGCATCGACGATCTTAGTGAATCTGGAGACCGATCGTCATTCACCACAGCGCAGTCAGATGCACCAAGTCCTCCGAGTCGAAGAAACAAGGTCCAAAAGACAAAAGCGACCACAGTCGTGTCTGAAAGTAAAGATGATGACGATAAGCTCTCAACAGCCACGGACAAATCTTCCAATCTCCAACACGCTTTCAAAGACCTCGAAGCATCTGCAGGAATTTTCCAGAAGAAAGTAGAGCCAGAAAATATCCGCCGACAGATAAACTCCCCCGCTCCATCCTATGCAAACACTGCAGAGGAAATTGACAGGCGTTCCAGCATAGCTTCATTTCACTCCGCAAAAAATGCTTCAGATGTGGTAGTCGCAGAAACTGATTCTACCGAAATTCTCGTTGCAACTGACGCCACAACTGCTGATGAGGTGAAAATCATAATATGGCCTTAGAGCTTTGTTTTAGCCCATCCCTATTTCATTTTTAGGTAATATATATGGCAGTAGATGGACCAACAGACGCATTCCCAAAGAATAGCCAAAACTCTGCTCCTGCCTCCTACGAGCTATAGCCATTACGCTAAAACAATCTGATATGTGAGGGAAGCACTGAGACTCATTGCATATTTGTAACCATAGCAGTGGCAGACAAAGCCATATCCATGTGAGCTATTTATGTATTTATATATGTTCTATCCCCTCTGGAGCAGTAAAATGAGAAATACATTACCTTCGATGATACTTCGGACGAGGTCCAGGTGACGCTTTGCACGCCACCTATCTTGCGCAGAGGTGATGCTGCAGTCTGTGAACAGCGGGGTGGCTAACAACGAATTATCCCCACAGTTCACGTAGCCGCTTACAATAGGTTTATCTGGCACTTTCAGTAAACATACGTCCAGTAATTTTTACATATCGTAGTCTCTGTACCTACCGGTGACATTTCGAATACGACATGGCATTTTGTTGAATAATCTCGCCCCTTGGACCACGAAACTATTAGAATACTTTCTGGCTATCGCATCATCACCAGTTTTGATCGGAATTCGCACTTCACAAGTACGACCAATGCGGTTTGAGTGTCTGGCCTGGTTGCACCTATTGACGCTGACAGTAATATCTTAAAGAATTTTCCAAACATACGTGATCGTAAAGTGCTCGAAGTTCTTTGATTTGAGTACATTTGAAGTTGAGCAAGTCTTTCGTGATAGTTTAAATCTTTCATGCCTCGGATTTTGGCAGTGAATGATCTCTGGATAGCCTTGAGGCGCTCTAAGTCTTTCCGTTTGCATGGCATCCAAAGAGGTGAACATATTCAATCCTTGGCAGTATCAGTTGTTTCCATAAGGTGAGCATTGTGTCTCCCACGGCCTGAGCTAAAACAGCCTATATATGGAAAACTGTGTTAATTTCCGATTCTAGATACCGGAATTCGTTCGAGTAAATAGAGGGCCCTATTCTGAAGTCGAGGTTTAAAAACGTACCGCCCAGGCAGAGAGCTGATCTGCACTATGTCAAATAGAAAGCTATCTATCATATTTTCTTCACACTAGACTGTAAGAATTAAACTCTAAAGATTGCATCAAAACAATGTAACAAAAAAATGTTGGGGGAAGCTGAAAAATACTACTTTTTCTGTATGAAAATCTTGATAAAAGTAATGACAAGGTAAGATTGTCAATCAATATTTCTTCTTCGTCATCTTATTTTAATTTTCGTTTTATGCTTGAGAGACCAACGATGCTAGTATTGATTGATAGGCAATAATTGTACTCCGATGCAGTTACACCATGCACCCAAAATGATTTAGTGAACTTTTCTCGTAGATAGTACATTGCTCATTTCTGTTTATATTGTAGGGTGTTCTGTATTGACGGACATTGGTTGCTATGCACTATTTCTGTAGCTGTTGCCTGTCCCTGTACACTGAGGGTTGTTAAGTGTCAAGTTCTTCATTACACTCAGTGTTTTTTACCCGATCTGCAGTGAAATTCGTTTCATGGTTGAAACTTATGTATAACAGTGAGGATCGATCTGCATGTCTTCAAGTCAGCAGTGAGTTTTTTTGTGTGTGTGTGTGCTTCTTTGAAGCGGTTTGGTTTTCTCCAGTAGCTCGATGCTTTTTTCGATTTTCCTGTCCCGGCTGTTTTTATTATTAATAATGATAATTGCAACAGGAACCACAAAGGAAAGTAAAGGCTCCCTTGCCTCCTGCCCCACGGTTGGCCTGCGCTTCACCTCTGCGCGTAGATGGAGAAGAGGAGGAAGAACCGGAAGCTGGGGAAGGTTACAAATGGGTTCTGCAGGCCAAGGGGGAAGCGCCAGATGTAGGAAGCATCTGGCTCACTGATGTCAGGTAGCTGGATATTTGTCGGAATAAATGTTTTCATTCGTATGATAAAATTAAGGGTAAACATCCAATAATAGGGGTCACGGACCAAGCGCTATTGACCGAACAGGAGAATGACCGGACTAGAAATGATGTGTCAGCCTCCATTTCCTTTTCTCTGGCAGTTCCTGACGCGACAAATAAGAAACCTCCGCAAGGTGTATAAAACAACTAAAAATGAATCTTGTATATACGTTTTACAGATAGATCCCCTAATTTGTTAGGAATACGTTTTGAGAGATCAGATAAGTTAATGAGCTTTGAATAAATTACGTCCAAGTAAGTTTACCATTAAATAATGCCTTACAATAATTTCTCTTTCAAACTCTCAGAAAGAAAATGTACTTGCCTGAGAAAGTCTGTCAGCTCCATGCCACTTAATAATATATTATGTGATTCTTCGTCATAAGCTTCTCCTATCTTACATGTGCCAACCAATCAGCACTTTCCAATACTTCACCCCGTGTCTTCACTTATCAATCAGTCATTTATTTAGTTAGTTACTGTATTTGCTAACCTATTTATTAATATATTTAAATCTTTTCTGCCACACTCTATGGATATAAGATAGGAAGGACGGACGGACCTGGGCTCGCTCCCAGGAGTGTTTTCGTACATGTAAAGGTGATACTGGATGTGCCACTTGATAACATCAAAATATATCCTACGTTACAGACAGAACGGTAAATTGTTCTCTGAGATGTCCTGTGAAGAGTTTATAACGGAAGCAATCGGGTTTTTGAAGCACTAATTTTCTGCCGAAACTTATTTACGGTGCAGGTCAATCGTAGATTAATTCTAAGAGTCGATATCTAAAAAGGATGAATCGAAGAATTCGGTCAATTCTGTATTTGCACGAACTATTAAAGTTTCGAAATGAGGAAATTGAGAGATCAGAGCTCAAATTAGGAGGGACGGTATCAAAATTGTGAACAAACCAGAGGTATCGACCATTCGAGATCTGAGGAATTGGAGGATTTACATATATTTATTAAATTAAGCGTTAGGTGAAATGATCCATGGATGAGGTCACAAAAACTATATTAAATACGTTTGTTTCCTAATCAGGCTGCTGTTTTTACCAATACCATCCGTCCATTTCTTGGTAAGGATTCAAAATTACTCCTTAAATGATAATAAACTGCGACGATAAACGAGCACGTGATGATTCTCGGATTATCAGCACATTTACTGCAAGTATTGACTGCATGGCAACCATGACATTGTGGACTAATATTTCTGTGTTAGGTAATCTATAGTTTTTTCACATTTTATTAAAGCAATTTCAGAGTGGAATAAGTTAGTAATAGCAAATAAATTAGTTTCCTTAGTGAATAGAAACGATTGACTTTCTTCGAGTCATGTAAACATTATTGAAATTGAGATACAGAAAAAAATGGTGAACAAATTCATATATGACCTTAGGTGAATTGCACTTACTGAAAGTTTACCTGTACTTGACTTTTGCCAGATTACTGAAGATCTTCCGATCTTAAAGTTATACAAACTCTACGGTAACACATCGTGAAATTTAAGTTACTTCTCTGAATTCTTCGGTACTAAAACTGTAGCGGATTTCATGTCAGTGAGAAAAGTTTCAAACAGTTTTGCTTCCTATCTCCCTCAGCCTGTGGAGAGCAAGACTGGTGGTCTCCTTGGACAAGGGACAAGGTCTGGACCAGCAGGACTGGGCTACATTCCACCTGCTGATGCAGCATCCGCTGCCGCTGCACCTGAAGCTGTCGCTGCTGCACGCTCCTCGCATATGTGCGGCCAACACCAACATCGGTGCCGTTCAGGTGCGGAAACTCAGCAAATTCCGGCGTACTTCTACAAATTAATTAATTACCGAAAGAATAACCACATCTGGTTATTTTCATAACCCTATGCCAACGAAAACGTTTTCCAGAAATTAATCTTTGCCCGGAAAATCACAACATCTGGTTACTTTGTTATCGCTATACCTACGGTGTCTTGTAAAGTTACCTTTTGCCTAAAATTTTCAGTTCCTGAGCTATATGTTATTATTTGATTTTGGAGAGTATTATTAAATTATCTGTTATTGAAAGATTTTCAGATACTTGAATTCTATAACTGCTTTAAATTTGTTTGTTCAATTTTATATACCTTAGTTTAGTTCGTAATATTTCTTTAGTTTCTCTGTTAAAACAGGCAGCGAGTGCAAAGTTTAAAATTTCATCAGCCGTTGTTTTAGGTAATTACCAGATGTTATCTTATGCCGCTCACTGTATACTCAGAGACATCGGATAATTGGCTATGATTTCCGATATGATATAAGCGTCCAGACCAGCTTGTTTTGGAACATCTTAGTCACTTATTATGTATAAAATAGTATATAAGTGGAAGAAAAAAAGGCAGATTTATTCATAAATACTAATTTTCCCGCCAAAAAAAAGCTGCCATCATTGGACCGTTATGCCAATCAATGTACATTTTACAGAAAAAAAACATTGACCAGTTTAACGGAGTAAATCAAGCTTAGTGCATAGTTTCCGGAAAAAAATCTGATGAAACAATTTAGCTCTGGTTGCAATAGAGTACTTTTTATTAAGACTAGTTGCAAACAGAAAAATAATAAATTACAAACTACATAGCATGTATTTTTTGAGTTAAGCCCAAAACCTAGAGCTCGTTTTCTTGCTGCAAGATGCGGAGGACGCAAAAAAGCATTGTGGGCCAAACTATATTTTAGCTTAAGTATGTTAGTTCCAATAACTAGAGCACTTTCTTCTGTAGCTAGAACTAAAAACTTTTGTAACAAAAATACTTCTAATTAAAGTATACTAGTTCAAGTAACTAGAGCCTTTTCCGTTGTAGCTGAATGAAGAAGCACTGCAGACAATAATAATTCTAGCTAAAATTTGTAGTTCCATTGACTAGGAGTTTCTCTGCACATAGCTGGCTAAGAAAAGAAGATAATTTAACGTAAATGTACCAGGTTCGAGCGGCTCTTCTCCAACTGGCGAGGCATGCCCAAGTCCTCCTCCAGAAAGAAGACGACAGGCCATCCGGCTGGAAGAGCATCACTGCACACAGCAATCAGCCTTGGATGCCTGTCAAGGTAAGGTCACATGTAGAATAAGTTAGGTGGAAAGCTCTGACGTAGAAACGGACACAAGACATTCTATACATTCGACATAATTATAAAATTGAACAATATGATTAATTAATATGTTTTTAAAACCTACTCTGTATTTGCAAAATTATTTTTTTATGAATTAACTATCAATCATTTTTCCATTCCTACTTGCCGCCGCTCCTCCTTCGTAAGGGTGTGTCATTTCTTCAATCATGCGTTTGTAAGCCCGTTACGTTTTCGCTATTAACTACAAAAATATTCACAGAAACTGGCTATAGCGCTTTCATACAGATAGACAAGTGAATGCAGCACTGTGTTATTTACCTTTATTTAGCCGATCAAAAGTTCCTCCTTTTCTGCAGGGAGGCATTGAAATCCTTCGAATTCTGGGATTCCGAAGCCGTGATGACGGGACTCTGAAATATTCACGACGACTGAGCCTCGAACCGTCCCGTCTTGCCCGGCTCACTCTCGATTTACTGCTGTTCGCGGATGAACTTCGCCTCTACCTAACTGGAGGACATCCTCATCCCACCAATATCTCCGATTTATTTTGCCCCGTTTCACCAATGCCCATGACACCTGAGCCACTGCCACTACACCTGAGCGGTCAAAAAGCACCCGGTCTCGATTCTTCTGTTGACTTCATTTCAGCGGAAACCACACCCGTTTTGGATAGGAAAGCAAACGACGCCTCGCCTCAAATTGTGTTGAATGACTTAAATTCGACAGAAGAACAGTCAGTAAAAGTAAGTTACAACGAGCAACTTCTTCGCCAGACTTCTTCGTCCGAAGATGTCACTCTCCATGACGATGCAAACACGGGCAATAACCTCAAACGTGCAGCAGAACCTGAAACTGACCTTTCACAAAAGAACCAAAGAATGTCAACAGCGTCGTCCACTGGTGCACCGTCTGTTGCTCCATCCGAGGTACTCTCCATTAGTACTGATCTAGCAAGCTTGCCCGATCTACAATCTGTCGCATCTCCGCCACCATCGAGGTTGGAAAATTTTGAAGACAGGCCGGGTCAAGAGGCCAATACTAGCACACTAAATACCCCAGTTGCTTCTCCAGAGCCTCCAATCTCTAGTGCAAAACAACTTGGTCATTTCCGGGGAAGGAAAGAAGATCACATTTATGAAGAAATTGGTGAAATAAAGGCTCAAGTTCAGAAACTAAGAGCAAGTGTTAGCGTTCCCAATCTGCCCCCTCCGTTGCCTCCGAAGTCCCGATCCATAGATGATGATAGCAGCTCAACGTACTCAAAAGTCAACAGAAGTACGACATCTTCTATCGGAGGATCTACAGGGCGCCGTCGCAGGAAACGTAGAGCTCCTCTACCACCCAGTTTCATGCAGCAAGAATCCATTAAAGAAAACTTGAGTTCGAGTTTGCCTCAGACTTTACCCAATATGAAAACTAAAGGTCGCAATCCGTTTTACGAGGAAATAGGAGGTAGACAACCCCTACCAGTTCTTGAAGAGCGGAAAGACCAGGAAAGTAAAAACACAAATCCTTTCTATGATACAAAACCAAAACCAAGTGGATATGTAGGATCAAATCCATTCTACGAAGACCTCCGACAGAAAAAAGGGAGTACTCCGAAGCAAGACTCAAGGACTGATAGCATAGAGGAAGATAACACACTTAGTATTTCAAGTTCATTTGATATACAGTTTGACCAGTCGGATGGCAAAACCCCTCCTATAGCGGCTGCGAGGCCACGAAGAAAGGCACCTTCTTCTCCAAGGGTTGCTTCGCCTACTCAAACAGATCAAGGTTCATCTAGAAGCCCCGAAAATTCTATCTCAGAGGCACCAAAAGAAACCGTTTTACCTGAAGATTCTTCACAGCCTGTAATGAGAATTCCATCAGAGTCTGAGCTTCAAGACGTCGATCTTAGTTCGCTCAAGGATGAGCCTATGAACGACTCTATGAATATATCAGTAAATAAACGAACGCAAACACCGGCAAAAAACGTAAGCCAGAAGCAACATCGAGGCTCTCAGGGTGTTGTTTCTGCTGAGAATGTTTCAACTGGGGGCAGTGATGCAATTATCACGGAAAACGGCATTCGCAAAGAGTACCAAACCACGGTGGAGAGTAAAACAAAAGGAAACGAAAGCAATTCTGCTTCATCACTGAACCACACTAGTTTAGGGACCGCAGTGGCATTGGAAAAATTACCTAAAGGTCCAGAAATGACAGACCTTCTTCCAGGTGACACACCGAATCGTGATTCAGTTCCAATGAGGCAAAATTCGGTGTTGTCCAGTTCAGGAACTGACGACACGCCGAGTAGCGACCCCGTCATAACGGTAATCGACAATACAACAAAAGCGGGAAGCGTCACTCCTACTCCGTGCATTGAAAAAGACGTTGATAAGACACTGGAAGCTTCCGATTCAGAAATGTGCCCTACAATTGATGTTCTCGAAGCTAAAGACAGTCCTTCGGAAACCATCGCAGCTCTGCATAGTAGTAATGAAGTTGTAAAGCCCCCAGTATCACAGACAGCTGTTGTGAAAGTCAGCGCAGATACGCTAAGTACCCCAGAGCAAAACATTACTCTCAAAGAAAAGGAAAGTGATAGCTTAAATACACCTATTCACAGTGAACAATCCAATCAACAAGCTGCTCTTCGCCAGTTGGCTGATGATATTCCGTATATCGACACATACGAAGTGAAAAACTTGAAACAAGCAGCAGAAAATACAGCAAAATCACCGTTAGCGCTCAAGAGAAATATGGTGTCACCGGTTGACTTTTCAAATAATTCGATTCCTTTTATGGATGATGGGTCATCTTCTGTTTCAGTAGCGCCACCGTCGCGTACTCCTCCTCCGCCACCTCCCGAGTCACCATCCTATGACCAGGATGAGGAACAACTGCCAACGAAGTCAGCATCCCCTTCTTCTGAAGAAGCCTCTTCAACAGTGCCAGTGGGTCAGCCAAATAGTACACCACCGGCAGATAAACAAGCTGATCAACCCGATAGTCCCACAAGTCAACCCAATGATCATGAAGTTAGGTCAGTGGTGATGTTCGGAAACCCTGAAACTGTCGACGAACAGCCTCCTCGGGCATCGGGTGTGTACTACGAAATACCCGAGAATCCCGACGAGCCTCCTCCTTTGCCTACCAAACCCAACAACCTGCGCAGCACTGCTTTGATCCAGAAGCCGCCCGAGCTCCCTCCTAAGTCTCCCAACCTGTCATCAGTCGCCAAGAAGAACTTCGCAGTGAAGGATGACGAGCGGTATGAAATCCCAGACGTCTCTCGGGCTAGCGAGTTGACTAAGGATAGTATTGTAAGTATGGTACAATATTGATGCGATATTAAATGGTATGATCATTATGGTATTATACTCATATATATATATATATATATATATATATATATATATATATATATATATATATATATATAGTGTACGGTATTTGTTTCATAAATCTGTTTGAATTACTCATACGTGCAATGTAATGAAGCTGAAGCTTTCATATGCCTATAAGCATCTACAGTAATACGAAAACTATGATTTCTGATATAGGACGGTTGGTTGGAAACCTTATCTTCAGAATAAAAAGAAACACAAAGGCAGCGATAAAAAAAACATCTATTACAGGCACTCAGACCAGCTGGTCTCGACTATAAAATGTCATTATCAATTAATGCGTCTGAAAATATAAAAGAAAAAAAATCATACCGTTAGAGTATCAAAAACTATACTTCACATGCTATTGTTAACAAAGTTTGCTACGATGAACGGTATATTACAGAAGAAGGATGTGAAAAGAAAGGGAGGGGGAAAGAAATCAACGCGTGTACAGTGGTACGGCAGTCTGGTTGGTGTTTAAAATCGGTCTATTTTTTGCTATGTACAGAGATTCTAATATTCTGATATTGGAATGGCTAGATGACGAAACTATTTCAAATTGATCCAAGGAGTATGGATGGGCCGTCTGCTCGCAATGAAGTCTCGGTGCTGAATGAGGCGAAACTGAGAGGGGAAGGTTCGTTCATGTGTTGATAAAACCTAATTTTAGACTGCTTCTGAAGGCTTCCAAAATAAGAACTCTGGCAAGTTCCACAAGTATATTTGTAAACAATGTTTGAAAGCAGCTCAGAAGGCAGTCTATCTTTATAGTTAAAAAATTACGAATTTGAAAATCGTTCCCAAGAGCAAAAATAAAGTCCATTTGCGGGTAAAATTTGGCTAGTACGTTCCTAAAATACCTGACCATGTCATCAGAGGCATTACCAATATAGGGAAGTGCAACATAAATTTTACAGTTTTCTACTGTGCATACTTTTGCATCATTTTCGCAGAAAACATTGTTCAAAAAACAGTTCACTAAGTTCTCAAAAAAAAGTACCGGACAACTATTAGAGATAAAGAAAGAACGCAGGAAATCGATTTCTAATGAAAAATCTAGGTACGAAGAGGATAATTTGAAAGCTCTATGTAATGTACTGTTCATTGTAGCAAACTTTGATAACAATAGCATTTGAAGTATAGTTTTGATACTCTAACGGTATGATTTATTTTCTTTTATATTTTCAGACGCATTCATTGACAATGACATTTTGTAGTCGAAACCAGCTGGTCTGAGTGCCTGTAATAAATGTTTTTATCGCTGCACTTGTGTTTCTTTTTATTCTGAAAACTATGATTTATTACTCTAAATTCTTACCAAGTTTTTTTCGATATTAATTTTAAACTCTGCTTAGGAATTGTTCTGAAAACACCATCGAAAAGATACTCTTAAGATATTTTCTCATGCAAATGCTACGGTTGAGGATAATATACATTGGCATCATTTCTTTTCAGGCGTCATCACTTAGCCAAAGGGACACTTTGGACGAACTGGATTCATTGGAAACCCACCAAAGTCCGTCCAAACCGCCACGCCGCAACAAGTTCGCGACAATGGGCGCAGCAATCCCACCTCGGCCTCCAAAAACCTTCAGCGGGCAATTTCCAGGGCTTTTGACCCCTTCTGCTTCCAGCAAGATGGCCACGAAGTCATCAACGTTACCAGCTTCTGCCACGCACAGCCCTAACCTCAATCGCGCTAGCACCCCGGGGTCTTCGTCAACCCCATCCAGTCCCAAGCCTGCTAATCGACCGGCTCCCATGAAACCCTCCGGCGGGGAGAAGTCCAGGAAATCCTGGCCGTTTTTACTTTGCGATTGTTTGTACGCAGACTACGACAACAACGAACACGGCCGAGCAAAGCATCGAATGCACTGAGCCATTTTTGTCCATGTAATATTATTCCTCTAGTATGAATAACATTATTTTTGTTGTCTTCCTACTAGTATGACGCAAGACAAGAATGATTTCACTATCATGTTCTTTTACACTACGACAAAAAATCGTCCACCATGAAGTTCTACATTATGCGGGTGTCATAATAAGCGTGAACGAGAAGAAGATATAACTTATTTTATTGCTATTATATGATCGAGTAGTCAATCAATTTAACGCAGCTGAACATTTTCACTTATTACCATTATTGCTACGACCTATTTTTTATTTAATTATACGTGCAACTGCAAATCAGTGATAATGCTTAGATTACTCAGCACAGCTCTAATATAGCAACTTTATTTGTTTTAAACAATCCATGAAAAATCCATGTAGCACTAGTATCTTCTGAGTAGTAATGCCTTGATCGATATACGAAATTTCCCAATAATCCCATCGATAGACTTGTATCTTTTTATTACAATTCACACATTTGCCTTTTGTTTTCATCTTCATTAGCTGGTGATGGTTTTTCAATGACATTTTAAGATGAATAAGGATAGCAGCACGCTTTGTGCAGCCATGTCCTCATAATAGGTGTTATTACCAGTGCTATATGTGTCGTGCTGTCTTTTATTGTCTAGGTCAAAGTAGTCACTTCCAATGGTATTTTTAATGGAAGTATTGTACTAGTATTAAATATAATTATTAGAGTACTCGTTGTTATTGACTCATCAGCTACTCACGTATACTATAAACGTTCATGGCAGGGTATAGAAACAACTGCGAAGACGGGCAAAACTTAGAAGAAATGGATTTAGCCAACAGAAATGAGGCTGCTCCGGCATAGGCCGATACCAAGAGCTCTTCTGAGTTATTTTTTTATAAACGCTCTCAAAAAAGCTCAGCTCAGTGTTCATATACACCACACTAACCTCTAATTGCACTTATACCTGTACGAAACAAATAATTCACAGTGGGAGGAAACTCATTGTCTCACTAGCGTGTGTCAGAGAATGAATCGGTTTTACATCACGATCTCCCGCATCTCCAAGTTAAGGATTACGGGCTTGGACGGTGCCCAGCTAATACCAGGAATTTGCTGGAGCTTAGGCCCTTTATTCTCCGGATGCCTTTCCTGCAGTGGCGTTTGCGGGACTCGAATGCTCAACCTGCTGAAGCAACAGCGAGCGCTCTAGCCACTACGCTACGGCGGCCAGCAGTAAGTAATTTAAATCTTAGGAAATTGGCCTGCATCCACTATGCCCCCAATAGACTTTGTACAGACTTTGTAGCGTTCTTGAAGAAGAATCAATGTTTAAGATGCCACAGCTATGGGTTGGCCTCTTTTTTGCTTCATACCATTTTTACTTCTATCAGATATAAAAAAACTATATTAATTTTAGAATACGGTTCAAATTTTGATGACCGGATGGCAACTCGAAACAGAAACTTCATTTAGCCCTTGCATTCGTCATTTTCATTCAGACTTTAAAATGTAAAAACAGGTGTACAGCAAAATTATTTCTTAAAGTGTAATGATACAAATGCGTCGAGACAATTTAGTGCTGATTTACATTGACTTATAATTTAGTTACCGTAATAACTATGAATAAGACTTGAGAGGACGAATTGGTAAAGTAACTGTTAAGTGTTGAGGGCCCGCGAACTTGTAGGCTTTTTATTAAGAGAAACTCAAACACCAGCCTGAGAAATTTTAATTGGTAAAATTGCACAATGATACAAATAGATCAATTAGAGGCAGCAGTAAGTTCTGATTCGCTAATATGTCGCAGTGGTCAAGTCTTCGGCATCCAACAATGCTTTATATCTGATAATTTACTTAACTAAATTAGATTAGATTTGATAATGGATGAAAGACAAACTATTGTAGTGGTCACACTAGCTCAAAGCTTCTGAATGGATATTTAGCTCGCACATCATTCATCTTGCGTATTTGCTTCAATATATTTACTGGCAACTCTCATAGTGTAATCAGGGTCACGTGTGAGTCGAATGAAAAAGGTATATGTAGAGTCAACTTGAGTGAACCCTTTTCAAGGATATCCACACGCACTGGTTCGTACTGCAGATATAGGGCAACTGGCCCCAAAGGAGTGTACAGCTGCGGTCGACCACGGATCGTCAACAGCCAGTGCGCCATCAATGTAAGTCTGTAAAATAACGGCTCTTGCCCCCTATAATTTTCCTCATTTCTGGGAAAGGTCAGTGCCTCCGCCGCAGGTGTACAGATTTCACATGGTGAGTAAGCACGTTAAGTGGTAGTACAACCCGCTTTAAGGGACTGGTAGCAACCTCACAACTTGCAGTGGCCCATGAAAAAAATGTGCGATTACAATTTTTGGCCACTGCATACGAAGCCCATTCCCAGAGATATAGGAAACCAAAGTTTAGGCATCGCTTTATTTTGGGCTGTTGCCAGAGCGATAGATTTAAAAAACACGAATTCGATCAAAACCAACTTGAGATACACATACAGCATTTTCAAGCAGGACGATCATTGGTACATTTGCCTGTACCAACGCCAGCCTGTGTATTTGCCATGTTTCTGCTGCAAAAAGAACACCACTCTATCATGTGATTCAAGTCTCCCTAAAATGATTAATACAAATACGGTTGTCAAAAAGTTAGCTTTATGATCCGGACGGTTACTGAAGAAGTAGCACTGAATAAATGAATTTACAAAACATGACCTGTAGTAGCTTCTACAACAATGCAGATATTTATTTCTTCACCACCGCGAGAGTGACCACAAGCGCCACAGCCAAGCACCCACACACGGCGCCCAGAACTGCTATGGTCACTTGGTAGACGTCAGGGCCGTCGGCCTCTTTAGCTGCTCTGTCCTGCAGCTGCCGGGCTGCTGCCTGCAAATGTACAAAGATAAAAAACTAAAAACTAGTGAAACGGCAGTAACAGTGCTGCTTTAAAGAACAGCTGATCGAAGACATTGTGACCTTTCTTCTAAAAAAAATGCTCTCATGAGCTCTATTTGTATCACATAATGTAATGTCAGTAATAACCGACATGATAAGTATTTAATAAGTGTTCATGTAGAGTATTGCATGACACAAAGGTATGGTAGTTTAACATTAAAGTTATATAGATTCAAATATTTACTGAAAAGCGAACGAAGCAGTACTACCATTAAGAAACAAAGAAGAATGGAGCATTTGCAATTAAGCAGTGCCATTGAGGATGAAATTTAACGAACTTGGGTTACATGCCCTACATTACTGTATATCTCATAGCTCACCATAGCCGCCGCAGCTGAGTCGCTCCTGGCAGAGCTGGAGTTACCATAGCCGAACTCGTTGTAGTTCCAGTGAGTGACGTAGTCTTCTTCTATGGTTATGTTGTCGCTTATTACAGCAAACTTCTGTTCGGTGATAGTAAATTTCTCCCAGGTATTCATAAATTCTGTCCACTGGCCAGGGTTACCCGCTTCTTCTTCAGGAGTCGGATTACTAGAAAGAAACAATATCGCGTAGATAACAGATGGCTAATGACCAAATGAATTCTGTTAATACTTTGAGGTATCAAAAATTGAGAGCAATTCAGTTACAATTCTGGACCGTACTGCTCGTCATCGAGAGCGGGATCGTCAAATAAGCAGGGAAATATATGTACATATAGACAGATTACGGTCTCATAAAACGAAGTGCATTTTTATTTGAAACCGGACAATGCGTTCATTGACGGTAGGTATAAGAATAAATCTGATGCAGCGGCTAAGTTAAAATTAGAGTCACCGCATGAAATCATTAATTGGAGAAGCACGATAATGGTTTACTCAAACTTTTAAGGATTTTTACCTGCTAGAGAATATCATTACAACACCTATATCTTAAAATTCTGAAGCTAGAGCGCTTGAAATTATGTTTGAACCGCTATGATTAAAAAAAGTAAACTCCTGGTAGGTTTACCGCAAGCGTCAATGAATCTTATCAGAGGACGAAGAGTACCAGATTTTCTCACGCATATTTTGCAAAGTTGGCGTAGAGAGTGTTGAGTCGTCTGGCGAGCTCGTTCTGACGCTCGTCAAAGTCAGGCGAGTAGCCAAACACGTACTGCATGTCGTCACCGTGTGCTACACCTGCGGATTGTCATGGAAATTATGTGTATGCCCATACGTACAAAATCAATAGGCACAGTGGTTCAAACTAACTTCTCGTTATCGTAGGAAAAAGATTATTCGTAATTTTTAGATGTTGCCCGGCGTCGTTGGGTAAACAATACATAAGTGAATTTACATAAAGATATAATGTTTAATAACCGCAGACAAACTCCTTCGCTTTGGTCATGTGGGGCAAGGGTAGGCCCCTGCTATAGTTTCTTAACAGAAAGTACGCCAAGTATTACCAATGAAATCATTCAGGTCTCACAGGTATAGGCTGAGCACAAGAATAAATAATATTTATCTCCTTGTTCCATTGTGACAAAGGTTGACCTACTACATACAAAAAATGATTCGTTTTGATTTTAATTATCAGTGCTCTAACAAGCAAAATACTTCCTCAACTCTCGAATTTGTTACACCCTGTGGCTTACTATAGAACATCTCCTTTTAGTTGTGCTTGGGTTTAACCTCGAAATCACACATGCCTTATTTAAATTGAGAGATACTGTCTCGAAAAGTAACATGCTCAAGACTTGACTCACCTCCCTCGACGGGAACATCAACATAGAAGGCGCCAGTGAAGTAACTGTCTTCTGATCCAAAGTCAAACGAGTAAAAAAAGAGCTCGGCATCCTCTGCACCAGAAGCGACGTTGGCTTCTTGCATCTCGTGGATGAGCGCCCACTGGCCTGCTTTCATGAACAACATCCCTTCTATCTGCTCAAAAATGACAATTAACTAGTATTTCCGTGGCGGAATATGTTATGACTTCTTAACTGCAAGCCAACTCCTATAACTTCGGCTGTATTAGTTAGAGCTAACTCAATAATCGCTAGCAAAATTTAGAAAAGTTTTACTGACAATAACTAGGGCACCCAGCCAGCTGTCTGGCAATTTTTTCCGCCAGAACCGAGTTCTCTATTGCTTCTACTCAAATTTTGTTCATTCATCAGCAGCTACCATAACTATTAACCATGCAGAAATGCTCATAGTTCCTTGCGCAAGGCTAAGCTCGTATCCTGTTGCATAGTAGCATACGAAGAGGGTGCAGCACACCCTTACTCACGTCCACCATCCCGCCAACCATGGCGTCCCAGTTGCCCATCTCGACGTCTTTGGGCATGAATCCGAGGCGGAACGATTCTGCGGCGGAGTTGGTGTCGTCACCCAGGCCTGGAGAATTATGGTTAATTTGAATCCCACTTTCTATAATTCATAAATATTTTACTCTCCACAAACACATTTTTCCCAGAATAATACTGCTTCCTACTTTTCGATACGTGGCAATTAATTTTAACACTACCATGTCGCTTTCAGGTACAAAGAAAAATTCTGATGCAAATGTCATTAAACTTCTTCGTGTTACACTTTTCCTTTTACTAACTAAGGCGAGTTTCATTGGTCAGCGAAATGAAAGTTTCGTGGCTTGACTGATCCAAAACTTCGGACAGGCGCGCTGACTTCGACCTGTTGATTCGAGTTTCAGACGTAGTCCCTGAAATTATCAACTTTGAGACTGACAAGAACGAAAATTTACCCTTCAAAATGCAGATTTCAGGCGGTTCAGCTAACCGAGTTGAACCTAGATCACTTGCAACATGATTCAAGGTCACGAAGCCAACATTTCTGTCTACAGATCTTGAAAACTCGAGTGGAAGGGGCTCTGCTTAAGTCAACTTTGATGAACTAACTAATCGAACGCGTCCATTGTCTGCTCATATGTAGGCTAGCAAACGCTCGCTGCAGCACACTTATATTATCAAACTGAAATTTCTATCTCAACGGCAATGATTGAAAACATATGACAGCACAGTAAAAGATTGTTATATTTTGGAAATACTCGCAGGATCATCCTATTAACTCACCATAACCATTTGCAATCAAAGGAAGAAGTTCATTCTGCACGAATAGCGTGTCGTTGATGGAGTAGCCTTCAGGCAGCATGTACCCTTGGTAGATAACTGAGGGAATAGCAACAGAACAAGTTATACTGTGGGAACAGCAACAGAACAAGTTATACTGTGGGAACAGCAAAAGAACAAGTTATACTGTGGGACCAGCAAAAGAGCAAGTTATACTGTGGGAACAGCAACACAACAAGTTATACTGGGGATTGCTAGAGGATGATTAGATTATTGGACAGTTGCCATTGAAAAGTTTATCTGATCATTCATCGTGTAAGATGATGCAAAATGGAAGTTTCCCTGTGTATGTGTATTGTAAAAAAAATTATTATCAAGTAGTTATCATATTCATCCTAATGAGGTTAGAATAACTAGAGAATTTTAATCGATTAAGCTCACATCCGACTTGAACAGATCCTTCGTCTCTCGTGCATCCGCTGAAGGTGGGCACGTGGAGGAAGTTCCCAGACCTGAGGATGTCGAGCGGCGGCTCTGGTAGGAACAGGTCGATGCCCTGACCAACGAGGTCGCTCTGAACCACGGGTCCTATTGTATAGCCAATGCCTCCTCGTCTCACCTCTGCCAGCTGGTGGCAGCAGACCATAGGATGATAAACTTCTATTTTATCACCATGAGGTGTACATATTGGAAAACTGGGTTGTCGCTCAAGCTGTTCCTATAAAAAAAAATTAACAAATCGTATACATAAGCTCGTGAGACGGAATATCCATTTGAATAACATAAGCCTTGTGAATACAAGATTTATTAGTAATGGCTATTAAACTTTTACATGTAGGAGAGATTTAATCGTACCATTCACTTCTAATCTTGGGCTGGGCAGCATACGTCAAATTATGAACGCCATGCGTCCAAACAACACTTAAGATCGTGTTCATAACATAGAAGCGTCAGACCTTACCTGGACATTGTTAGAAGCGATTGCCAGTTCTTCTGCACTGAGGGCCTTCATGCAGTCCACCATTTCCGCCTCGGTCACTTCGGTCGAACATCCTGCTGCCGCAACCTGGCCCCAAGCAAAATTATGGTTTAAGTCAAAGCACAACTCATCTCTTCACAAGTTTCCATTTAGAAACAACACATGTACAACCTCAGTTGAGCATTTCTTTATATGTACAGTACAAGGTTTACTCATATTTCAAAGTCAAATTTGTTACGGAAGAACCTGATATTTTCAATACAGTTGTATAGGTTGCACTGTGTCAGTTATTACATTTTACAGTGATAAACTTTCCAATATAATTGTCCAGCAAACATGGGGCTCAAGCGTTTTTCTAACAGATCTTGTTACACACATCATAACCACGAGACTCAAATCACTACGATAAGCTATATTTCAGCCTATTCATATGAGTACGTTTATTTTTTACAATACGCTATAGGTTTATTTGTAAGCACAAAAAAGGTCGCAAACGAACACTCTTACGATTGTAACATGAGTGGCCGCCATGGCGTGTCATAGATGGCAGAGTAAGCTTTTATAGCACCCTGTAGATAAGCATTTCACATCATGACATTCAATGGCTTTTTCTATTCCTTCATTGTCTAATGTTGCAAAAATGGGGACGGTTGGAATATCCAGCAAAAAAGTTCTGACGTATATTGGTGACTGACTTCATCTGCATAGCCTAATTTTCGTTCAGAAATAGTTGGGTTTACTCATTACTAATGAGCAAGTTCTTGCAACTCAGTCCAGAATTATTCTTCTTCTCCCTGATTCCTTGCTACATTTGTGGGGCCTCTGAAATTACCCATATTCTAATGCCGGGGCCCCACTAGGTATTTACACAGACAACTTGATGTAAGATAGAAGCTCCTTGCTGCTCATCCTTGCGACCAGTTTTGCATAGAAATGCATGTGTGGCCCGGGCATTAGTCACTCTTTTTGTGGAAACTACAGTGGTTAAACTGGAATATAATAATAATAATAATAATATCGAAACTACAGCCCCGTACGTGGGTGAGGAAGGTGTTGCGAGGGTCTCGGTCCATCGCCCAGGCCGACAGAGGGGATCCGCTCAGCTCCATGAAGCGCTGGGCCAGAGGGACTCCGTCGTTTTGATCAGCTGCGCAATGATAATAATTATGTCCATCAGTGTGTGCTTCAGAGTAAAGGGCTACTTCTTTTTGCTAATGAATGGGTCTACAGATATCAATATCATTGGTAGTAATCTAAAGTAGTAAGCTACAGAAAAACAACAACAAAAAAAGGACGCCACGAAACACGGACGAAAAATGTGACACTCCGAAAAATAAAGAAAGGTAAGAAATCGTGAAAAAATAGAAAACAGTACAAAAATCTTTGTGTACTACTTCGATAACTGAAACTATCTAAATTCTAAGTAAACGCGTTGACAAGCAAATAAAATTGAACGTTTCGGGACGGACAAATCCCATCTTCAGAAAAACCTACAGAATCTATCTAAAATTACTGTTTATTTATTCATTCGTAGTTAGGGGAGCATAGGTGTGGTCGGGAGGAGGTCTAAAAGGCAAATGAGCTGAGCTGCGTGGAGAGGCTGGATGTCAGCTCTTTTACAGTCGGCTGATGTGAGTCTACTGGTGAACTGTATGAAGCGGTATAAACTGCATGAACTATATAAACTCGGGTAAGTGTCCCCAGCTCATGATTGGTCCATCGGAGAACGAAAGCATTCATTGAGTGAAATTTACTGATTTTAGATTTTGTTTCTTAATATAGTGAACACACCTTGCATTAGAGGACTCAACTGCTGCAGGGCTGCACTGGATCCCCCCGCACTCTGTCCAAACACCGTCACCAGGTCCGGGTTGCCCCCGAAGTAAGAGATGTATTTCTTCACCTGATGTTTAGAGATTTTGTTAATGATGTATTCAGAGCTAAATGGGGACACTTTCTTGACCAGGAATGGGGTGGGTGTGGGGGAGGAGTCGATGAACCTCCTGTTTCGGCGCATAGTTCTCAGCGACAAATGGTCAGCTGTAGCTGTACTTACTCCTCTGGAGGTCAGTGGGCCTACATCTGCAGCACGAGCCAGTGCGTGTGGGTTTCCCAGTGGAGGGTTCAGTAAAAGCTGACTTCAGCTTTGCGTTCTATTTAGTAAAGGGTAAAAAATTCAAGCATTTGTCTAAAGCAGCTGCAATGCTGGTATGTACAAGTAATTTTGCTCAAAACTTTGGCCAGCACCTATGTAAGCGAAAACTGGAGCTTCGATTTAAAATGCCAAAAAAAATAATAACCAATAAATAAAAATATTGAAAAGGCATCGATCACAAGTATAGCGTAATTGTGTAGGAACATACACTCCCTTCACCATAGATACTGTCCAGGTCACATTTCATCCGGAAAATACAGAACTACAAAAAGGGCTCAATACCATAATAACATTACTCAAAAGACTTGTAAGACTCACCCATCGTATGGCAGTGAGCTGGTCCATGAGGCCCATGTTGCCGGGGGCGTCGGTGGTGCCGGAGTAAAGGAACCCTGTTGGATGAGTCTTATCAGAAACTTAGTAAACGATGCCACGATGCTAATGGCAGCTTTGGTTTCTGAGCAAACTAGTGGATAAGTGAGCAGGGCATTGTTAAAATCCAATTCACTAAGTTGGCAATAAAACCTAACTCCAATTAATTCTACTGCCCAGATTGGAATACAACGGGCTTTTTAGAACACTGCATAACTATGACACGGCTGGGAAATTATTATTATTTACGATAAAATGCCGCTGCAATATGAGTAGATTGACTGGGGAGCACATCATCAGTATCAGTACTATATAATAATTCAGGTCGTGTTTTTATTTATATATTTATATCTTCCCTGTCACGCTCTATGGGAATAAGATAGGAGAAAATTCAGGTGCCGATGACGGTATCTTGGATACATGGGTCGGACTTGAGCGTTCCAGCTGAGTGNGTATCTTGGATACGGAGGTCGCACTTGGGCGCTCCAGGCAGAATGCTGAATTTTCATTAAATAAGCCTCTGAACAGTACTAAGCACAGGAGACAGAGGGGGTTTCCCTGAGGTGCTAATTTTCTACCGTCATTTATAATGACGGTCCAGGCCACTAGTAGTAAAGATAATCCGCGATGTTATTGCTCTAAAAAAAATTACCTAACATGCATAGCAGATGGCAGTGCATACTGTTACCAAATAGGGGCCAAGCAATGGGCAGCATTGCAGTGTAGCATGTATTGAAAATATTAAACAACCGTAACTTTTAATCTAACTCAGGGGATGACCTGTGCCCCATATTATTGTAACCATGCGATTTGTTAATGTCCCTATGAGTACTTAATTATTAAAGTTTTCAATTAGTATTATTATTATGGAGGGGATTTTCGACCCAAATTGGATCGGTTGAGCGATGTTCAGCTCTACACTCTGGCGCCGGGTCACATCGCCCCAGCTAAGGCCTACAGCGCTTTGCGAATGATGTGCGTTGTTTCAAGCAGAGTGCTTTTCTGGAGGGTTCCTCGGTGGAGGTGGCCGCACTTCAGATCTCGCAGGGCAGTCTTGAGATTCTTAGACATTATTATTACCATTATTAGTATTATCAATATTATTAATCCTATGACGCCACTCACCTATGGTTCCCAGCCTGTACTGGAGTGAAGCCACCACGACTTCGTGGTCCATGAGCTTGTGGGGTACACCGGCCCCTCCTGCCGTGTACCCTCCGCCATGGATGAAAACAATGACTGGTAGCTGTTGCTCGGCGGCGTTTGTAAGGTTCTATGGGCCGATGTCCAAGAATATTGAGCACAAAGGTACATACAAGTTCAATACAGCACTGTGATCAAATAGTTACTATGGTAGGTTATTGACTGGATATTTTACAATATATGCATCTACTGTAAACTACTTGAAATTTAGTGCATAAATCGAGTCTGGAAAATCGATTAAGCTACTGCTCAACATGTACACAAAAGATTTTCTGCACCTCTTTTATTAATGTATTTGCTTTTTAAAAATTTACTCTTCCTTAAGATCATGTGCACAACAATGTTGCACTTTCTTCCTTTCCCTTATTAGCAATACTTTCTCTCCATATGAGAGATTTCGCTACTACGGAATTTACAAACAGCGGAAGATTACATAAGTAGGTAAGAACACATACTAATGAAAAAAAATATTCAAGCAAAGGAATTATAATATAAAGTATGCGCTGTGTCCAGTAGCTCAATGTAAAACGCGTCGCAATTGCAGATATGCTGCGCAATTCCGCACAAGCCAAATCTACCTCTTCTCAATTTACTTAAGCGATGGCAACAGCCACAGCTTCCTGCCAAAGCTCACGGAGTATACCTTAAAAAACTTTTTAAAACAGCAGGTGGCGTGCATAGCAGCACCTGGATCTCATCCGATGATTCACTAGGGTAAGATAAAGTAAGGCTACTTTCCTTCAACGGGCTATGTCCTACACATACACACCAGGAGTGGAGACATGATGCTGATGTGGAGACAGTCTTCACTCCCCTGATATACCGGAATCTCATCGGTCGTCATTTGAGAGCAGAAGTCCCTTTGGTAAGTGGCGTCGTATACCGAGCCGTCGGCGGTCCAGGGATCTTCGTACATCTCTGAATACTGTACATGCACCAATAGCCAAGCTTTATTATCCAAGTAAAGAATAGAAACGAAAATGAGCTGAGTCATAGAGGCGCCATCAAACCAAGCCAGTAAATTTGCCTAATTAGGAAAGTCGGATAGAATGTAATAGAAGCATTGGTTTTATCCTGTACAATCGAGTTTCAGGTGGTTATACAAAAATTACTACCTTTGAAACTACTAAAAGCACGATGTTGCTGCTTAGAACGAAATTTTCAACTGTATCAAACATTATTGGTTTGCTTTTAATTCTTGGAACGCAATCAAATACATCAAAGTTAATTTCTCCTACTGAAGTTCCGGACAATTCAGTATTGATATTAGCTGAACTAAGTATCAGTATTATCAATCGATGACACTTTGATACTCTTCTTGATTATCGCCCATTAAGATAGAGCTATATTAACGGCCTTGAAACAGAGTACGGATAACATCAACACTGTACAAAATAAATGCGAACGTGAAGTTCACTACTAGATTTCACATGTACATTTTGCATTACCCTACCAAGTAGGACAAACATGGCACTAACTAGATTTCCCAAATGAGGCTTTCTTTTATTATGTTTAGCTATCCCGCAATGAAAAAAAATTCCCCTAACTTGGAGGAATGGCTAATTTTCTCACCTGGAACCGCTCCGGTGGGTGCGCGAATCTGATGCCGAGGAAACTGCTGAAATTTCTACCAAACTGCGACCGCATCACTGCGCCGACAGCCGTACCCAGGACGGGGATCTCCACGGTAGGTAGAGATGCTTCAGCAGCTGCGTAACTTTGTACAGATGAAGGCGAGTTGGCATTGCCTGCTTGAGGATGAAGCAGAGGTGGAGGGGCAACATACTGCCCACAGTGGCACACGTGGAGCACAGCAAGCAGGAACAGAGGAAGCAGACAATATCTATCTAAGTTCACCATCGCGATCCAAAATAAAAGTGGCGTAAAAGCCTCTGAAAATGGTCGATGTTTACTTTCCAGTCAAATTAAGGTCTTAGTGGTTTTACCATAGAAAATCTAAAGAAAAATAAAAAAATATTAATATTATACTGATCGCCAAGTAATGGCGGGTTCGCCCCACAGTCGTTTGTTTCCCCTACGCAATGCAAAGTGTTCGAACATTCAACTGCGTCTCACAAACTTGGCTGCGTGTCTACCCAAATATTTGCTAAAATGTTAACCGTCTTATCAAGTGGCCTAGCGTGTGTCTCTAGTAAAGCTTCGAATTTCTCTTCAAGTTTACAGTAAACTAAACTTCAAAAAGCTGTGTACATTTCTGTGAAACAAAATGGTGCAACAAAACGTTCGGACGCTTAGTGAAGAGTACAATGAGCAAAAGACTAGAGTGTGAACCCCTTCTTAAATGATAACGAACGGGACACATATGCATTTCTACTCCCAACTGGTTGCTCGGATATGCAGCTCACGTGCCGTGTCGATACATGCTTAAAATTAGTAGCATAGATAGCGTGGCATAAATGACGTCCGAGTCTCTTGCATCAAGTTGTCGATGTAAATGTCTAGGGTGTCCCCAGCATAACGAAAAGAACGACGTAAACCTCAAAGTGTAGCACAACTCGACTCAAGTGGCTGAAGCTCATGCAGATTACCACAATATTGCGGTATATACGAGGTAGTAGATGGACACATTAAAAGTAAGTGCAACATTGTCTGACGCTCGCTTCTTACGACGTAAAGCTGGAACTAGTTTAGACTACCAATAATGTAAACGAAGCATTTACGATGTACGACTCGCTATATTGATCATTCGTTTAATATACTTTTAGGTCTTGAAGTCCACTTCTGCTTTAATTTCCTGGAATCTGATTTTAAAAGAATGCAAAATAGAACAGCAGTCAGTGCTTCGGGCCCTGTAGAAAAAAAGCCAGGATCGTGATTTTCCCGCCCGTGTTGTCGTCACCTGAACCTCGTGCGGATTCTCCCACGGCAATTGCAGGTAATTCTCTCTTGCTACATTCAACCATATCGTTGCTTCGTTAGGAGAAAGAAATACATAATTATTAAAATAAAAATCCTAAGTACTCGTATTTTCTTCTTTCCATTTATATCCCTCCCCCACAGTATGTAGTCTCAATGAGAAACTGGAGCACTCTGAGAGTGCATACCTCCGTCAAGTAAGGCAACGGTAGCGAAAAATTCAAATTGGCTCTGAAACCATGATTTTTTTATATCAACTCCAACATCTATTCATTTGTGCCTTTTAATAGTATTAACAGTTTCAGAAATTTTTTGAAGATCCTTTTACAACTATTTGAGTTATGCTGCTAACAAGCATTATGACAAACATAAGTCAAATAATCAAACGAACAAACCGATCTGCACCAAAATTTGATCATTTTTGCCTTTTAATATTATTAACAACTCGTGTAAGTTTCGTAAAGACCCATTGACAACTTTTCGAGTTACTGAGTAACAAATATTATGACAAACACAACTCTAACATCGAAATGAATCGGCCGATATGTGCTTGAATTTAATCATCTGTGTCTTTTAACATTACTAACAATATCTGTGAGTTTCACAAAGATTCACTCAAAACTTTTTGAGTTATTGCGCTAACAAACATAAAATCAAATACCGCAACAAACATACGAACGAACAAGCATATCATCGCCAAAATTTGGTCATTTGCTCATTATAATATATCTAACAACTCACGTAAATTTCATAAAAATCCGTCCATAAATTTTTGAGTTTTGGCATTGAGAAAAATGGGGCAGACAAACAAACAAACAAACGGATGAACGGATCTTCATCAAAAATTAATCATCTATTCCTGCTAACATACCTAACAATCCCTGTAAATTTCGTCAAAATCCTTTCATAACTTTTTGAAGTTATCTTTGGAACAGTCAGAGAGACAAAAAAAAACACACAGACAAAGAGACAGACAGACAGACAAACACGACGAAAACATAACCTTTTAGCGGAGGTAATAAAATACTAGAAAAATGCTAGGTAACAATATCGAGAGAAGCGTAGTAACCATGCAATGACGTATTCCCATACTTAATCACATCGGTGCAGCAAATCGGGGAAGAAGACAAATACGATAAATCATAGAAGTGATGTGGCTCTTCATCCCTGCAATGAAGCAATCATTGTGTATGCAGCCCGTAACCTTCAAAGCTTTGCTGCCAATGTAAGTCCCAGGTAAGGAATGATCCCCCTCACAAAATTGTTGGCAACCCTTAATGGTAACATCGAAAAATAATTTTGCGAGAGGCCGAAAATTTTTTAGGGGTGACACAAATAGCACCTAAATAGTGAAGCAATGATGTGGTAGTACAGTATACGACGAGATGATAGAATTTTTTAGCCTTCACAATTAATTTGATGCATAGGGCTATCACCTCTATCTGCAATAGTGTTTGGACTACCATTTAGAAGTAACGCAAAATACGCATAATGGCAATTTAATACATTTTGCACTGCTTGGTTCACACGTTGCATCTTGAGCGATATCTCTAAAATCATCGTCCCGATGCTTTTTGGCGTTATGATAAACACACTTGAGGGCTTACAGTAATGAGTTACTAACATACCTGTAACATACGAGTGAAATCAATTTATTTGCAAGGTATTTCTAGCAAAATTACGAAAGTCTATTCAGATTTAAAGTTGAAAAAAACTGAGAATGCTATGCATTTTTCTTTGGCGTAGGTGACACAGCAATGCAGTCGAATAATTAGCAGGAAGGACGCGTTTTGATTACTAAAAATGAACCAATCTCTACAGATACTGCGAAGGAATGATCGACCCAATTTTTCTAACAGCCTATACCATCAACACTCATCCGTACGAATGTCCGAAGACTGTACGTACCTCAAGGTCTGCAAGTCACTTCTCAGCCTCAGGTGCGTAGGTTCACACGAGATACTAATTGGCAGGAATAAGAGCGAAGCCAGCCAACTACATAACCTGTATAACATTTTACTTGACTTCGCCTATATGCTCTCTATATGCCAAGCGCAGAGTGATGACAGTAACTGACCTTCAGCTCCTTTGCAACAGATTGTGTGCCTACAATGTCTCGCAATAGGATTTACAAATACGCAATTTCATTTATCCATTAGCTCGCGATTCTTTCAAAAATGACGGCAAATAGCTAGATCGGTCGTTCTTCAGTATCCGTTCATGTGGGCGTGACTCTATTCTGAGTAGGATGCACTGCCCGCCCACTTCCCCCCCCCCCACTACAGCTTCAGCTTGACCATTCTCTCAAGTTAATATTGACAAGTGCTACCTATTCCACTTCGGTGTACAACCATTATTTTCCACACATAATTTGCAATTTTTGATAAGAAACTGTGGTTAATATATACTTATATATATGTTTCATTGAAGACCAGAGATAATTCTTTATTGACGATTTTCTTGTTCGTTTTATATATAGAGAGCGAGAGTTCTGTAGAAAGTTGTGTCCTTTACATTGATGAAAGGGGCTGTCTTGAAACTTTGTTTCAAGCAGTTAAATTCCCTCTCTTGTGGGACGATATTGATTTACATAATAATTAGAGAAGTGGGGAAGGAACAAAAAAAAAGCTTACGCAGGAAAATTTTTATGACATGATATTAAATGAAAATAAAAGAAAAAATGTGTGCCACAGAAGGAGTATCAGATAAAATGCACCTGTATCAGATAAAACAAAGGCTCTTGAAGGCATGTATGATACTATCACTATCGTTTTAACCATCATCGAACTATATACTTGCCTTTGCACCCGAAATTAGATGACTGCTTTGAATCGTCCGGGCTATACATTCCTTTCAGTTCTCATTTGATAAACGGTAACGATTGCCATGTCGAGTTAAACTTCTATCTTGCTAATTCAGCTATATCATACATGAGGTGATATGGAGATGGTACGGTATAACGTTACAATTCTCCTTTCTTTCCGTACTGGAAACCACCGTTACGTTTTCAGTGTTAGGTAGCGGATAGTTAGGGTACTGCACATCAGGCAGTTCTCAGTTGAGCTCGCCTAGTTTCATGTTTTTTTTTTTTTAACGTGTGGTTCCAGAAATTTCCATCATATACTCTTAAATTAGGTGTAGATATGTTGGAAGCCTGGAACAAAATGTTCAAGATTAAAACATAAAAATGTATAAGATGAATTGACCCCTAACAGTAACCTCCTCTATATCTATTTGCACTTAAGAATGGTAGTAAACTCCATTATCTAACTACAAGTCTGTTTCTTCAAATGAGTATTATACAAGCTTTCATTCTGTTTATGCTTTTTATAGCTCTACAGTACCAAACGAAGTAATTTTTCATTAAGCGAAGATATACCAGCAATTAAAAAAGGCTGCAACTATAGCCATAACTGTAAGATTACAGTATTTGGTAATTAACATGCACGTTACTACTTGCCCCTTCTGCGGACTATACTATTTATTACAGTTATTGTCACGTGTTTTTGTTTCGTGATGGAAGTATCACTCAGCCATCATAGTAATATTCAACGTTATTATAATTTCACAGCCAAAATTACTCTTTGAGGGGGGCGGTCTCTATTTCCGTGTTAGAATTAGAGAAGCTGCGATTTTAATTTAGTTTAGATGTGCAAGAAAATAGTAGCAACAAAATTGTGAACACTGAATATTGGGGGTCACCGTATGGCTACATGGTGTCACCAACTATACAGGCTCAAATGTGTACTGACTTCTGCTACCCTCTGTATTGGCCTGTGTCGGCCGGACTATTACTGTCACTAACAACAATAGTCTACAGATACTGTATATCACCTCTATACTGCGATGTTCACTATCACAGGTAATCAGGGAATACTTCTTATATGCACGGACAGCCGGGAGTCTGGCAGATTGGTGGTGGATAGTAACACTCAGATTACTCAATATCCTTGTATGATGTCTTTCCACTATTACAAATCTCACTGGCAGATGTTCATGGCAAGCTTATAGCGACTTGCTGCGCTACATCAATATCGTGCTACTACTACAGGCACTATCACTGAGTCTTATTCACAGTACATACGCTGTGCGGAACCTGATGCGGTAACAGACACGTCGCTAGTCTTAATGCACTATGAGGAGAAGAGAACCAGACACCAGGGCAGTCTGGTCTATAGTCTAACTGGCTGGCCTTATAGTCTCGGTTTGATGGGCGCGTCCCATCTTTAGTTCCGCACAAAACTCATGGTCTTCCAAACTTGGTTGTCAAAACTTCCAATCGAAATTTATGAGCCTGGTATTAATTTATATAAACTGTCTATGATTGAATGATATCATGACGGCACTTCACAACCAGCTAAGCATAATTTTTTCCCCTTATGGTACGCAGAGATTATCTAATTATCGATCCATGCCCTAAATACGACTAAATAAGTCTCAAGAGCTAATTGTCTTGTCAACAAGGTTGGAAAAAGATCCGGCCGTACGTGGGGTCCTTTTGAAGATTGTAGGTATCGCATCTCCTGCAAAATTAATAGCCTACGTGATGATGACGGATGAAAATACAAATTTTTTGTAAGGAATTAAATTTTTTTTACTGACATTGAAATAGATCGAGATTTTGCAACTCTTGAAAAGGTTATGTCTTACCGGTTGAAACCCTTGCAATAGAACGATTCAGTTCACTATCTTTCAGAATAGTTTTTTAAATTGAATCATATTTTCAAAATTCCTATATAAAGCATATAATAAAAATGTGTATTAATTAATATACAATTTTTACGGTATACTGTAATCTGCTGGCAATCATATTATGAGCACTTGAAAATGAAAAGTAATAAATCTACGTTGATGGCGATCTATTTCTTTCATATTTATTGATTCTTCGGTACGCGTTTTTCGTTCCAATATTAGTTGATGGAAGTTTGATTGCCTGTTCTCGTTTCACACAATTTTCCACAATCCTCGCTACCTTTGCCGCTCCAACAACAGAGGAAAAAGTCAGCCGTTATCGACTAGACTGCAATGGGAACTGTTCAACGGGATTATTGCCGCTTTGTAGCTTGCATCGTCAGATTTTTCAAAATCCGTCACTCAAAATCGCATTTAGCAAACAGCAGCACGGCACGAGTTTAGGCAACGACTGCACAGTGTCATAGCTAGTTAGTTAGTTAATGAGTTAGGTATCACTCAGCACATTCTGTGCTCAAGGTTGACAACGAAAGTACCGTTCAACTATCAGTAGGATTGTTTATTTGCTTTGGCTGTATGGTAATGAGTACGCCTAGAATTGGTAATAAAAAATTGCCTATTAGGGAATAAGTGCGCCTAATATTGCTGATAAGATAGTGACCGTTTGATAGGTAGTGGTTAAACTAGGAAATAAGATGATGTGACGGAACCCCTTGGTGAAATGCTAAGGGTGGTGGATACGGCCATCCCCTCGTCGTGCCGTACTCCCTACAAATCAAGTATCCTAACTTCGACAGCAAGTCCCGCATGCCTTCATTATCAGAATGAATTTAGAAACTAGAGCACTCTGAAAGCGTATACCTCCGCCAAGCAAGGTAACGGTTACGAAAAATTAAAATTGGTTCTGAGACTATGATATTCTTTGTATCAACACCAAAATCCAATCATTTATGCCCTTCCATAGTGTTAACAGCTTCAGTAATTTTCTTTAAGATCCAATCGTAACTTTTTGAGTTATGCTACTAACAAGCATCATAACAAACATGAGTCAAATATACAAACAAACTGATCTGCACCAAAATTTGATCATTTATGCCTTTTAGTTTTACTAAGAACTCTAATGAATTTCATAAAGATCCATTCAATATTTTTTGAGTTATTGTGCTAACAAGCATAAAAATTAAAAACAGTGACAAACGAACGAACAAACCAGCGGATTGTTACAAAAAATTGGTCATTTACTTTTCATAACATAGCTAATAACTCGTATGAATTTCATAAAAAATGTCTACAACTTTTTGATTTATAGCATTGAGAAAAATGAGGCACCCAAACAAGCAAGCGGATGGACAGATCTTCACCAAAAGTTAATCATTCGTTTTTCTTAACATATCTAACAATACCTGTAAATTTTGTGTAAATCGGTCCATAACTTTTTGAGTTATCGTGATGACAGACAAAGAAACAAGTTCACAGACAGACAAAGAGACAGATTCACAGACAGACAAATAAATCTGACGAAAACATAACTTCCTTGGCGGAGGTAAATACTGGGTTCTTTGAGGAGCTGCTTTGGTACATGAGAAAATTTTTCTATATTATGGAGCTATCGTCGACGTGAGGAGTAAACGCGTAAGACCAACCTAATTTATTTCATAGATTATATTATTTATTGAATTATTTTAAGTAAAAGGTTGCAAAATGTACTGATGTTAAGTAAATTATTGATTCGAACTAATCAGTTCTGTCGGTGCTTCGTGCCCTGGTCGGCTAAAGCTTGGAATTTGTTGCCTGCATCGGCTTTTGGTCGTGTTGGTTTGCAGGCTTTTAAGTCGGCTGTTAATGTTTTTTTGCTGGATTTCCTTTAGCAGCGTTTTGGGCTTCCCGGTGTTGCAAATGCTTCATTTGGGTTGCATTACCAGTCCGTGGGAGCTCAAGCGTGAAGCTTTAATAATTATAATAATTATCTTTCCATGTACTGCCTCAGGCTTTCAAGAATTGTGTTATTACTAGAATGTCAGCCCCGAATTGTAACTCTCATATGAATTGATCATGGCCCAGATTTATCATGCCAAATACAAGCTAGTAGGGTCCGGTCCACATTGTATCTCAGAGTTACAATATATTAATTTATTTACGAAGCTTACGCACATTGTAATGCGAGCCAGAGCTCCTTGTAAGTTTAAATTAGCTAACTATTGGGAAATAACTATTGGGAATGAAAAGTCTAATAGTGAACGTAATTTAAACTATATTAATGATAGATATTCAATCTCTAGCATTCAAAGCTCGTTAACGTGATTAAAACGGAAATATATGTTACCGGCCTATCAGTGTTTCTGCTTGAAGTACATAGTTTACATAGTCTGAACTAGTGGGACGAAAGGTCATTAATGAAAATGTATTTCTCAGTAATAACTGCTCTATGCTCAAAAAACGTCCTCATTTAATTTTTCGAGGTATTTAACGAAGATATTTTCAATAATACAATTATGATGCAACTTTAAATATTATTTTTATTTCAAATTTAAGTAGCTCTCCGTGTTGGTCGGCTTAATAGTTCCGGTTCTAAACATAAATCCTATTATAATAAAAACTTGGTGTATTTATTTAATTCGTGCCTGCTTTGAAAGAAATAAGCAAAAAATAAGCCAGGTTGCAGAGTTTGCAATTCAGTTACGTTTTCGTAGAGACCGACCAGGTTGCAAAAAATGGTTAAAATTGGATCCTTATCTCTTCATCTGGATGCACTTCTTGCTTGAAACACTTCTTCAAATCGGGACAACAATTATGCAGATTCTGGAGTCCGATTTTATAACTTTTTTCTCTCAGGTCACGAAGCATTAATTCGGCAGATAATCAACGGGGCACTTACGAGGGGATCATTTTTCACGGGCAGTAGACAATTATTTGTTCTAGCTTACTGTAGTATTAAGGTTAATGATGTAGCTTTCTCTTCAAGTTTTTTATGGGCAATAGACAACTATTTCTTCTAACTTACTGTCTTTCTCTGAGAGGGCATATTTCGTCTCAGAAACCGAAATTTGAGCTCCTCATTGAAGCAGATAGTTATGTATGGAAGATAGTACCGCGCACCCACATCTTATACAGGCTGACAGGAGAGCCATTCAAGTTTATTGCAGTGTTTTACTTAAGATTTTACTTTGGAAGGCGCACGTTTAATTAAGAAAGAATATAGGGAACGTAAAAGACGAACGAGACTACTACAGTCTCATGAACGAAGACATGCCACCTATGCAACACAGTGACAAGAAAGACTTGAAGCACAAGGCTTACTGAAGGGAATCAGAGTTGCTAAGAAGCGTGAGCAGGAAAATGTGGGAACAGTGAGGGAAAGAAGAGAGCAAACAAAGCGATTATTGCGGGAATTTTTCCACGCACGGGTCCACTAGTGTATAAAATAATCTGTTTTCACTAGTTTCGAGACAGACGCGTATAGGGCATGGTATAATGTACGTTATTATACCATGGTAGAGGGTATCATGGGGACGCCTCGCCATTGGCGTAAAGGTGATTGACTGGGCCACTAATTGGTGAGCTGGCATCGAAAAAAAAACATTTAACGCGCTCTGTCATTGGCTGTCTTTAAGATGCCATATGTACAAAACTGCTCCTTAATAGTCCTTGCAATTACAAGAGAGACTTTAATAAATAGCAACTTTACAATATTGCAGAAGTGCTGTAAGTTAGAAGCTGGCAAGTTCTAGAAAGTTGTGATGTTTGTAAATCTGGGCTCTAGCAGGTCTGTAATTTATTAAATAGAATGTCTCGTGGAACAATAATTGTTGGCCTACTATTTCCTTCAACACCTTCAGAGTTCAGGTTTTTCATATTTGCACATATTTACCCATTTGTTTTCTTTGCTTGCCAGTATATATATTAACTCTTTATTATGTTATTTTACCTTATGGGCCTAGGACTATACGAACAGCATTTGGGGTTGAGTGAAAGAAATTCACGGACCCTTAGCATTATATAATTATCTTGTAATAATAATAATTACAAATATGTTTATTATCAACCTTATGTCATCATGTTGTTTTGCCGCTATTCATATATTCCCATTGTAGCTTTTGTATTCGTTTTTTGAAATACTAATTCCTCTTCCAAATTATTTGCTTTTCAACGTCGCCTAAATTTATATAAATGTAATTTTTCTCTGTCACATTTATGCCGATATAGTGAGAGCTCTTCAGTGATAGTGCTTATAACTAAAGGAAGAATAAACATACACGTTTTTAGAATATCATTACAAAACGAGAAGGGTATACTGTAATGTTCAAGAAAGGTGCAGAAATAATGACATGAAATTATATACATATATGTGTGCACTGCGTCATCGATTCAAACTCAAGTTAATCACCTTACATTATACGCCTTAAGGGCTTAGTTTAATACAATACCTGAAGAGTAGACTATACAGAAAGATAATAAACATAACATCGACTAACTAGTAAAATTTAACGTTTCGGGAATTTTTTCCCATCATCAGAAATTGTAACTAAAAAATACAAAGGATGCCTAAAAGTTTATTTTAGATGAACTATGTTCTGACATGAGTAAACCGGATGGAACCTAAAAGGCGAATGACTATAGCGCGCTATGGGAGTTCTTTTATAAGCGTCGGACGGTAAGGGAAGCGGAGTAAAACAGGCAAGCACAGTCGGAGGAAAAATCGCCAGTCATGGATCGTGACGAGTGGTACGGCTGTTGTCATTATATTGAGGCTAGGATTTGTTTTATGAATATATAGTGATTCTAGAGCATACGGGAGCATTGATGTGTTCGGGAGGGAGTCTAAAAAGCGAATGAGCAGAGGTACGTGGAGGAACCGGACGTCAGTTCCTGTACAGTCGGCGGATGTGATGCTAACTTGGAATTGTGTAAAACGGTACTGCTGAGGCCATAGTGTTAAGGCTAGGGTTTGTTCTGTGTATGTAGAGGGACTCTAATGTCGTCAGCTCGACTGTTTTGGAGGAGTCTATGATTGAGAAGTCATTGCTGCTGATGGGATGGTTGTATTGCTCAGCATGCAGGCGGGGAGCTGAATTTGGGGGTTTTGCGAGTGGTAAACCGGTTCGACTGGATACACCTAAATGTTAGTCAATACGGGCTTTGAAATGTTGTCCAGTGTTACCGAGGTACCAGGCATTGCATCCTGTACATTTAAAACGGCATATAACACACGACAAAAGTGGTGTGGGAGATTTGTCTTAGAATTTGAAGTAAGACCCTATGGTAAACCTGTTTTTGTATGAAAATTTGAAGTTTATTTGTGGGTAGGCTTTACAGAGGAACATTTCCAATGTGTCTACTGTCCTAAGAGTCTTTGTTGTAGTACGGAAACAAGTGGAAGAAGTCTAATTTAGGGACGGTGGGTTTGTTATAGCCGGGATTGAACAGTTTATCTAGGAACAATTAGCACTGGGCTAACATGTCTAATACCCGTCTACCATGCTATTACCCGTCCACTTGACGCTAAAAAAAAACTTCCAGCGTTGAAACTAGCAGTGCTAGAAAGCCGTACTTAGGCTTAAACTGTAGGCCAAGTTGTGCTGCACCGTCCCTGAAAATGACGGGCAAAAAAATAAAACAATAAAAAATTGTGGTGGTTTTCACAAATCTTATTACACTGATAATGTGGAGAAAATGCAGAGTGCTGCAGTTCTGCAGCAAGCCACCATCATAATTCAGCTGTTATGTTCATTTCAACATTACTGTGTTGCGCCTAAATGTATTTTCTTATCCCGAAGAGAGAAGACATATGTCCCGAGACAAATGTTGATATATATATATATACTGTATATAATTATATTGGTTTTGAACCCTCGTAGGTAAAAGGTATTCACACTGCAGTCTTTCACCCTGTCACAGCCAGTCATTCATCCGAGCGTTTTGTTACTTCCTTGTATGCAACAGAAAAAGTGAGTAGTTATATTATCCTACATGACTTCTAGTTCATTGCATTTTGAAAGGAATATAAAAATTCCTCTAACTTTTTTTTTACAAATCTTTAAGTAGCCACATACAAATGTATTTGCATGGCGCAGCAAAATTCGAGCAACTGGCACATGGCACATAAGACTCACTTGTAAAATCTAAAATGTTTCCATGTTTCTAAGAATGACAAATGTTTTACTTTAGAAGAAATCAGGTTCGTTGATTGTAAAATATACTGCTAACGAGCTAGCCTTTATTCTAAAAAATGTAAGCTTTTGACAAAATAAAATGTTGTACTAACAAAACAAATTTTAAAACCAAGAATATACAAAGGCTGAAATTAGAAAAGGTTGTCGAGTGACGTTATAATTCATACCTTTCAGTAGCAACAGTCTTACGGTTATGTTCCAGCGTAGTGTTAGAGTGAAAGTCGCACAATTTTCACAACGATACGGGGAACGTTTCGTGGATTACTTTATGCGAAAGTAGTATCCTTGTAGCCAGAATGGTTGTGGGAGAAAGAATTATTCAGTATAACAAATATCAAATTAATTTATGTAGACTGTGGTTGGTAGTGTTTTAGAAACAGGTTTTCACCATGAAAATGAGATATCATCATTTCAATTCATTTTTACGACAAAATTATAGAGGCTTCTATCATTGTCAAGAGGCACAAATGGACAAATTTTGGTGATGATAAGAAAGAAATTTGAGTTTCAGGATTAATTTGAAATTTTTGTTAACATTGCCTTGCTTGGCGGAGGTATGTACGCCCAGAGTGCTCTAGTCTCCAATATGTTACCGTTTCGGAAAAGATTTGTTTTTTCATCCCTAGGGGAACCCGCGGTAGTTGTTTTATGATTTTCGTCCAAAAATCCTGTCTGAATTGGAATTTTCAATCAATTATCTATCTACTCCTTTTGTACATTGCTTTCTAGTCCGAGGTTATGAGTCAATTGTAAAATGAAAAAATTAGCGTTTCAGCTGAGTTGTTGAAATAACAAAAAAAATTTCCCATCTGTATTGTCAAAATTCTTAATTGAAAACAACCAGATTGCTATTAATTTCTATAAAACTTTCTTTAGTACAGCTAGTAATCTGGATTGGAGTTCACTGTCAGCTGCGTATGATCTTTTAATATCATAGCATCAATTATCTAACGGGCTAATGTGCAATTAATGTTAATCTATAGACAGTTCTCATAATAGACCAAATTCTTTGCAATCTTTCAAATCAATATTCTGAGTTGTAGTGTCTAATAATTGTTGTCTGAAGAATATAACACGAACTATTGTCAGTGTACATTTGCTTTAAAATTGTGGACAAGCATTTTACAGACATTTAAAAACATCATCTCTGAAGTCCACGGCAAAAACAGACAACTGGTTTCGACTTTTATACAAATACAGTCAAACTCAAGTTCGGGCTTTGCTTCCCTGTAGAGTTATTGGTTTGTCGTCTGCTGTGTATCCTTTGCCTTCCGTGTTACGAAATGGAAGTTTGATTGCCTGCCTGTTCCTCACAGTTTACCAGCAATCCTCTGCTATGTCACCACAAAAACAGAAGAGGGAAACGTCAGCTGCCACAGGCCCGACCGGGCGCTGTACCACAGCACTGTTATCAGCTGGCATCTTTCATTTCTAGATTACCTAAAACTGGCAATGCAAATGGCATTTGGCGATGAGCGCGAGTTAGGCAACCATAGCGTGAAAGCACTGGCTACGTGTTCAAATTTGACAATGAAAATCCTTCTCTGTGGAAAAACATGAGTGATTTGTCAAGTTTGTAATGGGAGTGCGTGAATTTGGAAATAAGATGGATGGTAATATTTCTCTATAGAACTTTAAGCACACCGAATAGAGCGATCGCCTCGCTACGTCTTGAATTCTCTTGCAGAAATTTGTGAAAATCGGCAGAAATTCAAACATGGCCCTCAAAACTGCAGGGCCCGGAAGACTTGATGGAGATGCCATCAATAGATGTGTTACGTTTCCTAACCAATGCATGCATGTCAGTAGCAAAGTACCACTCAAATCATATAGTTAGATTTCCTATATAAAAAGAATCAGAAATGATAAAGAGCAAAGCGAAAATCGCTAATCGTAAAGTCATTTTATTTAGATACTTGAACTCATCATTTGATAAAAGGATTTTATCAAATGATGCGTTCAAGTATCTTAATAAAATGACTTTACGATTAGCGATTTTTGCCTTGCTCTTTATCTTAAGAATGAGACGCATTAATACTAAAGTTATTTTTGAATCAGAAATGCGTATAGAGGTTAGACAGGTTAGCTAACAGTTGCAAAGGCAACTGTTCCCCAAAGTTCGGTCAGAAACAAACTAGTTCAGTTGCGGATGGAACGATAATTTATGTTTGCGATATGGTCACTTATAAAATTAAATAGGAATTAGGTAAAAAATAACACGCATGGCACAAACTTAGTTTTATTTAGAAATTGTAGCAATGAGTGACACTCACTTGCAAGAACATACGAATTAGAGCACGGATGACTCAATTGTTGCATCTTGAATAAAACTTAAATTTTGGTTTGGAAATGTACAAAAGACATAACGTACTACTGTACATGTTGGATGCACCTGGTCCAGAGAAAAATTCATGCAATAAATGCATTTCAAAATAATTAATATGGTTAAGTTTAACGTTACTTATAGGGTTTCACGTAGAATCATTTCTATGACCAGCACTAGCCTGAAGAACCAGCGTAGGTTTCTATTTCTTCTTCACCACCACGAGAGTGACCACAAGCGCCACCGCCAAGCACCCACACACGCCGCCCAGAACTGCTATGGTCACTTGGTAGACGTCAGGGCCGTCGGCATCTTTAGCTGCTCTGTCCTGCAGCTGCCGGGCTGCTGCCTGCAGCACCATAGAAAATTTCCTTAGAAATTATAGCAGTAGACGTCAGTCAATGCATGTTCAAAATAAGACCGATAAATTAAACTTAGCTCATGCGTGTAACCAGTAACAAATCGAGATATATAGGGATATTGAGGCATGCCAATATAATTGTATCAGTGCTAATCCATCAAAAAACTACACCATGTGCTGATTACCCAATAATTAGGAAACAACGCTTTTGCTCCAATAGGATATGGCACTTGAATCATGGCATCTGTCAGAACACCCGTTTAGTCTAATTTTTCATTTGTGAAACTTGTTCGCTACATGCTAGTAGTTCATTTTCAAGCACATTTATTCAATGTCTTCCTCGCATACGAGAAAATGACAACTGCTGTTAACTGTACATGACATTAAGAGAACTCACTTCTACAAAGTTGTATTTCAACTCTTGTTACAATAGGTACTCACCATGACAACGGCAACTGAGTCGCTCCTGGCAGAGCTGGGATAGCCGAACTCGTTGTAGTTCCAGCGAGTGACGAAGTCCTCCTCTATGGTTATGTTGTCGTTGAGGGCTGCAAGTTTTTGCTCAGCAATGGTAAATTTCTCCCATTGATTCATAAAGTCCGTCCACTGGCCAGGGTTGCCTGCCTCTTCTTCAGGAGTGGGGTTGCTGCAGAATAAGTTTAGAAAATATTTACTCAGTGAATGAAACAAGTATGATCTGTAGTGAGGCATATGAAATAAAAATAGCAGCGGCCTTTTCTGTATTTTATCTCTTTCTTATGGATATCTCAAAAAGGATTTTCACTTTAGAGTTTCCGTCACACGGGTAATTTCTCGACATTTTCTGACACTTGCAAGACAGTAGCAACCACAAATCATTTATCATTTATGTATTGATCAATTTGCCCAATTTAATTAAGACATTAAATATTTATTCCAGAATAATCTGCTAGATACGTGACACTATCGTGTATCGGCACCGAAATACACTGAAAATTAACTGTCCGATAAGCTATCTTAATTAAAATGAAGATACCTGCTGGAACAGCATATTCCAGTGTTTCTTCTTGTTTTAGCTTCACGCTTCTTTAGATCGTCGCTCGACACTTTGAAGTACAAAGTGTTCGCAAATGGGCTCATCTTCATATTTTCTCTTTAATTATGTGACATGAATATGAGCTCTGAATTGCGAACTTACGAAAATAAAATTATTTTCAGTAAAATAATTTTGATCTGTGAATTCTTTATTCATTTTAGTCTCGTAGACTTCTTTGAAATTACGATAGCACTTAATCTGTAATAAGTGTTCAGGAATTAAAGGTGTATCTTCAAGCCTTGAGTATTGAAATGGAAGCATGCACGATATCGCCCGACTGAGAAGTAGACACAACGGCTTAGAGTGATGACGCAATGAAAACATTGAACTCAATAGTGTTCATCAAGAGGATAGAATCCAATCATTGCTGAAGTTCGGTATTCACCTGATTTACGCATTTTTCAACAGGCATCCCCCTCAAGGAGCGTCGGATTGGCCGTAGGCTACTGGGTTAGGTTAGTTAGGTTCACCCATCGTATATAAGGGGGAGCAGCCCTCCCCCCCCCCATCATGGGGTGTTTGTTGGTTACCTTAGCCATTAGCTAGGCCTTTGGGACTCTTCTTTCGTGCCCACTTTGCTTCCTTCCTGATCTTGTACTCCTACTGAGTTTACTTTCATCTGTTCTTTCTCTTCTTTGCCGACTTGCCGTTTCCATGCGCGTCGATATATTTTGTGCATGGGTTCCATATTTCTGTCGACATACTACATACTCCTTCCTCTTCCGCTCTTAAATCACCATAGTTGTCTCTAGGGAGACTTAAACATCTAATTTAATATGAATGATAATTCGGCAGGCATTTAACTACTGTAGGCTGAAGCCAGTAGTCAGACAGTTGAGGTACTTACCCATACTTGGCGAAGTTAGTGTAGAGGGTAGTCACACGTCTCGCAAAGTCATTCTGACGAGCATCAAATTCTGGCGTCACGTCGAAATAGTAGACCAAGTCATCACCGTGCGAGATGCCTGAGGGTGGCAACAAGAATCAAATGTCAGTTTCCTAAAGGTTTATATGACAATCAGAAGCGTTTATTGCCACGCGAATGTTGTTGTATTCATCTTACGGTAAATCTCGCGACATACTCTCAGTAGTCCTTTAAAATACTTCCCGTCTCACTGCGTGAAGCAGAAAATGTCTTGCTGATATTTCGCCATAAACTTAACACTGTTTCATTTGCTTCACGCAGAAAGTAAAAAAGTTGTCGTATCTTTTCACAGTGCTTAAAAAGAAACTCGTATATTTTCTTTGTAGCAGATTGTGCATATAAGCTTTGTGACATGCTGTCTTTGTACTAATGCCCGCGGTATAGCAGAAGACGAAAGTGCTACCTTTCGACCCCGAATGGCGGGAGTTCGAGTCCACCAGCCAGGCAAGCAAATTTTTGTGACTCTTGATGTGCTGATTCACCGGCTTAACAATCAACATTAGCTATCAGTGAAGCTTCACTGACTTAATTTCCCTACCGCGTATTCTAATCACGACATGGTACTACTTCACAACAACGATATTTTTTCTTCGAGTAAAAACTACTGTGCCAAAAGTAAACAGCAAATTGTAAACTATTTACTCTGCTACTGCACTGAAAAAATCACTTCTCCTGTACTTCGTTGATTATTTACTCGATTTGTGCTGCTTGAACTATACAAGCAAATATTCTTCGATGTATGGACACAGTCACACAACGCAGACTGCACGGCAGCGCTAAGCAAAGTTTCGAGGTATCTTTATTGTTCGGATTGTAACATTGGCTGAGCAATCAACATTGGCTGAGTAAGAAGTGTATTAAAATGTTATATTAAAAAATAAATAGATAAATAAATAGATCAGTACCTATGGGTCCCTATTATATAGTAGATAGACTTGTATATATAGATCTATAAAGAGAAAAAAACAAAAACAACGGACGGTGTTGTATTCTTATATTTTGTTTTGATTTACAACGCAACTTCACCCGTCCAATAAAACGTTTTAATCGAACTCGAGTTTAATAGTGTTCGTTGCTGTTACATGCTACTTCATATCTATATGTACTAGTCTTTTTATTAATGTCTGAGTCCAGCAGCTACTTAGTTTGAAGCATTGGTGGAGATGGCACTAATAGCACGGTCAACAGTATCGTGGATGCAGCTAAGACACGAACATTTTTTGACACAGTTGGAAGCTAACTAGAATCATATTTAACTTCGCATTTGGTTCTCTCAGTGTGACAAATCTGAACTTCCTGCTCCATCGAGCTCCTACAGCATAGACGGCAGTTACTTCCAGTCCAGTCGCTAATTTATAGGCGATCACCAGATATTATCTAATGTATCTAACCTCTGTAGACAGCTGAATATGCCTGCGACACCGGATAAGGAGCTAGCAGAAACGTTCGACAGCGGAAAAAAAAACTTCTAGATAAATACAACTCACCACCGACTACAGGAACATCAACGTGGAAGGGCTGGTCGAATATGGTAGCATTGGATTCAAACTCGAAAGAGTAGAAAAAGAGCCCAGCATCAACGGCACCAGAGGCGACGTTGGCTTCTTGCATCTCGTGGATGAGCGCCCACTGGCCTGCTTTCATGTACAACATCCCTTCTATCTGTTCAGGTGCAAATCAATTACTGCAGTTATCGTCATGAAGCATTTATCAGAAGAAAATTCTAGTTTAATTACATAGAGTTATTAGATTTAATTCAGTTTACAATGAAACTTTATTGCCTAGCCAACCAATCAGCTATCCAAAACTTATCATTACCATATTCACTGAGCTAGCAAGGCCGTTGAGTACTTAGGACAAACAGCTCATTGAAATCTGAAACGGTTAGAAAATACTTGGCTGCAAAATGTATTAACCTCAGCTGTAGATGAACTTTAATATTGATAATATGACTTGTGTATTACGTACAATACATCCAACTAGTGAAGGAAACGTCCTGTAGGACGCATCATATACTCAGTAACTCACATCCACAAGCCCTCCAACCATGGCGTCCCAGTTGCCCATCTCGACGTCTTTGGGCATGAATCCGAGGCGGAATGATTCTGCGGCGGAGTTGGTGTCGTCACCCAGGTCTGTGTAATTAAGAATAATTTAAGACGTCATTCAGTACGATCATTCAGTTAAGATGAGCTTATATCACTGGCTGAATTTTGTACAGAACTTAGGATCCAGGCGGTCATTCCAAATAGTTTACTCGTGAGCCGACTCACCAGCTATTGTGTAAGTCTATAACATTGAAATAAACCCGATCGAAGATGCCTTTATTGTCTAGCAATACTAGAACATAACATCTGTTATGACTCAGTCCTGTTGAGATCAGGACACCGAAAAGCCGAGACAAAATTAACTTTCTGGTGTTAGGATATCGTCCGAAATGCCGCTTCACTATCGGTTTTCCCTTTAGTAACAAATAATATCTTTACAGTAAAAATATTACTTGGGTTCAAATATCTTGAGGTACATACAAACTTGTAGAGACCGGCCCGCATTATATCTAACAGTAACTGCATGTAGAAACATTTACGAAGGTCAAGCGCCATTTGATGATGAAAGAACCCGCTAGAGCATCTGATGTCGTAAGACAATCACTCGCGGTGGTATTTTCATATTTAGATTAGATTAGATAGGCGGCAGTAGACGAACCAAGAGGCCCATTCCCAAAGAGACGCCGGGACTAACACCCCGGCTTCTTTGAGCTATTGCCATTATGTTAGTAGGATGTAGAGGACTGGGGAAACGAGGGGAGAAAAAACTGAAGACGAAAGAGAAAAAAAAAGAAAAAGAGAATAAAAAATAGAAACAGAGGGGGAGAAGAATCTCCGCCAAGAATGCTACCAAGCATGATCGATTGCCGCTGATATACGGAGCTTAAATACAGAGATGGAGTGGAAGTGAGAAGAAGTCAGCATAAAATGGCCTGGGAAGCTTTGGTCGTTAAGTGCTTGCGACTCGTGGAGGAGGAG